>CAUYUJ010003779.1:0-55000 GCA_963575745.1 Prorocentrum cordatum
GTGCGCGTGCGCGTGCGCGTGCGCGTGCGCGTGCGCGTGCGCGTGCGCGTGCGCGTGCGCGTGCGCGTGCGCGTGCGCGTGCGCGAGCGCGTGCGCGTGCGCGTGCGCGTGCGCGTGCGCGTGCGCGTGCGCGTGCGCGTGCGCGTGCGCGTGCGCGTGCGGGTGCGCGTGCGCGTGCGCGTGCGCGTGCGGGTGCGGGTGCGGGTGCGGGTGTGTGTGTGTGTGTGCGTGTGGCGTGTGTGTGTGTGGTGCGTGTGCGTTGTGTGTGTGTGTGTTGTGTGTGTTGTGTGTGTTGTGTGTGTGTGTTGTGTGTGTGTGTGTGAATGTGTGTGTGTGTGTGCGCGTGTCGTCTTGGGTTCATTTTGGGCCACGTCGGGGCCATCTGAGCCGTCTTCGAGCGTCCTGGAGCCTCCCGGTCCCGCTCTGTGGTCCATCTTGGGCCTGCCCTGGGGCCTCTTGGGCCGTCTGGGGTTCCTGTTGGGCAGTCTTCAGGCTCCCCAGGGCCGTCTCGGGGCTCTTTTGGGGGCGTATTCGGCGGTCTTGGGGCGGTCTTGGGGGCGTCTTCGGTCGTCTTTGGAAGCTCGAGAACGCGAGGCAAGGAAAAACAAACAAGAAAGCAATGCAAATCAATGATTTGGGCATCTTTCGGCTCTCTCGGGACGTCTCTCGGAGCTCTCTTGGGGCCTCTTCGAGGCCTCTTGGAGGCTTATGCTTGCCGTATTGCTCTCATCTTGAGCCACGTTGGGATCACCTTGGCCGTCCTGAAGCGCCTTGGGCCCCTCCCGCTCCCGCTCTGGAGCCCATCTTGGGCCTCTCCTGGGCTGCTCTTGGGCATTCTTCTGGCTCTCCATGGCCGCCTGGGGCTCCTTTTGGAGCCTCTTCGACGGTCTTGGCATGATCTTCGGGGCGTCTTCGGCCGTCTTGGAGCGTTGGACGCTCGAGAACGCGAGAAAGCGAAAAATATTGAAAACAAACTACCGGAAATCAAGGATTTGAGCCTGTTCGGGCTCTCTCGGGACGCCTCTCGGAGCTCTTTTGGGGCCTCTAGGAGGGCTCTAGGGCTGTGTCTTGGCCGTGTTGGGCCCATCTGGGGCCACTTGGGGGCCATCTGGGCCGTCTTGGAGCGCCTTGGGGCCTCCCGCCCCCGCTCTGTGGCCCAGCTTGGGTCCCGGGGCTCTCTTGGGCCGTCTGAGGCTCCTCTTGGGCAAATTTCGGGTTCCCTGGGGCCGTCTTGGGGCTCTGTTGGGGGCGGTCTTGGGGCGGTCTTGGGGGCGTCGTCGGCCGTCGTGAAGCGTCGGAACGTCGAAAGCACGAGACACCGAACAACAGTGACAAAAAACATCGGAAATCAAGGATTTGGGCCGCTTCGGGCTCGCTCAGGACGCCTCTCGGGGCTCTTTTGGGGCCTCTTGGAGGCGTCTTGGGCTGTTTATGTGCGGTCTGGAACCCATCTTGGGCCACGTTGGGGTTACGCGGGCTAACTTAGAGGGGCTGGTCGAAGTCCCCCGGGGGCTTCTGGGAGCTTCTTCTGGGAAGAAAAAAAAAAAAAAAAAAAATAAAAAACAGCACACAAAAATTATAGCAATGCTGGGAAAAAGAAAAAAAAATAAAAAAAATAAAAAATAACAAAAAAAAAAAAAGAGTTAAAAAGCTCTCAGAACGTGGGGCAGTCCTGGGAGCTCCAAGGGCCGCTCGACCGACGGAGTGATCTGGGGCGCGTTGCGAACCCTGACTCCCATAAGCCCCAGGGCCCCCGGTCCCGGGGGCGCCCTGGCCTCCTGCACGGGGATCCACACACATATAATATAAATAAATAGACATAACATCTATATGTATATACATATATACATATATATATATATATATATATATTGAAATATACTACATGTGTATATATATAGAAATTAAAAGTAAATAATACACATACATATATATATATACATGTATATGTATATTTGTATACTTGTATATACATATGCATGTACATATATGTATATATACGTATAAATATACACATATATACATGTGTGTATGTATATATATGTACATGTGTACATGTGTACACATATGCCACGCGGGCTTAGGTTCTCGCGCAGGCCAGGGAAGCGTTACAGCACTGTGGGATCCTCTGCCTCTCCACTTTCGGAGACGAGGGCGGGAGAGGGAAAGGCGCAGGAATGATGAGATAGGGGGAAAGAGTCCGCCGACCCCCGCTTGCCGGGCGTGAAAAGGCGTGTGAGACATGTGGCTGTCCCCTTCCCCCTCTTCCCCCCTCCCCGAGGAACCCACAAATTGATTAGAGGGGAGGAGGGTGGGTGGGAGACCAGCTCCTCAATGCAGCCCCTAGGCCTCCAGAGCCTCTAAAAAGCCCCAAGAGGCCCAAGAGAAGCCCAAACCGAGCGTCAACACAACCCAAGAAAGCGTCGGAACGATAGTGAGATCGATAATGCAGACGACAGTGAAATCGATCGTGCGGCCGACACGATGATCGGTTGACTGAGACCGATCAAGAGGTACCGATAATGAAATCGATCGTGAGAGCGATCGTGAGATTGATTGTGCTCGATCATAAAATAATGAGGTCGGCAGTGAGATCGATCGTGATACCAATCGTGTTATCGATTGAATAAGATGGATCGTGAGATCGGTGGTGGGACCAATTATAAAATTGTGATGGAGATCGATCGTGTAGTCGATCCGTTGATCGATTGTGAGATCGGTAGTGAAATGGATGGTGATGTATATGTTTATAGATCGTGCGATCGCTTGGTGGGTGGATTCGATGGTGAAATCGATAATGAGACCAGTAGTGGGATCGGCAATGATACCAATAGTGATGTCGATCGTGGTATCCACAATGATATCGATAACGGGATCAATTCTGATATGATCGATCGTGAGGTCGATCGTGATATCGGTACACGGGTCGGTTGAGAGGCCGATTGCATGATATCGATTGATTGTGACCGATTGACTGCTATCGATTGAATGAGCTCGAGTCGTGACACCGATTAAAAAGGACGTTGGTTGTTCCCCCGCCCACAACCTCCTTCTTGCCCGAAGGGTGGTCTTGTAAGTCGGAGGATGGAAGAGAAATCGAAGTGGAACGGAGAGCCCGCAATCGGGAAATCGATTTCTGTCTCGGGTTCGTACCGTGCGTGCGGGCGAGGCGAAACTGCGTCGGCGGGCGACAGGAATGACCCCGTTGTTGATAGGGCGGGACGAGACAATTGTCCGAATCTCCCCCGGTGGGCGGGCGGTGGCCAGGCTGTCCCGCCGTAGTTATCCTTCGGTGTCCCGGCGGTGGTCCGTCGTTGTCCCATTAGTGTCCCGTCGATGTCCCGTACTTAGAACGATCGTGAGATCGATCGCGAGATCGATGGTGGGATCGATAACGAGAACGATGGCAAGACCGATCATGAGATCAATGGCAATATTGCTCGTGAACTCGATAATGAGACTGGTGGCGAGATAAGTAATCAGTGATATCGATCGGGAGATAGACTGAATGCGACGTTGATTACTCCCTCCTGGACCTCCGGTTCACTCGAAGGGTGGTCGTATAGGTATATCAAATCTGGCGTGGCTGCAACTGCATCCCGCACCCGGGCGAAGGCTGTAGTTGGCCAGGTTGAGGCTTGCGGTTGCAGATCGCGCCATGGTCAATTACCCCGACGGAAAGACCGCACATGAAAATCATGTCGGCTAGTCTGGAAATTACCTTCACTGTCGTCCTCGCGATTAGTGAGGCACCCTTATTGTCTTCTCTGCGTCATTATCATTCTCGCCCTGGCGCAGGACCCTCACCCGCTCCCCGCGTTGCCCTTGCCTCGCCCTCCTCCTGTTTCTTTCGTCACCCACCACCCTCTCTCCTGCCTGTTCCAAGAGCGCGCGCGCCGATTTTCCTCGACGCCGTCGCCGCCTCGGCCAGCGCGGGCGCATTCTCGAATGGCCGCGTCGCGCGGCCGTTGGGACAACCCCGCGGGCCAAGCCGTTGCGGCAACCGCGCGAGCCGCTGGGCCGCGGGGGCATGCCGTTGGGACAACCCCGCAGGCACCGAGCCAGTCACGGCCGCGCTCAGGCGGGAGGCAGCACGAAGCCAAGCTCTGCGGCGAGCCCGATTCGGCCGAGCATGGATTACCACCCCCTGCCCGGACGCAAGGGTTCCCCCCTGCGACCGATTCGGCTGACGATGGGTTACCACCGCCAGCCCGGAGACAAGGGATTCCCCCTGCCCCCGCTTCGGCCGAGGATGGGTTACCACCCCCGGCCCGGACGCAAGGGTTTCCCCTTGCGCCTGGCCGCCGTCGTCGCCCCCACCTCCTGTTCCTCCTCTTCCTCCTCACCTGATGGGTCGGGCGAATCGCCTTCTGAAGAGCGCATCGGGGGGGGGTCCGCTTGAGACTTCCTCACAGTTCACTCACAAACGAAGCTCCCCGCCTGATACCTCCTCCATATTCAGGCCTCGGGAGCCCCAAAGTGACGACAGTTACAGGGTTGAGGATGACCCGCTCGGATTAACATACATGAAGCGCGGGCCCCATATGGGGAGGGGGCTCCCGCCTGAGACTGGAACACAGTCCAGTCACAGACGAGGCTTCCCGCCGGATACTTCCTGCAAATTCAAGCCTCGGGAGCCCCAAGGTGAGGACTCCTGAGGACAGTTACAAGGTTGAAGATGACCCGCTCGGATTGAAAATATGGAATGCGGGTCTCATGGGGAGGAGGCTCCCGCCTGAGACTTCCTCACAGTTCACTCACACACGAGGCTCCCGCCGCCTGGTATTTTCCCCATAGTGAGGCCTCACAAACCCAAAGGTGATGACAGGTACAGGTTCGAGTATGACCCGCTCGGATTAAAAACAGAAAACGCGGGCCCCATAGGGAGGGGGCTCCCGCCTGAGACTTATATAATCACAATTCACTCACAGACGAGGCTCCCCGCCGGAGAATTCCTCCAAATTCAAGCCTCGGGAGCCCCAAAGTGACGACAGTTACAGGGTTGAGGATGACCCGCCCCGATTAAAAACAGGAAGTGTGGGCCCCATAGGGAGGGGGCTCCCGCCTGAGACTTATGTAATCACATTCACTCACAGACGAGGCTCCCCGCTGGAGAATTCCTCCAAATTCAAGCCTCGGGAGCCCCAAAGCGACGACAGTTACAGGGTTGAGGATGACCCGCCCGGATTAAAAACAGGAAGTGCGGGCCCCATAGGGAGGGGGCTCCCGCCTGAGACTTCCTCACAGTTCACTCACAAACGAGGCTCCCCGCCTGAGACTTCTGCATGTTCAAGCCTCGGGAGCTCCAAAGTGAGGACAGTTACAGGGTTGAGGATGACCCGTTCGGATTAAAAACATTAAGTGCGGGCCCAATATGGAGAGGGCTACCGCCTGAGACTTCCTCGCAATTCACTCACAGACGAGGCTTCCGCCAGATACTTCCCCCATAGTCAAGCTAGCGAATGAGTGGGTGAGTGAGTGAGTGAATGACTGAATGAGTGATGATGAGTGCTGAGTGATGAGTGATGATGATGATGATCATGATGATGAGGATGATGCAGATAATGAGTAGTGAGTGGGTGAGTGAGTGTGTGTGAGATCGAGTGATGGTCAAGGTGATCAAGATGGTCTGTGCGCGAGCGGATGTGAGTGTGAGTGAGTGTGCGGTCCTGTGTGTCCCTGTGCGGGGTGTCCAGAGAAAACAAACACCCCACTTTGGATGTGGGGGAAAACACCTGACTGCACCCGATCTGGCGTGGCTGCAACTGCATCCCAGGTAATTAGGGCTGTCGTTGCCCAGGTTGGGGCCTGCGGCTGCACATCGCGCTATGGACAGCAAAGACCCGGCTGACCAGCGAGGCGTCTCGCTCCACGATGCCGCCATGTCCGCTCACGGTCGCAGCAGCGTCCAGAGAAGCACGAGGCACACAGAGCTGACCGACAGTCTGACACTTCGTTCGGGCCGCGGGGAGAGCGACTCCACACATTACAGTCGGGGCCTGGACCTAAGGAATTAAGGAACGAGGCCCCATTTTTCCCATAAGTTCAACTTCGATTCCACATGGAAAACCTAAGGACAACCCAAGGCAAACTGTAAAACAATCAAGGAACACCGAGCCCCTCCCCAACGAAAAGGGTTCCTTCTCCAGCGCCCCGACTGTAGCCTCTGTAGGAGTCCCGCGAGCCATCGGAAGGGGAAACGACGAGCGGAGGAAGGGAAAGACGGGAGGCGGGATGCGGGATGGAGGAGGACGAAGAGAGGAGGGAGGACGACTAGGGAAAGGCGGGGAGCGAGAGACGGAGAAGTCAGGATACGTCCTGTGGCCCTCGTGGACTCCTGGCGCCACCCTTGATTCTCCTCTCTTAAAAGAAAATAGACTCTACCCCCCCCCGGACTTCACGCTTCCCCCTGGGATTGTATAATTTCATACATATATATACATATATAGTCTGCACACTCGTCCATCCTAAATATGAAATCATATCATCCCAGCCAGACCGGTATCCCCCCCTGAGGTTCCCTTGTAAAAAACACTATGCGGTGACATTTGTTGTTCTAACATAGCACTTGTTCGCAAATCCCTTGCAAAAAATGGGACGAAGTGCACACGCGCGCGTCGTCGCGCGCGCATGCACTGCTTTGCTAAAAAAAGCTTCCGCGCGAGCTCTTGCAAAATCTTAAGAAAACCATGGTTTTCAAGATTTTCACAAAATGCTACCAAACGGGCTTCGCGCGCGCGCATGTCGAAATCTGTCGAACGCCCTTGCGCGTGTGCCGTCGCGAGAATCCTTTGCAAAAAATGTGACGAAGTGCAGACGCGCGCGTCGTCGCGGGCGTATGCCGAAAACCTTCAAAACCCATCGGTTTCGGAAGGATCTCAAAATCGTGCGTCCAAAAAACCTGACAAAACATAGTTTCGCAACACGGATTTTCAACACAAGCGTGCGCGCGCGCTCTTGCGTCGTCGTTGTCGTCGTCGTCGCCGTCCTCCCTCCTCCCGCGTCGTCGTCGTCGTCGCCTACGTCGTCCTCTGTCTTTTCTCGTGTTCGTCGTCGTCGTCCTCTTTGGCGTCGTGGTCGTTTCCGTCGTCGTTGTCGCCGTGGTCATCCTTCCTCCTCCTCCCAGGTCATCGTCGTCGTCCGTCGTCGGCGTCTCGTCGTCGTCCCTCCTATTTCGTCGCCGTCGTTGTCGTCGTTGTCGTCGTCGTCTTCCCTCCTCCCTCGTCGGTGTCGTCGTCGCCGTCGTCGTCCTTCCTCCTCCCTCGTCGTCGCCTTCGTTGGCGTCGTCGTCGTCGTCTTCGTCGTCGTCGGCGTCGGCCTCGTTGTCGTCGTCGAAGTCGTCGCAGACGACGTCGGTGTCGTCGTAGTCGTTGTCGTCAGTGTCGTCGTAGTCGGTCTGAAGAGGTTTAGCAAACCAAGTTGCGGGTGGGTGCGTGGGATGTTTGCGCGAGCAGTGGAGAGGACAGCTTCAAGACAGTCAAAGTGGACTACAGGCCATAGAAAGCAGAACTCCTCGTGACTCTGAAGCGACCCTTCTGGGAAACCATTTGGGGCTCTCCAGCGACCCTTCGGGCGGCATCCAGGAAACCGCTACGGCCCTCTTGGGCCCTCGCTGTGCGAGGTAGGACTCCGATTGAGACATCTCGGAACACTGTGGGGCCATCTAGGGGTCTCCTGGGGCAGTAGCTGCATCCGCCAGGCGCCCTCTGGAGCCCTCGCGTGTTTCGAAGCCGAGCGCAAGTCTGGAATGCCCCTGATCGGTTTCTTTAAGTTGTCATCCCCCTGTCCGCAAATCTTCGGAGCAGTCTTCGACCAACAGTTTGCAAATCACAGAACGGGGATGTAAGAAACATGTATGGGTATTGGAAGGAGGTTCGCCGGCTGGGTCTTCTTGGGGCTTTTGGCAGCAGCCCATTTGGGAAGTCGTTTGTGCGGTCTGGGGAGGTCTTGGGGCGCTCTGACGCGTCCCATGGCACGCTCATGCGGCTGTGTGCCTGCCCGCCAGGGCCACCCTGGAGGACCCAGAAGTGTAGTTTGGAGGGGTCCTGGGGTCCTGGTCGGCGTTCCCGAAGTCCTTGGGCTTCCCTTGGGATGCCCCTCGGGCGCCGTCTGGAAGCAAATTTGAAGCCTCTCGGGGCCTCTGTTGGGCCTTCTGGGGGAGTCTTGAGGCCGTTTGGGGGCATGTTAGCGGTCTCGTGGGTGATTTAGGGGTAGGAATTTAGAAATGGCACTTCGCGTTCCCCCTCTTGGATTTCTCGTGGATTATTCTTCGTGCTCTCGTGGGACGTCTTGGGGGCCTCCTGGGCCGTCTTAGGGCCCTCCTGGGCTGTCTTGGTACCGTCTTGGGCGATTTTGGGGGCCTCTTCGGCCGTCGCGGACGGTGTCCAGATCCCAAAAGCGAATAGGTTAAGCATGCAAAGTTGCCTTAATGATTGGGGGCGACTTTTATTTCTTGGGCCACTCTTTTGGGTCCTCTAGGGATCCTCTTGGGGCGTCTTGGGGGCGTCTTGGGCCGTCTGGTATTCCTCCCCCTGGGAGCCTTCATGGGGCCCTCTTGGGCCGTCTCGGGCGCCTCTTGGACCATCTTGGGGCTCTCCTGGGCCGTCCTGGGGCCCTCTTGGGGCCTCCTGGGCCGTCTTGGGGCGATCTTGGGGGCCTCTTGGACCGTCTTGGACGCTGTTAAGACCCCGAAGACGAATATGCTAAACACAGAAGCTGTTCTGTGGAAATAGGGCAAAGTTGAAGCCTTCTTGGGGCGTATCGGGCCTCGGGCCATCCTCTGGGGCAGCGACGACGGCGACAACGAGGACGACGACGGGGACGACGCAACGTCGACGACGACAACGACGAGGGAAAGGAAGAGAAAGTACAGGGCCATGTCAGTGCAGTCGTTTGGAAGTTTGTGGCGTGGTGTGAGCTTCTTGGGACAGCGTCCGCTTCCTCAGCCCACCTTCGGCCTTCCTTGGGCCGTCGAGGAAGTGTCGTGGAATATCTATGTATCCTCTTGGTTCTGATAGGGGCGCATTCTGGGATCTTTGGGCGGTACTTGGCCTCTCTTGGGGCTTTCAGGGGCGTTGAGAATCAGCGCGTTCAATTGAACTCAGCCATCTTGACCTTCTCTTGGAGCCCGCGGGCGGGCTCATGACCACGCCCCCGGGTACGCATGGCCGCCCCGGGGGCCCCAGGGGCACCCTCGTGGCCTCCGAAGTGGCCCCGTGGGCGGCCTCTGAAAGCGTCCAGGCTGCGCCAGGCCGTGTCGGGGCCCTCCTGGGGGCCTCTTGGCCCGTCTTGGGGCGGTGTTGGGGGCCACTTGGACCGTCTTGGATTGTCGAGAGCTCCAAAAGTGGAGGACCCCAACAACATGTTTAATGATCGACCCATGAACCTGGAAAAGGGATTCAGAACTGCAAGGCATGAGAACGTGTTAAAACACCTCAAGTGGGCGATGGGTAATAGCAGCGCTGAAGATGTGCATGGTGATGATGCTGTGTTAGGGGCTGTGTTGTGCTGCTGTGCGCTGTGCTGCGCCGCACAGAAGCGTACCAGGGGACACGCCACGGAACGTGCCAGTGGACGTGCCAGGGACGTGCCAAGGGACGCGCCGCGCGATGTGCCAGGGGGACGCGCCACGGGACGCGCAACGGAACGTGCCATGAGGGACACCCCACGGAACGTGCCAGCGGACGTGCCAAGGGACGCGCCAAGGGACGCGCCGCGCAGCGTGCCCATGGGAACGCGCCAAGGAACATGCCAGGGAACGTGCACGGTGGCCACGGTCCTGCGTGAATTGCGCGGCGTCCGCGCTCCCAGGTCCAAGATCCGTCGTAAATTACGATGTGGCCGCATTCTTTTCTGCAAGTTGCTTGGAAGTCACGCTCCCAGGGCAACGGCCCCTCGCACATCGCAAATCGACGCTCGGAGGGGCTGGGGATGGTCGAGCCAGGGGTGGGGGGCCCCCGACATTCAGGAGGGGGGGGACGGGGTCGAACCGGCCCGCCACCTCGAAAAGGCCCCCTGGCACTGAATTGCAGGGGAGGGGTTTGAACCGGGGGGGGTCCTTCCCTCCCCAATGGCAACCCACGACAGCGAGCGCTAGCGCCAGCGTTGTCGCCATCGGGCAACGACGACTTCGATCGAGCCTTAGTATGTTGTTATTAAAAGAGGATCGAGCCCAAGCAACACTCTATTAGAGCTGGATGGAGCCATAGATGGACTCAATGAGAGCTGGATCTAGTTACTATAAGTTCTCAAGTGAAATGGATAGCATGTGAGCAGGTTCAATTAGAGCTGGATTCAGCTGTACTGGGGCTCGATTGAACTTGGATCGAGCCTGACTAGGATTCTATGAAACTTTGATCCAGCTCAGTCAAGACTAAAACAATATCCTGGCTAAGGACCCAACCGTGTGCATTTGTGAGTGCCGCGTTGTGGGTACTGCTTTCGATGGAGTTCCCTAAGAGGCCACGACCCTCATGAAAGGTGTGCCCGACTGGGCGGGGGGGCGCATGCGGACCCTGCCGCGGGGGCCTTCGGTGGAGCTCCCTGTGGAGACACGATCCTCGTGAAGGGGTGCCGCAATGGGCGGGGAGACGCATGCGGGCCCTGCCGCTGGGGCCTTCGGTGGAGCTCCCTGATACGCCACGACCCTCATGAAGGGTGTCCGAATGGGCGGGGGGGCGCATGCGGACCCTGCCGCAGGGGCCTTCGGTGGAGCTCTCTGTGGAGACACGATCCTCGTGAGGGGCGTGCCGAAATGGGCGGGATCACGCACGCGAGCCCTGCCACGGGGGCCTTCGGTGGAGCTCCCTATGGGGCCGCGATCCTCGTGAGGGGTGTGCCGACATGGGCGGGGTGACGCATGCGAGCTTTGCCGCTGGGGCCTTCGGTGGAGCTCCCTATGGGGCCACGATCCTCGTGAGGGATGTGCCGAAATGGGCGGGGGGGCGCATGCGAACTTTGCCACTGGGGCCTTCGGTGGAGGTCCCTATGGGGCCACGATCCTCGTGAGGGATGTGCCGAAATGGGCGGGGGGACGCATGCGGACCCTGCCGCGGGGGCCTTCGGTGGAGCTCCCTGTGGAGACACGATCCTCGCGAGGGGCGCGCCGAAATGGACGGGGAGACGCATGCGAACCCTGCCGCTGAGGCATTCGGTGGAGCTCCTCATGGGGCCACGATCCTCGTGAGGGGTGTGCCGAAATGGGCGGGGTGACGCATGCGAGCTTTGCCGCTGGGGCCTTCGGTGGAGCTCCCTATGGGGCCACGATCCTGGTGAGGGGTGCACCGAAATGGGCGGGGGGACGCATGCGACCTTGTTGGTCTTGGTGGCGGCGATTTCGGCGGCAATTTCGGCGGCCCTGTCGACGGCTCTTGCGGCAGCCCTTTCGGCGGCAATTTCGGCGGCCCTTTCGACGGCTCTTTCGGCGGCCCTTTCGGCGGCGCTGCCGTTGCCAATTGTCGACCATGGCTGCCGGGAGCTCTGGGCACTCGGAGGCCCGGCGGGCCCTTAGAGGACCCTCGATGGACCTCGCCAGAAAGAGTCTGCGAAGTAGCTCAAGCCACGCGCGATGGGCACGCAGCGTGCAGAGCGAACTCCTCCTCGCAACGTGCAGGGCGAATTCCTCGCGCTATGCATCAGCACGCTCTACGATGCGCATGGAGACCACCGCGCGGCAGGGCGCGCCTGCACACCGAAACCAGTAAGAAAAGCTCAATTTCGTTTGGAGCAAATTTCGGCGCGCGCCTAGTTTCGTCTCCAGAGAAAGTGCCACTACGACCACCGACGTTTCAAGGCGCAGCGTCTCCTCGGTAATTCTACTGCTCCGACCGCAGTCGGGCCTCCGCCACACAATGCAGCCCCATTCGCCGAGACGGCGGGCAACGTGGGCACGTCCTTCACATGCTCTGTCGCGACCCTCCCAAATCCGCTTCCCTTTTCCGCCGCGGGTCGTCAGACACTTTGGCAGCGCGGACCCGGTACACGTGTCCTGGCGCGTCTGCGTGGCCCTCGCCGTCACCCTCCAGGGTAGCGCCAGTGCCTGACGCGGCGCCTGCGTCCGCCGGTGCACCGCCCGTGTCGGTAGGGTCGCCGACCCCCGGCTCTGCGTCACCCTCGTGTCGGCTCCGGTGCCCTCGGTCTGCTGCTTCACGCTGACCCCGCTACCATGTCCGGCTTTCGCCCTCTTCGCCGGCGATTCCTGCCCCACGCTCTGCCCTACTGGTTTGTACGTCGCGCTCGCAATCTCCGCCCTGGTGTGATTGTATACCTCGAGCATGACCACCTCGCCCTCAGCGCGCACCTCCTCCTCGCACGGCCATGCACCGAGCGCGGACCCATCCCCCCGAGTTCTGCGCGGGTAAACGACATTGAAACTCCCGCTCCTTTCGCCTCCAGGAGCCCGTCAAAGCGGGAGCACGTGCGCAGGATGATCTGGTCGGGCAGCGCTACCCCTGCGGTGCCGTACCGGGCCAACGCGAATCTCATGATCCCCCCAGAATGGACGCCGCGACGGAGCTCACACTCATGCGACCCCAACGTCAACCATGCATCTGCGACGGCCCGCAGATGCCCCATGCACGCCTCGCAAGCGACACGGCGCCACTCCTCTGACGCCAATGCCTGATTACACCATCCCCAACGGGCCAAGAGCTGAAAGTTAGAGTCCGCCAGGGACGCGCCAATGCCGTGTTCAAGACCGCAACCAACGTGGCATCCTGCTCCTGCCATGTCCGCAGCTCGCTCGTCATCGGTCTTTGCCTCGAATACCAACGCCCCCATCAAAAACTCCATGAATTTCCTCGCGCGGTCTTCCACCGCGCGGCACCGATCCTCCACGTCGCGAGCCCCCTCCAGCTCTTTCCGCGCGACACTCCGCCCGCGACGCTCCACCCGCGCCAATCGCCGCGGCTCGATCAGCCTCGAAATACTGGCCCAGACACACCTCAGGATGGGCCCGAAGTCGCGGCTCGACAGCTCCCCAGCCCCTTCTCGGAGCGCGTGGAGTTTTTCGCGCCGCGCGGGGCCGCGGCAACGAGGAAGGCGCCCCAAGGCCAGGGAACCTCGAGCCTGGATCCTCGTGGTCCGACCTTCGAAACTCGATCTGAAGGGGCGTCTGAAGCCCCCCCCCCCCCCCCGAGCGGCCAGGTCGCCGCGAGGGGCGGGCCAGCGCGGCCAAGGCGCCGCGAGCCGCGCGGTCGTCGCGCCCCGGCGCGACTCGAGCCCGGACGGAGCGGGCGGGAGAGGAGCCCGGCCGGGACGGGCGGAAAAGGCGGCAAGCAGAACAACGTAGGAAAACATGTATACGCACAGAAGTAGCAAACGCTAAAACAAATAGCAAGTGCGAAGAGGATGCACGCATACGCAGGAGGATGTGACGGCAGATAGAACGAAACAGAAGGAACGTGAAAAGACATAAAAAAAGGAGGTAGGACAAAATTGGAATAAGGCACGACGAACATGTCATATATCGATGTGCCCGGCTTTCGCAATTTTCAATCTCTGGGGCCCCCCACACAAAAACACGGTTGAACAACTATCCTTGAGGCCCACGCATCGAACACATCCGCCGACCCCTACAGGTCTCCTCGGCGTGTGCGATGATTCTCCTTTCCCACGCCCATCCACAACGGCCCCGGACCGGGCGAATTGGAGAGAGGGGCAAGTCTGCCCGGGCCCCCCGAGCCCGGGCCGAACGCGCCCGGAGGTACAAAAACACACACACACACACAATAAGACAAGGGATCCAACAAAAAGACCCGCAATAACATCCAAAAGACCAGGAGTCGTCGGATGATCGCTAAAAAACGCCATAGGTGGGCTCCAAACAGCCCGAAATGCCTCCAGACCGCTCCCAGAAGCCCTCCCAGACCCCCCCCCCAACCCACTCTCCCCAACATCCACGCACCACCAACACCAACACCACCACCACCAACACCACCACCACACACACACGAGCGCGCCCAAAAGAGAAGAATCTGCCCACCCGCGGTTCCTCATGGACGTGCTGAAGCCGGCGCCTCCACCGAAACATCCTCACACTATGCTCTGGCCCCCGCCTGCGTGACCTTCTTTGGGGTCGGCGGCACAGGCGGCAGCCTTTAAATAAACATACTTATACACACACATAAACACATACACATACATACATACATACATACAGACAGACAGAAATACAGACAGGCAGACAGACAGACGGACAGACAGACAGACATATATGACAGCTCAAATAACGAATACGCAGAATAACAATAATGATGAGAATACTATACGCGCTTCGCGCGCGTTCAAGCTCTAGCCCAGGCCTGGGGGCGCTGGATGATCTTGGACAACACTATCAAGCACAGGCGCGTGATATAGCCGTGCCTCCTGAGGGACTATTGGGGACCTCTTGGGTCTTCGGGGGGGGCATATGGAGGGTTCTCCGCGCTGCGTCACTTGAGCGACGATCCAAAACGAGTCTTACGCGAGATGGCACAGGGACCTTACGGCGGCGGCTTGCACGGGCCGCCCGCGCGGCACGCCAATTTGGAGACGATGGCGCTTACGCGCGACCTTACGCGGGCAGCTTACGCGCCAATGTCGGCGCAGTTGGCCGTTTTTGCTTCGTCGTCCGATTGGCTGTTGGAGGCGCCTCTTGGGCGTTTCTTGGGGGGCATCTTGGGGTTTCTTGGGGCCCCTCGGGGGCGTTGTCGGGGTGCCCCAGGCAATCGGGAGGTGATGTTCTGCAACATGGCGCCGTCATTGGCCGTCTCGTCTGCGTGGAAGCCCGACTCGAAGCCGCCTGGGGCCACATTCAGGGAATCCGAAGCCTCCCGGGGGCCTCCTGACATCAGTTTTGATGCATCGAGGGCACTGTTGAGCTGTTTTGGGGCCCCTTGTACGCCTCCTGGGGGCCCCTGTTTTGGGTCCAGCACCCACTGGTCCGTTGTAAAGGACGTGAAGACGTTCATGTACCCCCTAGCCTCCTCTTCTGTGGTGGGCTGCTTCTGGGAGATCCGAGCAGATGGGCATTCGTCGTACATGTGGGGGTGCCGTGGAGAGAGCGGCGAGTTCTCAAAGCTATCATTCGACCATCAGCACCGCATGCAGCCGATCACGCTCAGATATGACATTGCCCGGCGCGCGCTGACTGAGCGTCCATAGCGCCAAGGCGCCGCGTCGCGCGCTCGCTGGGTTTTCGGTTCTGCGTTGACGCAGCGGGCGGCCATAGGGCATGCTACCGCATGGTGCTTAAAGTCATTGCGAGCTCCTTTCAGCGGCCCTCTCCCTGCGGTATCCGCCGATGCGGCTACCAGAGGCATAGGCGCATCGGTGGCAGGCGCCGCGGCTGTTGGAGCCTGCCCCACATTGGAAGATAAAGCAGGTTGCCCCGCAAATGTGGCTGGCGACCCGGCAGCAACCGCATACCTGTCATCATCGCCGTGATGCGGTTCAGCTCTTCACGGAGATCTCTGAGCTCATTTGCCCCGCGGAATATTTCTTCACGTCGATCTGTTGCATTGAGATCTCCAGCAAGGGCATCGTGAAACTCAGCTGCGATGAGGCCCACACCCCTGCAAAGGGCACATGGTGCCTCACTTGCGGCACCTTGCAGCGCGCCTGCCAGCTTTTGGCCCACATGTGCGTGAGCCACTCGATCCCAGCACTATGCATGAAATATGTGGCCACACTGACACCTCCGCACCTTGTCGCGGCATACGAAGTCGTCCAGGCATATGGCACATGTGGTAAAATCTCCGTCGCTGGTGATTGGCGGCGCTGCCAATGGCCTGATACGCGTCTGTCGCTCAAGCGTGGACTCTCCCATCTCATACTGAATCGGTGGAACTGCAAGCGTCCTTTGCTGCGCCGCTGGAAGTGATCCCACGGCTGCCAATGCTGCGTAACTCATAGCGGGCTGCCCCGCAGGTGCAGGGGCAGCGGGCGCCCCCGCATGATTCATCATGCGGCGTAGCTGTCACTCCTGATTGCGGCGTTGGCGAGCAGGTTGCATTGAGAGAATGGCCTGCTGCACCTCCTGGATGGCCAGGATCTGAGAACGCAGCTCTCCCATGGACGATGGCACCTCTAGCTCAGGGCCATGGCGCGTAGCCTCCTGGCCCATGGGGGCCGCCAGGTGTCCGCAGCGAGGTACTTGGCCCGGCACACCTGGTTCACACCCAGCGCCGCGCGTCAGCTGGGACCGGTAGCAGTCATCAGCCGTTGCCCGAACGCACGGGTTCTCGAGCTGAGTGCCAATCCGTGGGACGCCAGTCTCCTGGGCGCAGCAGCGGGGAACCTAGGGGCATCCATGGGTGAAGCCGCTGGTCCTTCAGCAGCCGTTGGGTCGCACGTCGGGAGACTGAAGACTGCTGGAAGGTACCCGTATCGAGTAGGGCGATCAGGTGATGGATTCGGATCTGGGACGCATCCCAAGGAGGCTTCCAGTTCGCGCTCGGGAGGTCGATGCCGCCCCGCCGCATGCTCTGCATAGCCTCACGCATCTGCCTATGCATCCACTGCTGTTGCCCCAACAGGCTCTCGGCCCTATGGGCCGACTCATGGTCGGTAGTGGCAGGTTGCCCCGCAGAAGCACGTGGAGGTACAAATGGCGAAGTCGATTGCAACGCTTGGTAGAGCTGAGGATCCATTCTGATACTTTGGAGCCTAGCCTGCAGACTGTCAGTACTTCCAGCGCTCTGTGGACTTCCAAATGGGGTCGTAGCCCTGCTCGTGGGTGCGACCGATGCAGGTTGCCCTGCAGGCACAGGCATCTGCTGCGCCCGGGTGCGCCACGCGTTGTTCGCATTCAGTCCGTCGATAGGCGTGATCCCGTTGGATGTCATACCAGACAGATCAGCACTCCGGGCGCGGATCCATGACCCATCCGAGCCTCCCGCAGGTGCCCCTGCTTGGCATGCCTCTTGCATCATGGAAATAGAAGCATGTTTTACCTCTTGCGTAGGTGTCGACGCAGGGACCTTCAGGTTGTAGGGAGTCTGCGGCACCATCCATCTCTCAATGTTGACGCATCGAAGAGACACTCATAGCAACTCCTCGGAACAGTAGTAATTGCACGCAGGTTGCCCTGCTGGCTGTCTTCGATGCACAAAGGATGGAGCCACGCCTGTCCAACTCGATCGTGCATGTATTGGACACTGTCAGGCCTAATGCCGATGAGCTGAACAACGTGGCTTGGCGGGATCCTGCCGTCGCGGCCTGACGTCGTCAAAATGTTGTTGGCAGAGCGTCACATCGGGATGCTGTCGCACAGTAAATTGAGGCTCACCATAATCAACACGTGAATTCTTGAGGCTCATCAGATTGGATCCGCCCATCTCTGGGTAAGTATGGGCATCCGCGAAGAAGCAGCCGGCCTCTGTCCTTTTGGGTACCCCCGCTGCGGCATGACAGACTGACGTGGGGCATGACCGGATATTCACCCATTTTGCACCGTGAATGAAATAGCAGGGTGCTCCCGGCGCCGTCAGGTCTGTTACCCGTGCGCATTGACGCTGGGCAGTTAATGCCTGGACTGACATGAGCATTGCTAGGACGCAAGAAGTACGTCGGGTGGGTTCCCCCGGTGAACTTGGATTTATTCATCTGAGGCCTGTCCTTCTGCATACATGAGGAGTCGATCACTCCGCAGTGGTCGAGCACCGCGTTTGCCTGATTGGCCCCATGCTGGCGCCCAGGTGATGACGGCGCCAGGCCCCCGCGTCTGCGGGCGGGCAGTTTTCCGGCAAGTCTCCGAGTTCGACCCAACCGTCGTACTCGTCATATGGAGCGACACATCTGACGTACCGGTCGGAGAGCCCATCGTTGTGGAATGGATTATGCCGCGTAGCCGCAGTGAACCATTCCGAGCACTCACGCTTGTCGGACCCCCCAATAACGTCGAGCGGAGATGCTCACCCCGCAGAACTTTCACTAGATACCCCCCCTCGGATTGGTAGCTGGGGACAGGTTACCCCCGCAAAACATTGCGGACGCGCCGACGTGCAAGAGCATCGCCACCAGTGTGTACGGCGGCACAGTCAATGTCACATTGTACCACTCTGTAGCGTTCAGACCTGTCAGAGACAAAGGGCCTGTACGCTGGGCTGACCTTCATCTGGCTAACAGTGCCCAGGGCCCCCCCAGCATCGCCTGCTTTCCTCGAGCAACTCAGGAGTAGCAGCGGGTTTCCCCGCGGGAACAGCGGCAGGTTCAGCCGGAAACCTCACCAGCTCAGGCGCTGCAGGCGCTGCTGATGAGCTGGCGCTCCCAGATGCCTGTACCTTCTAACGGACGTCGCGGCACTGGCGCGCTGCAGTTGCGGGGGCCGCCCCTGGCGCCTTCGAGGTGATCTGCAACAGCTCAGCATCCGCACCGCCGTTTGATGAGGGTGCTCCCTTGGATGACCCCATCCAGGGACGGCGCCCAGCATGGCCCCCTATGGACAAGGCCAGGCGTCGGGCCGCGAAGGGATACAGAATCCTTCGGCTTGGGCGCGCTGTCACCTTGGAACGCCGCCGCTGCCGCGGCCACTGCGGGCCGTCTGGGGCGCTGCCTGCACGCGGGCCCCCCCGCAGATCTCTGGGACTCGTTGCTTCCAGGATCAGCGTCAGCCGATCCGGTCCTTTTCTTGTGTTTGGCCGGTTGTTGATCAGCTGCAGGTGACCTCGGCGTACTCGGGGTTGGCGATAATCAATATCCTTCCCCGATTTCTTCTGTGGGGGCTGCGGGCCCCTTGGCGGCTCTTCTGCGGGTGACCCCGCTGGAGATGGCGCTGCAGGCCCCCCCGCCGTGGGAGCTTCTGGCTCGTCTCGCGATGGCGGGTCGCATGGCCTGAACAGTGGCGCGTCCTTGATATTGGCCCCAGCGCGCAACCCAGATCGCATTTGCCAGCGCTAACTCTTCGCAGTACAAGGGTAAGCATCCAGCCCATTGCTCTGAAATTGTAGTGGGCTGTCGAACCTGGGGCAAGATCCATGTCTGCTAACCCGTTTGGAGGCATCTATGTTTGCGATCGTCTTGTTGGAGCTGTCAGTCTCGCGGGAGCATTTCGACTCGGACTCAGTCGGACTCGGTAAGATCCACCGCTTCAGCGAGAACTGGATCACCAGCTCCTTCATCACCCCCTGGAAGGCCATGGGACAAAGAAGCGGGTGGCCCCACACGCGGTGCCTCAGCCGCCTCTCCATGGCACTCTCGATTGTATACCAGGAGGCGGTGATTACTGTCGAGGCGCTGCCGAAATCGCTCGATCCGTTTAGCCTCGCCCTCCGTAATCTGCCGGTAATCAACTTGGGCCAAACATTCTGCAGGAGAATGATTGGTCGGATCCACCCTGCGACCCAGACCATCCACATGAGACCAGACCCACGGGGTTCTCTCAAAATTAGGGCCCCTCGATGGTCACCACATCGGACGCGCGCGTCCGGGGCCAGCGAAATGTTCGCAAGGGCGAACAACGCACCGGTAGGTATCTCGGCCACTAATGATGGACGGCCCTCTTGAGGCCCCTTCTTGCATGATTGGAGGCCGTCTTGGCCCCCCTGCACCTGGTGGCGCGAACAATTCTGCCATCATCACCCCAAGCAACATTGCAGAGTGAAAACCAATGACGGATGTCAAATTCGGCCCAGCCCTGGTCGAGCCAGCACTGCGTCGCGCTGGGGGGCGTATTCTGGCGGGCCAGCCCATCATCTTCATAGCTGACAAGGCACTGCACGCCTCGTGCTTCGGGCTCAACTGGACGATCCTCAATCCGATGCAGGTTCCCCCGCGAGCGCCCCCTTCTCGGTGGAGTCCTCGGGGCCCTCGCGTCAGGGGAGCGAGGACGCTGCGCGACGCTGGAGAGAGCGCGCGAGCGCCCGCGTGAGTAACTCCGACCGCGACGCTGCGGGCGATGACTCTCAACTTCCCATTCGTCTTCGTCGTCATCTGTGCGATCACCCGTATCCAGGCTGGGCGGCTCGTGGACCTGTCACGCACCGCGAAAGGTATGCGCCGGTCCTCGCTGCGCCCAGGTCCGCATTGGATACGTTCGGAAAGATCACAGACGTTTTGCGGGTTTCCCCGCGGAGGGTCGTCGTCGTAGAATTCTGTCTATCCGATTGCCAATGACCCACGGATGGAACATCAATGATGCCCCCAACTCTGTCTCTGGAATAATGGCTTCAGAATCCGCGGGTGCCCGAGCCATGTCGCGGTCTACCTCGGCGGGCACGCGGAAACCCTCGACGAACTCGACCTGCGCAGGGTGCCCCGCGATGGACATGCCCATCCAACCAGCCAGGTTGATCCCATCATGACCAACATAGATCTCCTCGAAGAGCTCGTCGGCATATTTCTTGAAGGGCACGCTGGCACTCAGATGCCTGGCGGCCATGAAACGGACAGCGGCACTGGGGGCGTCTGCAGGGTCGGCAAATAGCGTCTCCCAATCGACTTACTGCATGTCCGAGTCGGTTTGAGCCAAATGTATTGACGGACCCCTGTCTCCCCCATCGCCTCGGGGGCATTCACGACGGAAATGCTGCGTGCTGTGGCAGATGTCACATTCCATTGTTTTACCGTTGGCATCTTTCGGGTCGCCCCGACGTCCCTTACCCTTACCTGAGGTATGCCTAAGGCGTCTGTCCCCAGGAATAATTCTTCGTCTTCTGGTCCAAATAAAGGATACCAGGAAAGCCAGCATACCTCTACCATGCAGTCGCTGTCGCTTGCCCGCGCCCTTGCCTCGACCCATGCAAGTCACTCTGAGCGGTCGTCGGATAGTGCGTCGTGCTTCACGAACTGGTTTCTTCACAAAACGTCTCCTTCGGCGTTAATGTTTCTGGCGCCCTAGAAATAGCCACTGCGCCTGCTGATCTTCTGCAAGATATGTAGGTATGTCGGAATAGTCTAGGGCAGCCGCTTCGTCATCTGATGACGCACCGGCGCCGGTTCCAGAATCAAAATCAGACTCGGCGGCTTGCTCCGCCAAGCATACAAGGGCAGTGTGGCTTGGGCGGGAGCCGCCGTTGCCGACGGCCCCTTAATATCTAGCCCAGGAGTCTTGCGATCCCCGTCAGCGGACCACCGCTGGGGGCTAAAAAGGCGGCGGCCTCCGTCGGCCATGGATCACCATGCCAGGCGCTTGCGACAGGCTGCCCTGCATTAGTCTCAATATGAAAGGTTTCGGCACGGTGACCGCGGCTAAAGATACCACCAATATTGCCAAGCGTGCGCTCGGCGACGTGGGCATATGACCTCGCGCGTTCGAGTAGAACATCAACTTGTTGCGTGAGTTGTCGCGCAAGCGACGTCCCCACCCCTCAAGCTCCGGACAGGCTGACTGTCAAGAAATGGAAGTTGGGGATGTTGAAGCCTGCGGTCTCAGCGTCGTAGCGGGCTATCTCGAAGCGCGAGGAGGAACGTGATGTAGGCGGCGCCATCAGTGTGGCGGCCACCAATATTAACGCTAAGGTTGATGATTGAGGGGGGTATTCTCATGGCCATGGTCCGCGCGAAGCCTCCCAGACCGCGCTGCAGCGCCGCAGCCCGTTGGGAGGGGGGGCCGCGTCGCCCGCGGTCACATTGATCCAGGCATGTACCTCTCGAGCGAATTCGCGGAAAGGTAACTTACCGGCAGGGCCCCAGCGGGGGCCGGCTGTTCTTGCGCCGTCTCCACCACGCTGCAGGCGCCCCACAACACGCACGATAGCAACCCACAGGAGGCCAAAGATAGCCATGCCAATCCAGTGGCCCCGTAGGTCCTGGTCGGACATTCGCGCATGGGGGCCGCGGTGTTTTGTCGCAGGCCTGCGCGGGGTGGAGGCGGCACAACGTCGCATCGCATGTTGCCATGCATGGTGCGTTCGAAAAAGGCTTCCTAGTGGAGTAGGTGGGTGGACTTCAGGAGTGCAGTAGCGCAGGGAAGCACGACTCCTGTAAGAGGCCTCCGCGAGAGCGGAGGTAGCGCTGCAAGCGCCCTTGCCGCTGTGCGCAGTTATATACGCCCCTCAGCGCAGACCCACTGCACCCTGATGTTCCACCATGTCAGTAGTCCACCAGATAGCGCCGTGGATGGTGAGGAGTAGAGCAAGAGCTGACCACCATAAGGCAGCTCCGCTACCCAATTTGAAAGGGGTTGGGAGGCCCCACCAGCAGCTTCGCCTAAGGCGAAGCCCATGTCCAACTCTGTTGTACCGTAGTAACGATAGTCCCAGAAGTAGGAGATCGTCGCGGGAGCGACGGGCCATCTCAAGCGAAAATGCATTCGGCCCCGATGGCAAGTAGCGCGCCTCGCGACGAGGCATAGCCACATATTGGCGGCCGGCCGCTCGAACACAAACGGCCGCGGACAAACGCTCGCTATCTCTCGCCTTTGCCCCGGCTCCCTTTAGAGTGGGGCCTGGCGCATTTGCTTATAGTATATACACATGTACGTGTACATGCACAGATACTGGTAGATCGATCTAGATATACCCACGCATCTTCCGATACATCTACATATCCCCACCGTGCCTGAAACACGTTGAACCTTTCGCGTTCTAAGAAATCCCCCCATCTTCCCCAGGGGGCCCACGAAACGGCCCCAGAGGGCCCAGGTCGCTGAACGATCGTTCGAAGGCTTCCAAGATGGTCTCAAGATGGCCCAAAGGGCCTCTTAGACGCCCCAAGCGGCCTTGAAGAGGCCTCCCAAAAGGGCCCCAAGAGGCAAACATCATTGGTGTTCTTTTGGGTTTTGAAGGATTGGGCGTTCCCGCCTCTTCGGCTTTCCGACGGCCCCACTAGACCCGCGAGACCACCCCAACACGACCAAGAGGCATCCAAGAGGGCGCCAAGACGGAACCACAGCGCCCCAAGACTGCCAAAGAGGCACCCAAGACGGTTCAAAGGGGGCCCCAAGCTAGGGGCCCAAGAAAGGGAACACAAACCGAAAATCCAAACCTTCGGCCCCAACAGGCCCCCAGGCGGCACAAAGAGGCGCCCAAGAAGCCCAAGAGGCCCCAAAGCGCCCCAAGAGGCACCCAAGAGGCCCAAAAGAGGCCCCCGGAGGCCCCAAAACTGCCTCCAAAAAGCATCCACGGCGCCTCTAAGAGGCCCCAAGACGCCCCCCACGAGATCCCAACGATCATCCAATAGGCTTCATACCCACAAACCAGGCACGGCGGCGGGACCTGCCTTGTCGCCAGCAGCTATATATGCATGCGGACACATGCATCCAAACATGCATATGTACATGACGTACACGGCGTACATACACATATACACGTACGTGTGCGTACACACGCACATACAGACATACAAACCTACGTGCATACCTACATACATATAGACATTACTATATGCATACCTAAACGTAAATGCACGTGCATATCCAGACCTATATCCACGCGTGCATACACGCAGACATACATACAGCCAGACAGACATCCAAGCATACATACCGACATACCGCTACATACCGTTACATACACATGCATGCATACATACATACATACCCTGAGGATCTGAAGATCTATTAAATGAAACTGAAGTGTATAGATCTATTTATGCTGTTAGATCTACCTTGGCGTTTCTCATGTACACATGCGAAAGTACGACCCTACATATTTTAGACACGTGCCGTCACGCAATCGCTGCCATGATCAGAATCCGACGGGCAGTTCGTAGCACAACCGTGTAGGGAATTCCCACGCACCGTGCTTAAACGCGCATGCGTCCATATATACGAACACATGGCACATGCACGCACGTGCGGTCGCGGGGCGACGATGCCACCTAGTAAAATGAATCAGACAGGCAGGATTATAGGAAGAGGGGGCGCAGGAGAGAGCCATTGAGGAAATAAAATGAGGAGGAGGAGAAGGAAGAGACAAAAACACGAGAAGGACGAGGTGATCGACCCTGACGAGGAAGATGCGGACCTCCGAGTGATGCGGATCGAACGCCTCGGGTTGCGGCGGATCGAAGATGGGGCGAGAACTAACATCCGTATTTGAAGACTGCTAGTACATGGCGGATGTGGGGGGGTCATACAAGGGGCTCGGGGGTTGAGAAAGGGCGGGGGCCGAATGGCGACCGTGACCCCTTCCCCCCGAGGAACGGCACGTCCGCGGCCGCCCTCGGCCCCCGCCCCTCCTCAACCACCGACCCCTTGTGTCCTGCCCCCCACCATCCGCCACCCCATCCGTCTTCAAAAACGGAGGTTGCTCGCAGTCTCCACCCCATCCTCTACCGGCCGCAACTCGAAGCGTTCGATCCGCATCAATCGGAGGTCCACATCGTCCTCGCCAGGGTCCATCGCCGCCTCGCCCGCCTCGTGCGTTGCCTCTCCTAGTCATCCCCCTCCTCATCGCGTTCTCCTTGACGGAATATGGCGTCGTCCAATGTCAGGTTGGTCGTCTTCCGTGAGTTTCGCCTCGCCCTCGCCGTCGCCCTCCGCCTCCCGCCCCTCATCTCTCCCGTCTTCCCCCCCCCCCTCCCCCTCTTCCTCCTCTTCCCCAACATCATCATCATCATCATAAGCATCCCTCTTATCCATCCCCTCCTTCAACCTCCTCGTCCTCCTCCTCATCATCATCGTCATCATGAGCACCACCATCATCCCCCCTATCCCCCTCCTCCTCTTCCTCCTCCGCCCCCTCATCATCCTAGTTCTCCCCCCCCTCATCATCATCCTACGCTTGCCCCTCCATTCCCCCCGCCACCTCGGTCGCCCGCCCCAGGTCATATCTCCCACCTTTGCGGCCGCCGCTTGCCCTCATCGGTCCTCCTGCTCACTCCCCCCCCTCCCATCGGCGCTGGCACCCGCGCCCGACCCGACGCCAGACCGGACGCCAGCTCCGACCCCAGGCGAACGAGCGTGGCGCGGAAGGGAGGGGGGGAGACACGAAGTTAATTACGGGTGATGCGTGCCCCCAGCCGACGTCTACTTACAGCTCGATCCCAGAATCAATGGTGACCTTTGACGCACATTGACTTGCGTTGAGGTCGGTCGCCCCCCCCCCCCCCCCCCCCGAGTTTCTCGCCACGACCGCCCCAGTAAACCCCACCCCGCCCGGGGCAGGGCGAGGGGGATGAGGAAGTGGAGGACGCGGAGGAGGATCACGGAGGATGTGAGAGAACATAAGGGTTGACGGGCAGCAAGGACATGAGACGGGGCCTGGCACCGCGCAAAGTGCCGACAGCGTTGAAATCGAAACGTGCTCGGCTGAGAGAGCATAGCATACGCAACATGATATATAATTCGCGCATACACGCGGTCGGACTCTCAACAGAGCCCCCAGCCAGCACTAACGAAAACTCGCAGAACACATGCTCACGAACTGAACGATAGCAGCGCCGAGCTCGGTCGTGCCAAAGCCACTGTCACCACTGGGGCTGCGCAGCTGCAGCCCTATACGCCCCACGCACTGGCAGATGATGGTGGCAGGCGCATTGGTCCAGGTATCGAAACCGACCGTGGTCGGGTACATCTGGACGTTTACGATGCTGAAAGTACCCGAAATATGCTGCGCCTGGGGTGGAGGAGGGATGATAGCATACAACGAGAGGGGTGAGGAGTTATAACGAGGGGGGAGGTGGAGGAGGAGGAGGGATGAGGAGGTGGAGGAGGAGGAGGAGGAGGGATGGAGCGAGGGGGGGAGAGGATGGCGAGGAGGGGGAGGACGAGGAATGATGACGGGAATGGCAAGTGGACGGGGGGGGCGGGCAAGGTCGGTTGGGCATTTGCGTCGAGACCGCTGCTAGAAGGCTATTCTGGCGATGCGCCTCCAGACGGACGGTTACGCAGTCGAACAGCCCAGAGCTCTCACCCCATCCCCCCGCTGGCCCCCTCTAGCAATCCGGCCATGCACCCCATTGAACATAGCACTCCACATCATGCGCGCGTGCGCCTCGACGACAAGGCACACGCTGAGAAGCAGCGAAACTCAATGAACATAAATGGCATCATTGACGGCCGTTGAGTTTCGCTACTCCTCAGCGCGCGCCCGCGTATATGGACCTCAAGTAAAGGTGTATCAGCGGGAAACATCACAGCAACGTTGACACGCCACATGTGGGCGAGGATGATCAGGTAGCACACGAGCTGGCCCACCACGTCAGAACATCTGTTAACATTTACCCATATAGTTCCACCAGGCCGCACCTGCATCACGATATGGCATAGCACTAACAGCCCAACAATGGTGTTGATGTCGTACCACTTGCCATTCGACCTGCCATACGATGCCACATGAAATCCCATGCGCTTCGCATGGAACGTAGCATCTGTTGGGTCGAGGAATATCATTGCCAAGTGAAACGTTCTAGGGTAGTCGTGGTGCGAAGTGTGTACCCCCCACATTGCACGGTCAGTTTCAGCACGTCGAATCATTTGCTCGGGTGAGGAAAGTTCGGGGATCAGACTTGCTTCCTTTGGGAGGCCGAGGTCGTCTTCCAGAATGTACTCTGCTCTGGCATCGATCCAGGGAGGAATCTCGCTCGGGCGGCCATCTTCATTGTCACTCTCGGGAACGTCGATGGACGGTCTAGCCGAAGCCATGGCGGATTGAATTATGATGTCCGAAATCCGCCAGGGGGGTAAATCTGCGGGTTCAGCTTTAGCCGCCCAACGAGCTCGAACAGTTTGAGGATACGGTATTCGAACTTCTGCCTGCGAGCCCTCTGCGCCGTTCCCCGCAGTAGGATGTTGAAGCTCTCGTCTAGGTAGCGCGCGTAACATCGAGGGCCCCCCCCCGCTGGATTCCCGGGCCAATGGGCCGCGATCAACCTCGGGCGCAGCCCCCCCCCCCCGATGCTTGCCCGATTCCCAGGGCCCCTGATCTCCTATCCAACTCCCCTCCTCGGGGAGGGGGGCGAGGAGGGGGGGGGGGCGCGCAATTGGGGCGCAGGGGCGGCGCCGAACAGCATCGACATTAAGATGTTGTCACCCCAGAGGAACCCATGTAAGTTTCGAATCGGGGCCCAGCCGCGGCGACGCGAGATCCCCCGGCACCCGAGATGATTCGGCGCGCGCGCCGCCGCCCCCCCCCCCAGCTCGCCGAACAGGCGACGACGCCAGCCGACGCAGCGCTCCGACAATGGTGCTGGGGAGCGGATGCACCCCCGCCCCCCGCGCCCCCAGCCCGCCTCTCTATCGCGCCCACGCCCCCCCCCCCCCCAAACGTCCGACGCCCCCGGCCCTCGCCCGACAGGCGACGGCTCGGGCAAGGGGCAGGACATAACGTCGAGGAGGGGGGAGGTTGACCGAGAGAGAGAGAGAGAGAGAGAGAGAGAGAGAGAAGAAAAAAAAAAAGAGTTAGCGAGAGAGAGAGAGAGAAGAAGAAGAAGAAGAAAAAAAAGAATATATATATACATACATAGAAGGAAAGAACGAGAGAGAGATAGAGAGAGGGAGAGAGATAGAGCGCAAGAGAGAGGGAGCGAGAGAGGGATGGAGAGAGCGAGACACGGAGAGCGAAAGAGGTGCAGAGAGAGAGAGAGATAGAAGGCTGAGGAGGTGAAGTTGACCGATGCGCGATGAACGAGGAGCGGGAGAAGACGGAGACCGCTAGACACCAACTTATTACTACATGTGCATGCATAGAGAGACGGGGAGATGGAGGAGAGGGAGCGCGCAGGGCAGTAGGCGAGGGGGCGCCTGGAAACCCAACAAAGCCCACCGCAATCAGTGAACACCAATGAGTATCGCCAACTGCCCGCGCCATCCATCACCAGTCGTCGAGGCACGGCCGCCGAGGCGACGAAGGGCGGCGGACAGCTCGGGCGGATGGCGATATCATTGTATTCACTGGGGGGGGGGGGGGGGTAACAGATTGCCATGTAACCCGATCCTTTCCACTGGGTGCGCAGAGAAGTGGCGCTTGGGCACGAAGCGCATCCCCGCCCCCTCTGAGAATAATAAGTGCGTTTGCATGCAATCGAATAGACGTTGTAGCTTGGACTCCTGGACCACCAACACCTCCCCTTTGAGCGTGCGGAGAAAATCCCGCATTGCACAACCAGACCTCAGTAGCTCAACTTTATTGGGCACGTTAAGCGTAGACCCCAGCAGGTTAACTGCAAACAACATGATAATCATGGTCTCATGTGCTTTAAACTTCATGGGACTCCCTGCGCGCGCAGCCTCGTCCGTGTCTTCCCCCAACACGCCCAGCGTAAGATCATATATCCGTCCATTGTGTGGCACATGTTGGCGTTCATACCAGCTCCCGAGCTCTTTCCAAATCTCTTCGATGCACGCGTCCAGTCTGTCAGCCCGTCGACACCCATTTCCCGCTATTCTCGAGTATATGATCTTCCACAAGGCAGCTGACCCGCATCGCTGAATCGGGCCGTAGCACAGCGTGCGTAACACGTCGATGGCACTGCGCAACGATGGCCCCAGCCCTCAAGACGCTGAAAACCAAAAAAAAAAAAAAAAAAAAAAAAAAAAAAAAAAAAAAAAAAAAAAAAAAAAAAAAAAAAAAAAACGCCGAACAGCCATGCCCTTCCTAGCATTATTCTCGTCGTATTCGAAACGCCAAAACTTAGCCGTGAAAGGGGTCGGTGCGTTTGCAAGGCCGCGCACAATCGGCAAGCTATCGGACGGCACGGGCACGCCACCGACCTGCAGGCGTAGAGCCCCATCATGTTTCGTCACAGTGGGACCCCAATGTTTAGGCCCGTTCTTCTGATATTTAATTAGTTCCATCAATCTCGAGCGCACTGCGTTCGATGACACGTCGACAGAATGTTCGCGGCTAATCTCCTTTGCCCACTGGCTCCCAAACTAACATATCGAACGACATTTCTCTATAGAACGCGCGCATCGATGGTTTCTCTGTTGCGCAGAATGGGCAAGGGGAGTTGACCGCTGAAACACTTGGGATCCCATGGGTTTTGTCGACGTCGCTCCAGCCCCCCTCTAGCCAGCGCGCGCAGGCAGAAAAAACGAGGCTGTCGCTCGCGACGCGTTCTGTCAGGGGTCGGAGGGCACGCCGAACCATCGCATCTGCGCGTGGGTCTCGTGCCAGAAGAGAGCGCGTCTAGAACCCACTTCACATAGCTAAGTGCAACGTAAAAGCTGCACCACCCCCGACACCCGCACCTAAACAACTTAGCAGTTCTGACCAAAGCCACCAGGTGGCGTTTGAACGAAACCACGTTGACGATCCAGAGCCCCGTAAAGCTATCCGTGGCACAGCCAAGGATTGAATTGTATCTCGCAGCATCTGTGTATCCGCGCGCCCCACTACTGGGGAATTCCAGGCCGTGGCCGATACTAGATCATTACATGGCGTTGCGTTGCGCTCCTGGAGCCTATGCGCCGTGCGAACTATGAGATAGTGCCCTAGCGTATATTGCTGTCGCTCGGTTCACCGATCGCTGACATGGGCTTTGCCGGGGCGCCCGGAGGGATTTCAGGTGGGGCGGCGGGAGGGCGTGCAATTGAATAGTGCGAGAGGCAGCGGCATTGCTCGACTATCGGCTAGGCACGACACAGCGCACGGGCGTTGCGCATGCACCTCTGGCCAATCTGCCTGCGCGAGTGTCCGAAGCATATCAGGTGACGACCTGACCTCTTCACACAATGCTTCAAACGCAAAAGCTACTTGCAACTGAAAAGGCTCGTTGGCGGTCGTCCGCCTGGAATAGGAAGGTACTGATTATATAATCATACATGTCTGAATCGCCGAATTTGGCGTCGAGGTATATCTATATAATGACGGAGTGTTGGGGCCCCCGGCCCCCCTGGGACAGAATGACAAAGGGGGCCACCCCCTGGGTAACCCCATTTAGTCCCCGGAGCCGGGGACCTGTTCTGTGCCTGTCACGGGCGGGTCTCACCCCCTGGAACGCTCCATGGACGGGCCAATATGCCTTCCGGACGGCCCAAGATAGATTCGAGACGGCCCAAAAGGCTCCCAAGACGCCCCAAGAGGCCCCCAAGAGGCCCCCCAAGAGTGCCCCAAGAAGCAAAAATCGTCCCTTTCTTTCGGAAAACGTACATGTTTAGCATATTCGCCTCTTGGGTTTTCACAGCGCCCACGATGGCCCAAGAGGCCCCCGAAACGGCTCAGGAGACACCCAAGAGGGCTCCAAGACAGCCCAAGAAGGGCCCAAGACGGCCGAAGAGGCCTCCAGGACGACCCCAGAGAGCCCCTGAGCGAGCCGAAGATGGGTCCCAGACCAGGAAAATCAAGTTCAAATTTCGAACCTTCGGCCCCACCCCAACACGTCCCAAGAGGCCCCCAAGAGGCCCCCCATACATCCCTAAGAGGTTCCCAGGAGGCCCCAAAGAGGCCCAAAAACTGCCTGCAATACACTTCCGAGAGGCTTCGAAGATACATCCAAGACGCCCCCCGAGAGGCACCTAAAATTGGCTCCAAGATGCCCCCAAAACGTATACGCGTTATACAAAAGTGCTGCAAAACATATGTTCTTCCATGGATTTCACGCTCCCTGATGGCGCCCCAGAGGGCCACGCGGGGCCAACTCCTTTGATTGTTGCTCGGTTGCTGAAGGGTTTCCACGCCGCTCCCTTCTAGCGCTTCTTCCTGCGATCCAACACAGCCCAGGCGGCTCCGACGACCGCCCCGAGGCCTCACGCCCAAGCCCGCCCAAGAGCGCCCCGACAGCGCTACGCAAAACGGCCGGGAGGCATCCAAGAGAGGTTCAGAACGTACCCAGCACGAGGACACCAGGTCGCCACGACCCCGAACCTGCCTCCCCAAGAGCTTCTGGAGGAGCCCAAGACGGCCCAAGAGGGCCCCAAGAGAGCGAAAAATGGCCCGCGCGCGCCCGAGATGGCCCAAGAAGGCTTTTAGGTGACCTTAGGAGCCCAGGAGGTCCCGAGATGGATCCATTTGCCTGCGGATGCCCGGAAACTCCATGGCCCGCAGTATGAAATTAAAGACACGCACTGGAACAGTCCGCAACACGCTGTCATGCCCTCCCCCAACATCCGCCGCCAGTCCAAAGTGCAATTTCTTGGTTCAACTCACCCTCCAGCGCTGCTGTTTCGAGGCGAGTCCAAGTTGGCGCAACTTGCGGCCTCCGCGCATTCAGTCACAGCATGGCTCCTGCGAGCAACAGTCGATCGCAGCCGCAGTCCACGCTCGCCAAAGCACAGTTCGAACAAGCGACTCTCACAGCACGCCTCTGGGGCGCCCATGCGAACCTCATCGAACCCGGCGGAAGCAACTATGCTATCGCAACTCTTACATGCAATCTCACCCGCCAGAACGTTGCAGCTTTCCCTTTAACGGCAGAAGACATTCAAGAACGCTTGGGCCATCCGTACCCTCCGCACTGCGCGGTAGAAGGCGCATTTACTACTGCCGCTTTCCTGATTCGCACACCATCTGCAGGAGGTCATTGGATAGCATTGCTGCCGATCGCGCGCGCCCACGGATTCGAGACTGCGTCTGCAACAGCGTTGCTGCGTGATTCCTTGCACGCTTCCCCCCACTACGCACAACTTCAGGATGTGGAACAGATTTTGGCGATCTGCGCCTTCGAAGCCACGCGGGCCGCCTCTCGACAGCGGCAGTGATTCTTGATCGGCGCTCCTACGCATTATGCCCAGCCTGGCAGTTAAGCATCACATCGCGCACTGTAGAAGATATGATGAAGCCTGCAGCATTCTTCCAGACAGTCCTGCCGAAGCGTTAGTGCGCCACTTCTGTGTTTTCGACACCGAACCACCCTGCTGCGACGCTGACGCGCGCACGCGGGCACAAGATTTCAGAGCTTCCGCGCTTGGGCAGCAGAACTGAAAAGTCGTCTCATACACCTGTTCGCGCGCACGCTTTTCAACGTCTCAGGGCCGACGGGCCCCTGTTTCCTGGTCGGCAGGCGACGCGCGCCAAAGTATACAGGAAAGCGCGCGTCGCGGCAGCACTATGCCAGTCGCCCGCGGCTTGCACCGAGGAGCACTTTTGTAATCTATCAAACTGAAGCCCTTGCCTTGCGTGATTCGGCGAAGTTGGCCACTGCAACGCGACCATGGCGAAACGCATGGCGCGTCGTTTCCCCCGACTTCAGAGTTGTTCGCTGCAGCTGCCCCAGGGCGACTCGCCGAGAGCGCCGACGAGAGGAAAGAGGAAAGAAGAGGGAGAAGAAAATGGCGATCAGCTTTGGGCGCCCACGCACCGACCATTCTGGGGGCAGCTTTGGCACAATGGCGCAGCATTTCGGAAGCACGTTCGACAATCTGGAGCCGGTTTGGACCATATTTGGTGAATTTGTGGGCCCACCTTGAAGGCCCCTTGGAACTATCTTCGGGGCTCTCTGAACCATGCTGGGCGATTCGGGCGAAACGTTTGGAGCCTCTTGGGGGCCGCGTCCAGGCAGCCTGGGCATACTTGGTGGCTCTAGAGCCGTTTTGAATTATCTTTGGTCGTTGTCATCGCCATTATCGCCCTCGCTGTGTCGGAGCACAAAGTGGCTCGCGGGGCGAGCACGCCAGTGGAATCATTAACCTTGCTCCCGACATGTTCAGGCTGGCGGCCGGGCGCACATGACGATCTGGACGGCGCCCCCTGGACCCACCTGGAGGAGGAGGAGGAGGAGGAGGAGGAGGAGGGAGGCCTTCATTGTTAATTCCGCTTCCCGACGCCCCATGACGGCCCAGGAGGCCTGAAAGACCGCCGCAAGACGGCCCCAGAAACCCCCTGGAGAGAGAGCCCCAAGACGGCCCAGGGGGGCGCCGAGACGGCCCAAGAGACGCCCGGGACGGCCCAGGAGAGCCTCAAGATGGGCCCACGAGAGGAACCACGAACTGAAAAATCGAGTTCTCCGCCCCAGCTTGCCTCATCCCCCTTCTTCCATTCATGCTCCCTCCGCCCACCCCTGCTTGAGTCGTCGCTCATCCATCCTTCCGCCCGCGCCCCCGCTTCTCGCTTCCCCCCCCTCATCCCTCTTGCCCCCCCCCCCCCCCCCCCCCTTCCTTTGAGGCAGAGACCTGATGGCACTTTCGACCGCCAGCCCAGGTTCCCCGGGATCTCTCCATCGGCCCCCCCATCCCTGGGTTCTTTGGATCCCTGGGGTTTCTCGGGTTCGTCAGGATCCTGGGATTGTTTTGCGCTGCGCTGCATTGTGCTGCATCGCGTTGCTTTGCAGCGCCTTTACCTCGTCCCCCCCGCCTCCCCAGTCCCCCACATCGTCTTCCTCCTGTTTCCTCCCTCTTTTTTCCCTCGCCCCCCCCCACCCCTCCTCGCCCCCCCCCCCCCCCCCCCCCCCCCCCCCCCCCCCCCCCCCCCCCCCCCATGACCCCTGGTGGGAGGAGAGGATGAACGGGAAGGGGGACGGGGAAGAGGCTGGGAAACCCTCTCTGAGAAGGTCGCCCCGACCAGAAGAAAGAGAAAGAGGGCAAGGAGGACGAGGATAGGAAGGAGGGAACGGGGACGACGGGGAGGAGGAGGAGGAGGCGCACGGAGGGGATGGAAGGGATGGATGGAGGAGCGCGAGAGGCGACGGCTGCACGAGGAGGAGGGAGGACAGCGAGGAGGAGAGGAAGGATCAGGACGATGATATGGATCAGTGCAAGGAGGAGGATGAGAGGAGGAGTAGACGCCAATCCCAGTATGCAAATGACAGATATCGTCAATGTCCAGGAAGTAAATGCCCCGCTCCCCTCCTGGAGCAGAGGAGCCACGAAACCAGCGCAAGCGGGCGCCAACCTCAACGCACAACACGGCATGAATTCCATGTCTCGAGGCAGCAGTTGGGCCTGCGCTAGAACCTAAGCGCGCGCGACGCGCGCGCGTGGTTCTTGTTTCTGGTACCTGCCAGAGCCCTGACCAGGCGGTAACCCGCACGACTCGAAGCTCGCTCCCAAGACCCCCGCTTTGTCGGTGAAAAAGCAGGCGACCGAGAAATCCTGCGCCGAGAGCTTCCAGGTTGCAAATAATGCCTATAGGGGCCCGCTGAACAAACCACCCACCACGCACCCCCTCGCCAGTCGATGTGTCGACGTATCCCCCAGCTCGAGAGCGCGTTCGACGCTTCGTGGATTGGGTGTGCGCGCGAGTGTGTCCGCATGCTTGCTTTCGTGTACGTGGGTGGTTGTGTGTGCGTGTGTATGTATGTGTGTGGGTGTGTGCGTGTGTGTGCGTGCGCGTGCGCGTGCGTGTACGCGCGCATGTGCGCGTGTATGAGACGGTTCGCGCGTGTGCCGGCACTGCGTAGCCCAAGCCTGGAGGTGGCGCATCAGTTGGCAACCCGCCTGCCGCCCCTGCCGTTGCAACTCGCCCCGCCCGTTACGGAGGTAGCTGGGGATGAACTCTTCTGCAGACACTGACCTGCGCCGTCTGTTGCGCGCCATGAGCGCACGGGGGGGAGACGACGCGGGCGGCCCGAACTGCAGGCAGCCGATTGGACCGGGCCAATGCCTGCAGAAGAGGTCTTACAACATCGACGCTGCATAATGGGTAACACAAGCGTTGGTCGCTAGACAGATGATCGGGGATATGCAGGGCCGGGGCTGGCGAGGGCAAGGGGGAATCCCAGGGGCCGACGATTGCGACGGGAGCGTCAGTGTTATTTTCCTGGAAGAGAAAAAGAGAAGTTGCCCCAGCGCGCACGCGTCCCGCTCGTCGCAGGCCCACCCCACGACGCACCCGAGCAGATGATGGAGGCGCTGCGACACGACAGCGGAATGCTTCCTCGCTCTGCACCTTGCGTACCCCTCAGCTCATCACCTCCACCCCCTTACGTTATCATCGCGCCCCGTGGCTTCTCGAGTGTTATCATCGCGCTATCCGTCCACTCGTTTTCGGCTTCCGTCGTCAATTCACTTGTTTAACCATGCCCCTCAACCCGCCCCTCCTTCATCCCTCCACGTTATCATCCTAGTCCAGACCCCCCCCCGCCGCCCCCCTACACTCAACCATCATTATCATCATCATCATCATCATCATCATCCACCTTATGGCCATTCCGTGTATCACATGCTTCCGCCGTCGCGTCTTAAACCCTCTGCCGCGCAACAATCGGCCAGCACATGGAGCGAAAGCCGCCCATGCAAGACGGCAGCCACGGCAAAGTTCTGCGCAGCGTTGCGCATGCACCAGTTCGCCTCAGCAGGCAGCCGCCACCGAGCTGCGCGCAGATCACCTGCTGCGGAAGACAAGCTAACCATAATCACCCTCGCCCCCAGGGTGCAAAATCAAAAATGACCGGCTCTCAAAGGTTGTCAACGCTGCCATTGAATTTGTCTGGGGGGGGTCGGGGTCGGTCGGGTGGTCTCCAGAACAGCGCCCCGAAATCTCAACGGAACTCACCGGTACTCACCGGCAAAATCACCGGCACGATGCCCATGGGCCAGATGTATTCCGACGTGTGTGTTTTACAATGTTTTAACCGATCCACACAAAAACCCAACGCAGAACCCAACGCAAATCTCAACGCAAATCTCAACGGTGCGTTTTCTGAGCCCAAGCGTGCCGAAACCTGTTCGGACGCGTCCGTCTGTGCGTTTTTCAAACTCAACGGTGCTCAACGGCACCTCCAGCCCCCGTCGGTGGCACAGCACGCTTAGAGCCAATTCACGTCCCATGTCAGCCTCAGGATCGCACCTGCGCCTGGCACATGAAAACAACCCATCCGCATGTGCACCCAGCCCCGTCGCAGGAGGTCATGAAGTCGTACAAGGCGCAGCTGGTGATGTTGCCTCGGCGACCTAGTCCATCTGCTGCGACTCGATGCGCGCCGACTGCTGGCGCAGCAGCAAGCGCATCTCCGAAACGAGCTTCTTAGTCAGCGGCTCCACGGTGGCGGAGAAGGACTGGATGTCGTCCTCGAACGCGTTGCCGGCGCTCTTCTCGGACTGCTTCTTCAGCACCTCGATGTCCTCGGAGAAGAGGCGGCTGTAGATGGGCCTGGCACCTGCGGACTTGACCACGGCGTTCAAAGCCGACTCGATGCCGCCGAGGAACGCCGAAGAGTTGGCCCATGCCCAAGCCTCCGCGGGGTGCACCTCCTTCTCGGGATCGCCTTGATCCCCCTCAAGAGCGCCATCGCCGCCGTGGTCTAACACCCGTAGCTCGCCTTCGCGTTCTTGGCCCTCTGCACGGGGGTCACCACTTTGACCTTCTGCTGCTTCCCACCGCGCGGCGCCGCCGCTGCCCCGCCGCCGCTGCGCTGGAAAGCTGCAGCGCGCGCCGCGCCAGCACCAGCTGGGGTGCCTGGAGCGCTGCCTGCGCCAGCTGGAGCACCAGCTGGGGCGCCTGGAGCAGCAGCTGGAGTGCCAGGGACGCGCGCCGCCGCAACGCCCGCGGCACGGGCCTCGCGCGAGCCCCCCTCGCTGCGCGGCTCCGCGGGCGCCACCTGGGACTCGACGCGGGGGCGCTTGTTCCCGAGGTCCACGCGCTGGCCCTGCTCGGTCGCCTCGATCTGGCGCTTGCCGTTGGCGCCCTCGCTGCGAGGCTCCACGGCCTCCTCGGCGCGGGGCAGCTTGGTCGAACGCTTAACGTGCTGGCTCTCCTCGATCGGGCGCTTGAGGCTGGGATCCTCGCGAGAGACACCGCGCGCGCCCAGCCACGCCACCCCCTCGGGCAATCGGGGTCGGCGCGAAAGGGGCGCGTTTTCGAAACATGTCAGCGCCGTCAGTCACCGTCGCAGTCGCTGCCGCAGCCGCCGCCGCCACCACCGCCGTCGCCGCCGTCTTTGTCGTTGTCGTCGTCGTCGTCGTCGTCGTCGTCGTCGTCGTCGTCGTCGCAATCGTAGTCGTCGTCGGCGCGCTCACCGTCGTCGTCGTCGTCGTCGGAAACCGTGACCGTCATCGGTCGTCGCAACCGCCGTCGTTGCATCGTCGCTCGATTACCTTGAACGGCCCCCTGTGTCCTCACGCGGGTCGCTGACGCACGTGCCGCCCGCCAAGCCCTGCAAGCGCGCCACGCCCGCGATGCTCTGCTCGTCGGCCTGGCCAATGTACGTCTTCGTGACGCCCCAGCTCTCCTCGAAGGCGTCGCCCATCCCCTCTGCCACGTAGAGGCATTTCAAACATTCCGTCCAGCTCGAGCATTTCATCCATGGGTAGCCCATGATGTGACAGCAGCGAGCACTATTATACAAGGGGCATACATGTTGCATTGTGATGTGTTGCGTGCTGCTGTGTTGAATGCTGCGGTGCATGCTACTGCGCTGCCTTGTGTTGCCGCAGTTTGTTGCACTGCCTGTTGCTTGGGCGGCTGCTGTGCTGCATGTTGGTGCGCGGCATGCTGCTGTGTGTGTGTGCTGCACGGGTCTGTTGCATTATGCGGCATTGCATTTGGTGCGCTGCCAATTGCTATGTTGCCCCACAACGCCTCCTCCGCCTCATCAACACTGCATTCCTCCTATATCCACCTCCCCCTTCATCATCGTCGTCCTCATCCATCCTCATCTCGCCATCCCTATTCTACTCTCCTATATCTCATCTCACCATCCGTACTCTCGCCCATCCTCCTCATCGTCGCTCCCATCTGCAGGTCATTAGAGCGCTCTCCGTAGGTCGTACTTGCACGCGTTAGACTTCCCCCCCTCACCGCCGCCCCCCCCCGTGGCGATGCGCCCGAGGGCGTAGTCAGCACGCCCCCGCAGGAGGCCCACCCCGATCAGAGACCCCTGGCCACGCGCACCGGCCGCCGACGGGCTCATCGGGAGCGGGAGCGGACCCACAAGACACACGCCAATCGGCAGGATACGGAAACTCATCGCAGATCAGCGCTGCCGTTGAGCACCGTTGAGTTTCAGCACTTGCGATCAAACGTCGCTGCGGTCGGAGGTCCGCGCGATCGGATGTCGCTGCGATCGGGGACGCGATCGGCGTCGGACGGAGGTCAGCGCCAGCCCCATGAATAGCGGGCCTCCCTGATCTCCTTCTTTGTGACGGTCTTGATCGCGGTCTTCGTCTCGACGTACCTGTGGGGGGTGACACTACTCTTGCTCTCTCCTCACACTGGTTCCCCACCCTGGCTCATCCCACCGCCTCCTCACATCCCCCCCCCCCTCGTTGCCACTACCCGCCATCATCCGTCATAGTTCCATGCACCCGCCCCCGCCCCCCCACCCCCCCCCCCCCCCCCACCCACCCCACCCCCACCCCCCACCCCCCACCACCCCACCACCCCGCATCCACCATCCCACCCAACAACTTTATCATCCACTCATCCTTCTCCACCCGTTATCGTTTGGAATCAGTCGGCACTCGTTCATACGTTTGGACATGAACTCGGCCCTGAAGGCCCCCTTGACCTCGTTGCCCTTCAAGGACTCGTATTTCTTGGCATCCTCGGGGTGCTTCGGGATCACCCTGTCGAATCGGGCAGCCGCTGGATTGCCAGCAGCTCCACGCGCAGGGAATTTGAACTCATGCTGCTTCAGCTTAAGCCAGAACGCGTCCTCGGGATCCTCGGGGTTCAGCGGGTCGTCGCCGGTCGGCCGGATCACCTCGTCGCCGCCGAGCTCGGATGCATATCCTGCTGCGGCGCCCCTCAACCCTGCTCGCTCCATTGCGCGCGCGCCCCTCATCATGTCCCCCGTATCCCCCATGCCCCTGTCGCAACACTCCCCATCTGCCGCCCTTCCGCCCCCCCCCCCCCCCCATGTAGCCCCCATCCTCAGTCACCCGCCCGCCCCCATCCCAAACCGCGCCCATCGTTCGCGCGCCCCCGCCCCCAGTGCATGTTTTGAGCATCGACCGCCCCCCGCAATGCTCCAGCGGACGTGCGCGCACGGCCATCCGTTGCACAGGCAACGGCACCACTTGCGAACCAGTGGATCGACGCAGGCGCGGCCACATTCAACATTTAAAGCGTGCGTCGCAGACGGGCGGCGGCACAGGGGGCGGAGCGTCGCCCTCTACAATCATGGGCTCGCGAGGCGAGCCCATGCTATGATCAGGAAAGCGGCATGACGCGCGCTGCGAGGACGAGGGTCGGAGGAAGTTAACGACGTTGAGTAGGATCGGAGAAAGTGAGTGGCAAGTATGAGGAGTCAGAGGGGGTTGATTCTGCGGGACGCGGATGGGGAGGCCGAGGGCGCTATGGTGAGGACTAGGGTTGGAGGTTCGCAGTAGATGGGCGAGGGTGGAGGAGGCGGAGGAGGGGGCCAGCTGCCGCCGTGCACTGATCGATACTCAATCGTCGAACTGGCTCCACATGAACACTGTTGGCGGTGCCCAATCCACGGCGTCGCCCTTGAGCTCCGGGAAGGAATCCTCGGACGCCGCGAAAAGCTGAGCGGCGCCGGTCGAGCTGTCCGCGAGCGGCCTGGCTGATGCATCCAAGCTGTCATGCGCGACGACGACCTCCTCCTCGGAGGCCTTGTGCTTCTTCGGGGCGCCCTCGACATGCTCTGGCGGCGTCTTGGGTCCGTCTTCGTCCTATAGCGCTTCTTGGTCGGGGTGGTCACCTCCCGGGGCGGCTGCGCCGCGGAGCGCCCCAGCTCCGCCGCCGAGGCTGGGACCGCGTCGCCCGCGGCGCCCCCGTGCGCGAGCGTCTCTGCCTGAGCCGCCCACGTCTTGGCATCGATCTCCGCTGCACCTGCCGCGACCGCGTCTTCCCCCGTCGCGGCTGGGGGCGCTGCGGTCGCTGCGGCCGCGGCCTCCTGCGCGGGCTGCGCCGCCGCCGCTGGCGCCGCCAGCGCTGCGGTGGCCTCCGCCGCGGCCGCGGCCTCGCCCGCCTCGGCGCTGGCCGCGGGCGGCGCCGCGGCCTCGCCCGCCCCAGCGCTGGCCGCGGGCGTCGCCGTGGCGGCCGCGGGCCGCCTCAGCGGCGCCGACTTCTCGGGCGCCTTCTTCGCGGCGCACTGGGCCTTGAGCTTCGCGGCGCCCCCCTTGGACAAGCCGTGGGCCATCTTCCTCATGGTCTCCTCCATGCCCTTGGAGGCGCGACCCCGTTCCTCTGCGGACAAGCCCTGGACAACGATCTGGAGCTTCTGTCCGAAGCCATTGCCCAGGTCTGCCTTGATCCACATCATGTCGGTCTCGCGCTGGTTGGCCCCCTGCAGCGCCCACTCATGGCCCTGCAGCCTGTACCTGGCGAGCCCCCCCTTCCATTTGCCATCTTCACCGCCGCCGCCGCCGCCGCCGCCGCTGGAGGCCCTGTCTGCCGCGAGAGCCTTCGCCGTGAGAGCCGGCACGGGCCGCTTGACCCCGTCGGACCACTCCGCCGCGACGAGGTCGGATGGGTCGGGGTTCGCTGGCGGCATCAGGGGGAGGCTGCGCTGTGGCTCGCCGAGCCCCCCGTTCGAGAGCCTCGTCCTGCGCTCGGCCGCCTGAGGGAACAGCATCCACTAAATTGAAAGCCGCTGCCATTCAGAAGTCATCGTTGATCATCGGGGCTCAGCGCCCGCGATGATCATCGATGACTTTTGATTGGCTGTGACTTTCGTTTTACTGGATTGCTCCCACCTTCAAGTCCTGCAAGTACTTGAGCGCGTACACGGGCTCCACGACGCCGTCCGCCGCCCCCTCGGGCTGCGCCTCCGCGGCCGCGACCGCCTCCTGCTGGTCGCCCGCGTCGTCGCCCGCGTCGTCGCCCGCTGCCGACTGATACTGCTGCTCCTCCTTCTCCTCCTCCTCATCCTCTGCGTCATCTGCGCCCCCGCCCTCAGCCTGGCTCTCAGCTGGCTCCTCGCCCTCATCCTCCTCTGGCATCATCGCCTGGAGCCACTCTGGCATGGCCTGGCCGCTATTCACTTTCACGCGCGCCTGAGATATGTCTCTCACCGCCGCCCGCACTCGCTTCGCCTGGCTGGTGGCCCACTCTGATGCCTCGTTCGCCAAGCGCCACCTCTCCTCGCTGTGGCGGGCGACCTCGGGCGGGGCCTTCATCTTGCCCTGGCACACTCCGCTGGGCACCTGCGCCAACCACAGGTTGGCCGTCAGCACCTCCTCGCCTCTGTCCCCGGAGAGCCCCTCGCGGTGCGGCAGGAGGGGCGACTGCGCGACTTGCGATTTCATGATCCTGTTCAGGTTCTCCTGGCTGACCTCCGTCTGCTGCGACCGCCCTAGCCCCTCCATGGGCTTCTTCGCGGGCGGCGCTGCCTCGGCGTCGGAGGCTGCATCCGCCACGTCGATGGCCGCGCTGCGAAGGGCAGCGCGGCCGAGCACACGCGACGCCGCGAGCCAGCTCGAGCCAAACTGGCCACGGATGAGGATGACGAGGAATAAGATTAAGGAAGATGATGAGGAAGGGGATGCGGAAGAGGATAAGGAGGAGGGAGGAGGAATAGAAGGGATGGAGGACAAGGGGGGGCGACGACGGTGATATGAGGGCCCCGAGGCAGCGTAGATAGGAGGTACAGATAAGGATTTGCGGGAGGACGAGGGCGATGATGCCGATGTGAAGGAGGGAGGCGTGAGGAGACGGGATGAGGATGAACGGTCAGACTGGATGGGAGGGGATATTCATGGACCAGAGGAGGGGGCCACGCTTGCAGTTATCTTCGCGCACCCCTGCTGGCCAGGCCGCCGACCACGACCAGCGACCAACGACGCCGGCGCCGCAGCGGCGGATGCACGATCTCAACGGCGATCAACGCTGGCGTTGATATCCGTTGAGTTTGATCAGCCGTGCCTGTAATGGAGCGCGGGGGGCATGTGAGGCCGAATGCGCCCCCCCCCCCCCCCCGCGCTCCACTCCAGGCGCGGCCGATCAAACTCAGCGGAGCTCAAGTCCAGCGTCGATCACCGTTGAGATCGTACCTCCTTCATCCCTCGCAGCGCGTTTCCTCTCATCCCGAACATCCGTCATCCATCCTCACCGCGATGACCATCATTCCACTATCGCTGTCACTCCTCCGCACCATCTCTGAATCAGACACCTCATCATCATCACTCCCCCCCCCTCCTCCTCCTCCTCCTCCTCCTCCTCCTCCTCCTCCTCCTCCTCCTCCTCATCATCATCATCATCATCATCATCATCATCATCATCCTTCTCCTCCTCGTCTTCCTCATCCTCTAATAACTCGATCCTCCTCCTCCTACTACTACTCCTACCTCTACCCCCCAGCGGTTCTGCATCTTTGAACTTCTCTAGGAGGGCCTTGCTCATCATGTTGGTGTCGCGGAAGCGCGTGAGCCTCTCGGCGCACATCGTGAGGAGGTATTCGAGCTTGTTGTCCGCGAGGTCCGTATGCTTGATCGCTGCCTCCTTCTCAGTACCTGGGCAATACCCATATTCCATCAAACGTCGTCGTCCTCGGATCCTCCTCCTCATCCTCCTCATCCTCCTCCTGCTCTTCCTCCCTTTTCTTCCTCCTCCTCCGCCTCCTCCTCCTCCTCCTCCTCTTCCTCCTCCCCCCCCCCCGCACTTTTTCCTCCTCTTCCTCTTCCTCCTCCTCCTTTTCCTCGCCCTCCCTCCCCCCCCCCCCCCACGTCTCAGGTTCCTCCCTATCTGTCCGTGCTCATTCCCGTTACACTCAAGGGAGTCCACGGGCCCGACGGCTGGCGGTCGGGCAACGACCGCTGCGGCGTGGACGAGGTGTCCACCTGCGTGTCGGGCATGGCGCGACACGGGCCCTTGTGCAGAGCCTTGCCGATGGGGCTGGCTCTCCAGCTCTTGGGGACGTGGCCTAGCCACGACGGTGGCGCCATCCCTCGAGCCGACAAGCAGGGAACGAGGGTGGCGCACCGTGGCAAGCACCACCCACCCTAGCGTCCCTCCTCTCCCTCATCCAGTTCATCCCGTCTCCTACCTCTCCCCCTCCCTCCCCCCACTTTCACTATTCCTCCTATCCCCCTCCTCCCGTATCCTCGCTTCCCCAGGCGCCGACGGGACAACTCTGGTGCGTCGACGGTCATCCCGCTGCCGCTGGCTGTCCCGTTGCCCTTCCATCCCCCCTTCGTCCTGTCACTATCTTTCTCCTCATCCTCCTCCTTCTCCTCCTCCTCCTCCTCCTCCTCCTCCTCCTCCTCTTCGTTGCCTTTCCTTCGGCGCGTTTCCTGTAGGCACCGTATAGAAGCGGGCCTCCAGCGTAAGATGTCCCCCCCGAGGCCTAATGTTTCAGTACGTCCATGTGTTTAATATGTTTGACACACAATATGCATATATGTTTGGCTAGATGGATGTTCAAAGTTCATTTTTGTTACAGATCTATTATGCATGTTTCTGCTTGTGGATCTAATTTTCAGAGCTGGGGATCCACAGGGTATACACATACAGGCATACATACATGTGTTTGAGCTCAACGCCCGCACAGCCCTGGTGTGAGAGAAAAGAACAAACAACAACAAAAAAACGGCGACTGGGAAACCGCTGCTGGCAGTGAGGGACACCTCACTGACCGAAAGAGTACTTCCAGCAACCCCATGGGCTAGGAGGCACTGGCCACACGACGGGCGACCGCCCCGTGGCCAGAGCAAGAGAAAAAACAGTCCGGCGCCGCAGCAGGGCATACGATCGGGGAGGGCAAATCCTCCCCCGCGCCTGCCGCGCAACCTGTACACTAAGGTTGGCGGCCCCCTGAGCAACTGTCACCGAAGAGGAAACATCACCCCACAATGAAAAGGACGGCCAGCGGCGCCTGAACGACGAAACCCCAAGGCCCGAGTTCCAGGGCTGGCTGCGTGACCAGCACCGCCGAGCAGGGCGCAGCTGACCCCAGATCGAACCTGCCGTATGCGCCTAACACGCCGCGAGACTTGGCTGGTGGACCTGCGCTGGTCGGAGAAAGCAAGGCATCCTCCATGCCTGCCGATCAACCCGGGAGAAAGGTTGGCGGCCCCCTGAGCAACGGTCACCGCAGGGAAGACATCACCCCACGGCCGTGCGAAGACATACATACATGCGCACAGTCATATAATGCATACGTACCGACATGCACACACAGACATACATACACACATGCACACATCCATACATACACACATGCATACATACAGGCATACACATACATATGCATAGACCTGTACGTGTACATATGCATACACATATACAGATGCACACATGCATACATACATACGCACATTGATACATATATGAAACATTCACATCTGCATGCTAGCATACATACATACGGACGTATATGCATACGCCTATACATGCATGAATACATACATGCAGACAGACAGGCATACAGCATATAGACATATGTACATACATACATACATACATACATACATACATACATACATACATACATACATACATCCATCCATCCATCCATCCATACATACATACATGCATGCATGCATACATACATACATACATACATACATACATACCTACATACATACATACATGCATGCATGCATGCATGCATGCAGGCAGGCAGGCAGGCAGGCATGCATGCAAATATGCATGCATACATGCATACATATGTACATACATACCTACACCTATAGATTTGTATAAGACACTCGGCAGACCTTTCGGTCATAGATTGGGAGAGTGAAGCCAAAACCACTGAAAAAGGCGTGCCAAAACACTCAGAGCCGCTGTCTCGCGAAACGGAAGAGTACCGACACTGCTACTCGCCGAGCATTCAGGTGCGCGGCAGCCGTGGCGACGACGAGTGGATGACGACGTCAGTGTCGTTTCTGCCTCTTCCCATCGCGCTCCTTCATTCCCCTCCTCCTGATCCTCCTCCTCCTCCTCCTCCTGCGCCTCTGTCGACTTCGAGGGCTTGCTGTTGCCGACCGGCTCTGCCCAGTCGTCACCGAAGAAGTCATCCTTTCCGCGCGCGCGCGCCGCCGAAGCAGAGGCTGCATCAGCACGGCATCGAGAAGTAACGCCAGATCGGCCGTCTCAGGATGCACAGCAGCGCCACGAAGACAGAGCCAGGACCAGGACAAAACCGGACCAGGATGAATCGGGGACCTCTGAGATCCAGCTGTTCTAGAGGATGTATCGGGCGCCGCGGCCACTCCAAAGCGCTCAGGAACGCTCTGAGAGCATTCCGGAACAATCTGGAACGATGTACTGCAGGTTCGTGCCGTGTCGACACTGGCGTTGGTTCCTGACACCGCTCTGGATCGTTCAACCTTGAACGATCGGCCCTCTCCGCAACGTCCGATCGTTCAACATCGACCGATTCTGGGCCGCCGTCGGCGTTCAACGTTGAACGTCGGCGGCGGGGTCGCCGCCGGTCGACACGACGCGAACCTACCGTATTCTGGTCTTGGAACTTGAACGACTGCGGCCGTCCGATCCCGCAAATCGTTTCCATATCGGCCGATGTTGGGCCACCGGCGGCGCTCGACCTTGAACATCCGCGCCAGGGTCGCCGTCGCGTGGACGCGGCGCGAGCCTGCCGCAGTCAACTCGGAAGACTTGCGCATCCGGCACCCGCACGCCCAATCCGCCCCGTGATATCACCACCCACCCCTCCTCCTCCTCCTCCTCCTCCTCCTCCTCCTCCTCCTCCTCCTCCTCCTCCTCCTCCTCCTCCTCCTCCTCCTCCTCCTCCTCTTCCTCGTGCTCGTTCCCCCTCGTCCTCGTCATACACCCTCCCGTCGTTGCCATCCCCATGCTCATTCGCCTTGACCTCCAGACGAGATGACAAAGCGGGGTTCAGCGAGGACTCAAGAAGTCCACGCAGCCTCCGAATGGTGATCCCCCTTCGTGCTTTTCTTCGACGCATTCTCACCGCAGCCATTTTGGCTCAGAGCTCCACGGGCCTCCTCCCGCGGGGATCTCTCTGACCCCAGCCCAGGGTGGTTCGCAAGCCCTTCCTTTGTGCCCCAGCGTGGGCTCGGGCAGGCGTCCCGCTTATACCTGCGGTCCTATGCTGCGTCCGGTCCAGAGGACACGTCGTCGCCTTTCTGGATGTAAGTGGCTGCCCGATGCCCAGACTGGGTCTGGCATTGGAAGGGGGAGCGTCAGCGCAAGCATTGCAGCGAAATCTTCCCCAAGGAGCTCGTCAGCATCATGGGGCGCTCAGCGCAGCAGCCGCAGAGGCCGGGTGGCATGGAGAGTATGTAGCACACCAGGAACCCGATACTACTAACATTATTGTGCATCTCCGATGGTCGATTACGTATCTCAAGACCAAGATCACGAGCGGCGAGCAGATCCGTCCGTATCCGCGCCCTCGCGGTCTGGACTCTGGGGCGCGATCCAGCGGACACGCGGTCGCACGGGTGTTTCCGAGCGGGGCGTCCGCGAAAGAGCGCCTCGTGTCCGCGGGTCAGGGATCTTCTGACCCGGGTCAATCCAGACCCGGGCCAGTCAGGCCTTACAGAATCCTGCAAGATCCTGCTAGATCCTGCACCGAAGACCGGGTCAATGCGAGGGATCCTGCAGGATCCTGCACCCAGACCCGGGTCAGTGCGACCCTGCACCCAGACCCAGGTCAGTGCGACCCTGGCCCTGCAGGATCCTGCAACGGAGGGGGGGGGAGGAGGAGGAGGAGGAGGAGGAGGAGGAGGAGGAGGTGGAGGAGGAGGAGGAGGAGGAGGAGAGGAGGAGGAGGAGGAGGAGGAGGAGGAGGGGGAGCAGGAGGAGGAGGAGGAGGAGGAGGGGGGGAGGAGGGGGAGGAGCTCTGGCTGACCCCCGTTCGCATTGACCCCCGTCTCTTGAGCCCCGACGCGGGGTCGCCGCGCAGGGGACCGGAGGCCGCAGGGCCGCGGGTGCCGAGGCGCTCGCCGCCCACTGGCAGAAGGTACAAAAACACACACACACACACAACAAACAAAAAAAACAAAAAAAACGTGGGGTAAAAAAACACAAAACAACTGTTACATAAAAAACTGTGGGAACAAAAAACACATTGTGGGGAAAAACACACAGGGTAAAAAAAGGGTACAGGCCTCTGGGGGCAAGCTCGGGAGCCTCCACTGCAAGAGCAGCCGGACACGAACGTTCCCGCCCGGGCACTGGAGGTAGGAAGATATCCAGCCCCATCCAAACCGTCCCAGCACGCGAAGTCATTCAGCAAAAGCGCCCATAGGAGGAATCGAAGAAGGCAAGCGCTCAGGAGCCTCCACTGCAAGAGCAGCCGGACATGAATGTTCCAGCCTATGCGAGGCGGGGATTCATCCAGATCCGCCGCCTGGGAACCGACGTCCTGGTGCCCCAGCGGGCGGTGGATGTGGACGGATTCTGGCCCCTTGGGACCCGAATTTATCCATGTTTGGTGGCGCGAGCACAAGGGGGTAGGGGGAGGGGGGAAGGCTTCTTAGAAGCAGGCTGCTTCTTAGACGGCGCAGGCATGGCATCTATAGATAAGGCCCGCGCCTTCTAAGAAGCAGGGGTGCTTCCAAGAAGCTCTCCCCCCTCCCCATACCCCCCTCTGCGCGTGGCCGACATATCCACCGCCCGCGGAGGCCCGCGAGGATCGATCCCCCAGGCGATGGCTATGGACAACTCCCAGCCTCGGAGCCTACGCAACCACCGACCCCGCCCAGAGGCGAGGCCGAGGACCCAATACGAGCCTTCGCCGCTCGCCTGTCTTCGCCGGCGGGGAGCAGGTCCACAACCACGGCCTCGCGGCCCCGGCGAGCGAGGGGGGGAGATGAGAAGCAGAAGGCCTTCTCAGAAGGCAGCGTGGCTTCTCACAGGCCCTCGCGCCCTCTGAGAAGTTTTCTGGGTCTTCGGGGAAGGCTCAGAAAACTTCTCGGAAGGCCGGAGGACTTCCGAGCCTTCTGAGAAGGCCCGCCCCTTCTCACTCTCCCCCCTCGCTCGCCGCCGACAAGAGGAACGAAAAACGGCATCAGCGCTTCCTGGATCGGCGCTGGCGCGCGGAGCGCGCCAGGGGCGGCACAGGAGGCGCCGCCCAGGGGGGCCCAGCCCAGATCCACGAAATCCGTGCGGACCTCCGGTGAGCTATGCTTATACCATCTCTTGCCGTCGCTCGGACGTCCATTTCCCGTGCATGCTTCGATCTCGTGCGTGCCTTTTTCGTTAAGTCATCCAGGATGCTCCTCCATGGCCCTCGCCGAGGGAAAAATGACGAACGATTAACACACACCCATACCCATAGGAAGGTCGTTGGGAGGAGGACTGGCTATGGGTATGGGTGCGGGTTGTCGGACCCTGGGGAACGCTCCCGTTCGAGCGGGGACCCCCATCCGACAACATGCACCCATAGCCCTCTCCGATCCCCCTATGGGTATGGGTGTGTGTTGTTGGTTCGTCAAAAAATGCGCACCTCCGAGCGAGGCCAAGATTTTTGCTCGAGAGCCCGCAGCCCACCTGGCCATTGCTCGGACGTCCATTCCCTGTTTTTTGTCGGTTTCGTGCGTGGTTTTTTCGCAGGATGATCTAGGATGCTCCTCCATGGTGCTCGCCGAGGGAAAGATTCGAGGCTGGACAGACCTCCCTTTAGTAAAACGTGGTTTAGTGAAAACGACCTGAGGCCCAAACCTGGCGGGCGCAAAAGTGGAGAACAACGGCCACGGCGCCCTCTCGGGAACCGAAAACGGACAATTCACTAATCGACGTGTCACTGTCGGGGGTTCTGTCCACTCCCGAAAAATGCGCATGCCCGAGCGAGGCCGAGATTTCTGCTCGAGAGCCCGCAGCCCACGGCCTCGCGGTCCGAGTTGCTCGGCGGCACACCGCTCGCGCGGGCGTCGCGCGGGTGCGCCCCGAGCGGCGCACGCCCGAAGGGCTCGCGCATCTGGGAGGCCCCGGCTCGGCGTCCAGGCCACCGGGGCACGGACGTGGCTGTGCGCGTCGCTCGCAACATCTGCCCTGGGCCCAGGACCCAGGCATACCATGTCTTGGCGCCCTCTTTGTCCAAGCCATCCTGTGGTGTCGGGTCCTCGTTCTGAAGAGACAGCGCCCCGCGTCTCCCTCCTCCTCCTCCCGCTGCCTACTCCCTCCCCCTCTCACCATCGTCATCGTCATCGTCATCGTCATCGTCATCATCATCATCATAATCATCATCATCATCATCATCAGCATCATCATCATTATCACCACCACCATCACCACCATCACCATCGTCGTGGGCACCATCGCCATCATCGGCGTCATCAACATCGCTATCGTCAGCGTCGTGCCTCTGGTCTCCGCGTGCCCACCAATTCGGCACACCCCTCACGCGGTTCGTGGTCCCATAGGGAGCTCCATCTAAGGCCCCAATGCGAAAGTTCGCATGACGGCCCCGCCACATTTCGGCGCAGCCCTCACACGCTTCGTGGCCCCATAGGGAACTCCACCGAAGGCCCCAGAGGGAAAGTTCGCATGGCGGCCCCGCCCCAGTTCGGCACAGCCCTCACACGTTTCGTGGCCCCATACGGAAATCCATCTAAGGCCCCAGTGGGAAAGTTCGCATGGCGGCCCCGCCCCAGTTCGGCACAGCCCTCACACGTTTCGGGGCCCCATAGGGAGCTCCACCCAAGGCCCCAATGGGAAAGTTCGCATGGCGGTCCCGCCCCATTTCGGCACAGCCCTCACACGTTTCGTAACCCCATAGGGAGGTCCATCTAAGGCCCCAGCGGGAAAATTCGAATGGCGGCCCCGCCTCACTTCGGCACACCCTCAGACGCTTCGTGGCCCCATAGGGAGCTCCACCCAAGGCCCCCGAGGGAAAGTTCGAATGGCGGCCCCGCCCCATTTCGGCACACCCCTCACACGCTTCGTGGCCCCATAATCAGCTCGACCTAATGCCCCAAGTGGCCCCATGGGGAGCTCCACCGAAGGCGCCAGTGGCAGGGTTCGCATGGCGGCCCCGGCCCAGTTCGGCGCATCCCTCACACGACTCGTGGCCACGTGGGGAGCTCTACCGAGGGCGCCAGTGGCAGGGTTCGCATAGCGGCCCGCCACATTTCGGCACACCCCTCACGCGGTTCGTGGCCCCATAGGGAGCTCCACCGAAGGCCCCAGTCGCAGGGTTCTCATGGCGACCCCGCCCCATTTCGGCGCACCCCTGACGAGGATCCCTCCGAAGGCGCCAGTGGCAGGGTTCGCATGGCGGCCCCGCCCCATGTCGGCGCACCCCTCACAAGGATCATGGCCCCGTGGGGAGCTCCACCGAGGGCGCCAGTGCCAGGGTTCGCATGGCGGCCCCACCCCGTTTCGGCGCACCCTTCACGAGGACCGTGGCCACATTGGAAGCTCCACCGAGGTTTGCCAGTGGCAGGGTTCGCATGGCGGCCCCGCCCCATTTCGGCGCACCCCTCACACGGCTCGTGGCCTCATAGGGGTTCCAAAGAAGGCGCCAACGGCAAGGTCCGCATGGCGGCCCCGCCCCATTTCGGCACACCCCTCACACGGTTCTTGGCCTCATAGGGAGCGTCACCGAAGGCGCCAGTGGCACGGTTATCATGGCGGCCCTGCCTCATGTCGGCGCACCCCCACGGGGATCGGAGTAATCAATTTTTGTCAGACTCACCCGCGCTCGGTCTCTCGAAATTAGACCTATCTCCTTCGTTCGCGTACCCCGCCACACATTTCGGCACACCCCTCATACAGCTCGTGGGCCCATTGGGAGCGCCACCGAAGAAGATATTCACATCTGCGGTATTCTCAACTGCATATGGTTGGGTCCTTCGTCAGGCTAATTTCTTCACAACGGGTAGAAAGCAGAAACAAAAAACACCCGTATCAGAAGCACCTCGACACAGAAAGCCGCTCGGCTAACGTGCCCCAGGAAATAATCGAAGAGGGCAGGGCTGTGGGCTGTTTAGGAAACGCCCAGGGTCGTTCAGCAAACGCCAATCCTCCGGACGTCCTGACCCTCTCCCTGGGGCCGATTCGTGGCATCCCGCGCCGCTGTGTGCACGCTCACGGAGCCCGAGCGAGAGCCCCTGGAGGCCGAGCACTGCCACAAGCTTCCCGCCGCGATCTTGGTTTAAGTCGGGCCTGTCCCCCACACAGGGGCAGTTTTGGACGAACTATGAAGAATTGTCCAACACTGCCCTACAATACTCAAAAATTGTCAAAAAATCGTCCCCAGCCTATTTGTCCCAACCATCCTGTGGTGTTGGGTCCTCGTTTTGAAGAGACAGCGCCCCGCGTTCCTTCCTCCTCCCGCTGCCCTCTCCCTAGTCCTCGCATCATCGTCATCATCATCATCATCATCATCATCATCATCATCATCATCATCATCATCATCATCATCAGCATCATCATCATCATCATCATCATCATCATCATCATCATCATCATCATCATCATCATCATCAGCATCAGCATCATCATCATCATCATCATCATCATCATCATCATCATCATCATCATCATCATCATCATCATCATCATCATCATCATCATCATCATCATCATCATCATCATCATCATCATCATAATCATCATCATCATCATCATCATCATCATCATCATCATCATCAGCATCAGCATCATCATCATCATCAGCATCAGCATCAGCATCAGCATCAACATCGGCATTATCATCAGCATCATCATCATCAGCATCATCATCATCAGCATCAGCATCAGCATCAGCATCATCATCATCATCATCAGCATCATCAGCATCATCAGCATCATCAGCATCATCATCAGCATCATCATGTTATTATTATTATTCATCATCATCATCAGCAGCAGCATCATCATCACAGAAAGAGCGTGTTCTACCGCTGCTGGCGGAAAACCGGAGGTGGTCACTACCGGTTCGAACCCCCACCCTCGGGGGGCCCCCCCGAAAACCGGGGAGGGTCACTACTGGTTCGAACCCCTCCCCCCCCCCGGTTCGAACCCCCCCCCCTCGAAAACTGGGGGGGGGTCAGTACCAGTTCGAACCCCCCCCTCCCTCGAAAACCGGGGGGGGGGGGGCCGACAGTGGTGGGGACGGTGGTGGTGGGGACAGTGGCGAGGGGACAGCGGGACAGTGGTGGGGACAGTGGGACAGTGGTGGGGACGGCAGTGGTGGGGACAGTGGTGAGGACAATGGTGGGAACAGTGGGGACAGTGGGGCAGTGGTGGAGACGGTAGTGGTGGGGACCGTGGTGGGGACAGCGGGACAGTGGCGGAAACAGTGGGACAGTGGAGGGTACAGTGGTGGTGGGGACAATGGTGAAGGCGGTGGCGAGGACGGCGGTGGGACAATGGGACAGAGGTACAGTGAGGACAGTGGTGGGGACAGTGGTGGGGACAGTGGGGACAGTGGTGGGAACAGTGGGACAGCTCAGTGGGACAGCGGAGGAGTCTGTGGGACAGTGGGGACAGTGGGGATGGTCGGGCAGTGGTTGGAGCCGTGGAGAAAGTGGGGAGAATGGAGCCGTGGCGGGGACAGTGGGGACAGTGCGACACTGGTGGGGGCATTGGTGGAGACAGCAGGGACGGTGGTGGAACCAGCGGGGACAGCGGTGGTGAGGACAGTGGCGCTGGGAACAACACTGTGGGGGGCGGGGTGCGACGGTGGCAGGGACCAGGAGTCGTTTGCTGGCGGTGAAGGAGGGCGGATGTTCGAACCCGTAGTGACCCCCCTCCGGTTTTCGAGGGGGGGGGGTTCGAACCGGTAGTGACCCCCCCCCGGTTTTCGAAGGGGGGGGTTCGGGGAGGGGGGGGGGGGTGCCGGGGGAGGGGAAGGGGGGGGGGTCCAGCAGGGGGGGGGGATTTTCGGAGGGGGGAACCCCAGGTTCCGGAAGAAGAGGGGGGAATTTTCCACAATAAAGCGGCGGTGGATCACGCTCTCTCTCTCTCTCTCTCTCTCTCTCTCTCTCTCTCTCTCATCACATCAGCATCAGCATCAGCATCATCACCATCATCATCATCATCATCATCATCATCATCATCATCATCATCCGCACCATCACCATCGTAACCACCATCATCATCACCATCATCATCATCATCATCACTCTTACGAGGATCGTGGCCCCATAGGGAGCCCCACCGAAGGCGCCAATAGCAAAGTGCGCATGGCGGCCTGGGGCCATTTCGGCACACCCCTCGCGAGGATCGCGGCCCCATGGGAGCTCCACCGAAGGCGCCAGTGCAAAGCGCGCATGGCGGCCTCGGGCCATTTCGGTACACCCCCCACAAGATTCGTGGCCCCATTAGGGAGCTCCACCGAAAGTCCCAGAGGCAGGGTTCCCACGGCGACCTCGGGCCACATCGGCACACCCCATCACGAGGATCGTGGCCCCATTGGGAGCCCCACCGAAGGCGCCAGTAGCAAAGTGCGCATGGCGGCATCGGGCCATTTCGGCACACCCCTCGCGAGGATCGCGGCCCCATAGGGAGTTCCACCGAAGGCGCCACTAGCAAAACGCGCATGGCGGCCTCAGGCCATTTCGGCGCGCCCCTCACGAGGGCCGTGGCCCCATAGGGAGCTCCACCGAAGGCCCCCAGTGGCAGGGTTCGCACGGCGGCTTCGGGCCATATCGGCACACCCCCCACAAGGATCGTGGCCCCATAGGGAGCTCCACCGAAGGCTCCCAATGGCAGGGTTCCCATGGCGGCCCCAGGCCATTTCGGCACACCCCTCACGAGGATCATGGCCCCATAGTTGCGCTGCTTCAACAGCCGCGCCTGGCCGTCGTACTCCGCCTTCTCGACGTGCACCGACACCTCCTCCCTCATGGTTCTCAGAGCCCTCTCCTGCTTCTGCTCCTCGGTCAGAGGGACGCCGTCCTTGTCGTCGTCGGCGCCCGCGAAGACGGCCACGAACGTGTTCCTGAGCATGTCGGGCTCCGGCGACACCGTGGCCACATAAGGAGTGCGGGCGAAGATGATATTCACAATTGCGGTATTCACAAATGCATATGGTTGCGTCCTTCGCCAAGCTAATTTCACTATGTTCGAATACTCCTCCTGTAGAGGGACAGGCCCGACTTAGATGTTGGTCACGACGCGAGTACACCTGGGAAACGATGCGGGAAGGTCTGGCAGCTGCCCTGCTCGCCCGCGCGTGCGCACAGAGCTCCGCGAGGAGCGGCCCAGCCCCTCGCAGCCTCTGCGGCGCGGGCGCTGTGGAGCCGCGGCGGGTTCGTGGCGTTGTGACCTTGGCCTTGGCTTCCGGCTCCGCACGGATCGCCCAATATCCTGACCGCTCGCGGCCTCCCGACTGGGTACCTGAATCTGGAGGTTTTGGGCGTCGCCATCGGTTTCGAGCTGCCGCTGCTCGCCACTGCTCGCTCTCGCGCGCGCACAGAGCTCCGCGAGAGGAGCGACGCCCCCCTCGCAGAGCCTGGCGGCTGGCGGGCGCTCCAGAGCCGGGACAGGCTCCTGGCGTGGTGACCTGGGCGTTGGCTTCTGGCTCCGCGCGGACTGCCCAACCCTGTACGGCTTCGAGCTGCGCACAGACAGGCACCCCAGGTAGCACTAGCTGGCCTGAGCAGGCTCCCCGAAATATCAACAACAGGCCCCGCGAGTAGTCTGGGGCGGTCTCATCACCCCAGCGCCGCCCCAGAGTTGGAGTGTTGAGACCGCTCTGGACAATTCGGGAGAACTGTTGAGGCCAGCCAGCTGGAGCTACCCGGGAGGGGCTCTGTGTGCATTCCGACGCCTTGCCATCGTGAGCGATCGCAGCGTCCCGACTAAAAGCAGCGACAGCATCTGCCCCACGAAGGGTTCCCGCCGCCGTGGCATTGACGTCCTTGTCCGAGGGAGGAAGCGTGATCTGGTGTCGCTCTTCGACCGTCGCTTTTCGCATCCATGCTCTTGCGTGTCCTGCCGCCTGGGGCAACATTGTCAAGCCAAAGTGCAACGTGGGCGGGGCGGTTGCGCGGACGAGGCCGTGAGGTCGTTGGGGCAACACTGAGGTGGCTGGTCAGAAGTAGCAATCATCAGTACCACAAATACTACTTATAGTAATAATCGTAGCAGCAGTTATAGTAGTAGTAATAGAAATGTATGTACGAATAACAAAAGTAGCAATAGTGGTAGTAGTAGCCGCAATACTACACATAATAGTCGTAGCTGTACTAGTGGTAGTGCGCGTAGTCGTAGTAGTAGTAGTAGTAGTAGTAGTAGTAGTAGTAGTAGTAGTAGCAGCAGTAGTAGTAGTAGTAGTAGTAGTAGTAGTAGTAGTTGTAGTTGTAGTCGTAGTAGTAGTAGTAGTAGTAGTAGTAGTAGTAGTAGCAGTAGTCGTAGTCGTAGTCGTAGTCGTAGTCGTAGTCGTAGTCGTAGTCGTAGTCGTAGTGGTAGTAGTAGTAGTAGTGGTAGTAGTAGTAGTAATAGTAGTAGTAGTAGTAGTAGTAGTAGTGGTAGTAGTA
>CAUYUJ010003779.1:57500-62500 GCA_963575745.1 Prorocentrum cordatum
TACTACTACTACTACTACTACTACTACTACTATACTACTACTACTATTACTACTACTACTACCTACTACTACTACTACTACTTACTAGTACTAGTACTAGTACTAGTACTAGTAGTAGTAGTAGTAGTAGTAGTAGTAGTAGTAGCAGTTATAGTAGCAGTGATAGCAATGGTAGCAATGGTACCAGTCGCACTGGTCGGGGGAGTCGTAGTAGTCGTAGTAGCATTAAGTGTAGTAGTAGCAGTAGTAGTAGCAGTGGTAGTGGTAGTAAGGGCAGTAGGAGTAGCTGTGGTAGTGGTACTCGTATGCGGTAGCACCTGGTAGCTAGTAGCTAATAGGGAGTGGCTCGTGGCTCGTAACTAGTTGATAGCAGCCCGAAGCTAGCAGTTCATAGCTCGTGGCTAATAGTTGGTTGTGCGCTGCTAATGGGTAGTAGGTTGTAAGTACCAGGTCGTACCAGGTAATAGGTAGGAGCAGGTAGGTGGCAGGTAGGAGTTCGTAGATCGTACGCAATCGGTAGACAAGTGAGCATGCAGGCAGGGGGTATGTTATTGATAGTGGTGGGAAGATAACAATAGTAACAGCAGCAGCGGCAGCTGTAGGAATAGGAATAACATGCGCAAGTAAGAACACTACAGAGGGAGCCGAAATAGCAGCAGCAGTAGTAGCAGTAAGAGCATAGTCGTAGTTCCCCAATCAGAGCTTGCTTCTGTAGGGGTCCTAGCGGATATAAAGCTGAGGTGAGGTCGGCGGCCGATTTCGGTGGCCGGGGCCGGGTGCCCGGGTGCCCGGGGGTGCCCGGGTGGCCGATTTCGGTGGCCGGGCCCGGGTGCCCGGGTGCCCGGGTGCCCGGGGGTGCCCGGGTGCCCAGGGGTGCCCGGGTGCCCGGGGCTGCCCGGGTGACCGGGGGTGCCCAATAGCCCAATAGCCCAGTAGCCCTATAGCCCTATAGCCCTATAGCCGTATAGCCCTATAGCCCTGTAGCCATATAGCCTTATATCCCTATAGCCCTAATAGCCTTATATCCCTATAGCCCCATAGCCCATATAGCTCTATAGCCCCATAGCCCTATAGCCCTATGGCCCTATGGGTCACAGTCCTATAGCCCTATAGCCCGATAGCCCTATAGCCCTATAGCCCGATAGCCGGATAGCCCTATGGCCCAATAGCCCTATAGCCCTATAGCCCTAACAAAAATCTGATTGGGTTTTTTTCTCCGGTATCATAGTATATATAGCGCTGTGTTGGTAGTCGAAATACTAATAGTAGTAGTGGTAGTAGCAGTAGCAGTAGTAGTAGCAACAATAGTAGTCGTAGCAATGGCCGTAGTCGTGGCCGCACTAGTAGTAGCAGTAGCAGCAGTACCAGCAGTAGTGGTAGTAGTACGCAGGCATGTAGGCAGACAGGTAGAAAGGTAGGTGGGCGGGTGGGTAAACAGGTAGGTAGTAGTAGAGTAAGCTTAGCAGTAGCAGCAATAATCGTAGTAGTAGTAGTAGTAGTAGTAGTAGTAGTAGTAGCAGCAGCAGCAGCAGCAGCAGTAGTAGTAGTAGTAGTAATAGTAGTAGTCGCCGTCGTCGTACTAGAACGTGTCGTAGAGTCCCAGTTGCAGTAATAATAATAAGCAGCAGACATCAGAATAGAAAAGGTAGTCGCAGTAGTAACACTATTAGCTGTAGCAGCGGAAAACATAAGGCAGCGGTTAGCAACAATAATAGACGTAGCAGTAGTACTCAGGAAATCAACTGATACTACTACAACCCGTAACGTATTAGCAGTAGCAAAGGCAGCCACACATGTACAAATTGTTTGGGCAATGGCCGTAGTACTAGCAGTAGCCGTCGTAGCCAGAGCAACAACTAGTAGTAGCAGTAGTAGTAGTCGCAGCAGCAGTAGCAGTAAAAGTAATAGCACTAATCGTAGTCGCAGTATTCGTCGCAACAGTAAAAGGATCAGCAGTAGGTGTAGCAATAATAATAGTAGCAGTAGTCGTAGAGAAAAGGTCGCAGCAGCAGTAGCACTGATAGCAGTAACAATCGCCCTAGGTGTAGTAGTAGCAGTAGTAGTAGTAGTAGTAGTAGTAGTAGTAGTAGTCGTAGTAGCAGCAGGAGAAATATGAATAGAAGTCGCAAGTCTACCCGCAACCTTAATAGCACTAGCACTAATATCAGTCGTCGTCGTAATCCGCCGCCGTGTCTGTACGGAGTGGGCGTGTTGTAATGCGCGTCTATTACCTGAGAGGTGTGTGACTATCTGCTGGGGCACCCCCCCCCCCCCGCCTCCCCCCCCTGCACGGCGCGCGTGGTTCGAAAACCTCCAGACGGCCACGATGGCCTCCAAGAGCCCCAAGACAGCCCCAGAGGCAGCCAAGATGGCCATGGAACCTCGAAGAGGCATTCCTGGACAGCGCGAGGGAGCGAGCACCATTGATGCGCCTTCGGTGTTTGAAAGGGTCTGAAGTTCTCGCCTGTTCGGGTTTCTGGCCGCCCAAGGCGGCCCAAGAGGCTTCCAAGAGGCATCAAGATTAGCTCCAGCCCCTAAGTCTGGCCAAGGGGGCCGAAAGACCGCTCAAGAGGCTCCCAAAGAAGCCCCAAGACGGCCTTGAGGCGCTCTGAGGGTACAATAAGACGGTCCAAAGAAGCAGCGTGGGCGGTCGATGGCGGTCGGAAACCCAAACATGTCAGAGTCTCAAGCCCCGTCAAAAACTAATCAATGGCGTTGGCCTGTCGGGGCTCGCCAGGAGGGCCTCATGGAGACCGATTGGGCAATCTTGGGGGGCAGTTGGTCCGTCTTAAGGCGTTCTTGGGAGCCTGATGGGCTCCAGAAGGGCTTTCAAGGCAGCCAAGGTGACGCCAAGATGACCAAATACCGCCCAGGAAGCTCCCAAGAAAGGCCCAAAACATGTCAAAGAAGCCCCCGAGACTGCCCAAGAGGTCTCCAGGAGGCCCTCCTGGAGAGCCAGAGGAAGCCAACACCGTTGATGTGCATTAGGTGCTTGAAAGATGTTGAGGTTCTCACCTGTTCGGGTTTCGAACCGCCCGAGACGGCCCAAGAAGCGTCCAAGAGGCCTCCAGGGTAGCTCCAACACAGCCCAGGAGAACCCCAAGAGGGCCCCAAGTCGGCCCAAGAAGACCCAACTATCGCTCCAAAGGCTCCGAAGAGGATCCCAAGACGGCCGTGAACCGCTCCAAGAGAGCACCAACACAGACAGCTTAGAGAGGCCTCAGAAGGCGGCCTCCATAGGCGTCAGACGGGCCAAGAGTCCCCCAAGACTACCGAAGAGGCCCCGAGAGGCACCCCAGGGGCTCCATGAGGCCCCTTTGCGGTCCTGCCAGGAGGCTCCTAGGAGGCCCCAAGAAGGCCCCAAGAAGACATCGCCTCCTAATCCTCGTATCCTCCCTCTCATCTTTCGCCATAGCGTCGCGCACATCCATTCGTCTTAAACGGTTGCAAGGGTTTCGCGGATTGATGGCGGCTCTGTTTCAGAATGTGGATCTCGCCGTCGAGCAAATATGTTTCAACACAAGTGCAAGAGTTTCGCACACCCCCTAGGGCTAACGTACAAAAAGTGGTGTTTGTTCGAAGCACGATTGTCAGGGCGCAACAGTTACGTTGAGTCGCGGTGCCATACATGGTGTTCTGGCACGATTCAAGATCGCCACGATGTAACAAACAAATTGATGAGTGGCGTTGAAGTTCCGAGAACGGTATTGTGGCACGCTTCAGGAGCTTTCCTCAGTGCGAAGAAGCCCTGTGTAGGCATATGAACAGGGAGCGTGGAGGAGGGTTGATTCCAACATCGTTGATGGATCTTGGATGTACACTGGTCCGCCTCCTCCTCCTCATCCTCATCCGCCCTAACGCGCGGACGAAGACGAGGTCGGGATCGCGACCCGTCCCAATCACGGCTTCCCCGTGCGGCCAACGTCCGACATGTCACATGTGACGGCTTCCGCGAGCGACCAACGCCTGGCACGTCACACATGACAACTTCCGCGCCTGACCCTCGCCCGAAACGTCACATGTGGCGGCTCCCGCGTGTCACCCGCGCCCGGCATGTCACATATGACGGCTTCCGCGTGTGACCAACATCCGACATGCCTCATGTGACGACGTTCGCGTGTGACCCACGCCCGACATGTCAAATGTGACGGCTTCTGCGCGTGATCAGCATTCGACATGTCAAATGTGACAGCTTCTGCGTGCGACCCCTGTTCATCGACTTGCACTTTCCCTATACTTCATCTCCATCCTGCAGCCATGTTGCACAAGCACGGTGGCGGGGTTTGCCGCAGGAAAAACGGATAATCGTAGTAGCACTCGCTAGCGCAGGAGGAATGATAGGCGTAATTGTGAGAGAGCGCGCCCGCAGGGCCCGAGCAAAGGGGAGGGGGGGCTAGGCTTAAGCTACCCCCCCCTCCCTTGAGCCGCCCTTGTTGGAAGCACCCCCCCCCCCCCCTTTTTTTTGCAGGGGGGGGGGGGGCTTACAGCTACCCCCCCCTCCCCCCTTGGGCCCTCCCCGGAAGCTACCCCCCCCTCCCCCCCTTTCCAAAGGGGGGGGGGGTGCTTAAGCTACCCCCCCCCTCCCTTGGCGCTGCCCTGCTGGAAGCTACCCCCCCCCTCCCCCCCTTTCGTGCAAAGGGGGGGGGGTGCTTGGAAGCTACCCACCCCCCCCCCCCTTTGGCCGCCCCGGAAGCTACCCCCCCCCTACCCCCGGGGGGGGGGCGCTTAAGCTACCCCCCCCTCCCTTGGAGCCGCCCTGCTGGAAGCTCCCCCCCCCTCCCCCCCTTTTGCCAAAGGGGGGGGGGGCTTGGAAGCCCCCCCCCCCTTCCCCCCTTTGGCCGCCCAGCCCCCGGAGCCTCCGCCCTCCCTTTCGCCGACGATCCAAAATGAACAATCCACGATCGAGGATGGACGATCGACGATCAACGATCGACGATCGAAAATCCCAATCGAATCGCTTGCAATCGATTGCACTCCATTCCACTGCAATCCCCCTCCCC
>CAUYUJ010003779.1:67500-75801 GCA_963575745.1 Prorocentrum cordatum
AAGACGGCCCAAAAAGCCCTCAATATCGCCCCCCTACGGCCTACGAGGGTTCAAGAACGTTCCGAAACGACCCCAGAGGGCCCTAAGAGACCCCCAGAAACTTCCAAGATAGCCCAAGATGCCTCCAAGACGGCTGCAAGACCGGGCCCCGACGGGGGACCGGAACGGACATTTCGCGCTCTAAGCCGCAAGACGTCCCCAGGAGACCTCATAACGCCCCCAAGAGGCCTCAACACGGCCCAAGATGATCCCAAGACGCCCCAAGATGCGTCCAAGAGACCTCCCAAGAGGCCCCCAACAAGCCAAAATTTATGATTTTCATTACTTTTTTAATGATTTTGGCGTTCTCGCCTCTTCGGCTTCCTAGCGCTGCAAGACGGCCCAAAAAGCCCTCAATATCGCCCCAATACGGCCTACGAGGGTTCAAGGCCGTTCCGAAACGACCCCAGAGAGCCCTAAGAGACCCCCAGAAACCTCCAAGATGCCCAAGATGCCCCCAAGACGGCTCCAAGACCGGGCCCCGACGGGGGACTGGAACGGACATTTCGCGCTCTAAGCCGCAAGACGTCCCCAGGAGACCTCATAAGTTATGAGGTCTTGAGACCTCTTGGGGGCGTTAAACGCCCCCAAGAGGCCTCAAGACGGCCCAAGATGCTCCCAAGACGCCCCAAGATGCGTCCAAGAGACCTCCCAAGAGGCCCCCAATAAGCCAAAATTGATATTTCCATTGGTTTTGTAAGGATTTTGGCGTTCTCGCCTCTTCGGCTTCCTAGCGCTGCAAGACGGCCCAAAAAGCCCTCAATATCGCCCCAATACGGCCTACGAGGGTTCAAGACCGTTCCGAAACGACCCCAGAGAGCCCTAAGAGACCCCCAGAAACCTCCAAGATGGCCCAAGATGCCTCCAAGGCGGCTCCAAGACCGGGCCCCGACGGGGGACCGGAACGGACATTTCGCGCTCTAAGCCGCAAGACGTCCCCAGGAGACCTCATAACGCCCCTAAGAGGCCCCCGAGAGGCCCCAAGAGGCCCCCAACAGGCCCCAACGGGCCCTAAGAGGCCCCCAGGAGGCCCCAGGAGGCTCTAGAAATGCTGCCAAGAGGCCCTCGAGAGGCTTCCCAAGAGACCCCAAACGGCCTCCAACACCCTCGCACCACAAACAGAGCACCCCTAAACACGCCGAGGCAACCGCAGGCAAAGCCCGACCGAACCCTGGAACCTCCAGAAAGCGGGGCTCCATTGGCGGACCGCGCCAAACCACCATCCGCGAGCCCCATGAGAGCAGACGATGGCGCCACAAACCACTGACACCCGCAAACGTCGAACCAACTACACCAGACTGGTGCACCCACCACCGAAAACAACGTCCCCCCCCCATCAGCGCAGCATGGCTCACGGACGCGCAGCCAAACCCCAGCGATTACGCATTATGGGCCGGCGGAATGAGCGAAGCGATTAAATAAATACACACAAATAAAAGGATTCCCTATATGTTTCCATGCTTTCTGGGTTTCTGTCTTCCCCCCACCTCCCATAGTTTCCCATATGTTCTAAGGATTCGAGGATGAATTGTGTCTGTGTGTTTCTTTTCCTCCTGAATTGCAGGCCACTTCACCCATTGCCCCGTGGAGCTCCGAGCGGGGAGCACTCCAGGGTGGAGAGCACAACAACGAAGAGCAGAAGGGGGCCCCTCAATGCTAAGCTTGTTCTCCACCCTCGTGCCAGCTGCAGGTCAACCTGCACGATGACCGCATGTGAGAAGCGGCACGGTGGGTGGACAATCATCGTGCTCTGAGTGATAACCCCCCCCCCCCCCAAAAAAAAAAACCTACCCATGTGGGGAGGGGATCTGAATCAGGAGGGCCAAAAACATGAGGGGCAGGGGGTCTTCTTGCGCAGATGCATCAGACCACACCGCCAAGCAATATGACCCCTAGTGCGATGACGGAGACCTCAGCAAGGCCACGCCCTCAGCGCGCTCTTCGGGCCCGACGGCAGCCGGAGCGCGGCACGCGGCACGAAAGCGCATCCTCTGGCGACGGCAAGCCTCGGCCTCGAATATACGCTCCCGACCTGGGACCTCGGGAACGGCGGCCCCTCATGAGCCCGAGGTGGTCCTCATCTGAGCGTCTTGACCTACATGACTCCCGTCGTGCTTAGGGAACACATCCCCGAAAAAAAAGTTCGACTACCCAGGAAAGGCTCGAGGCGGGGTCGAACGAGCATCGCCTCCCGGGGCCCGACACGTGAAAACCTCCAGCTTCGGTACTTTCTTGGTGCTCGAAGCTCTGGCGATCAAGGATACAGAAGGTTGGAACATCGTAAAGTCTTGACTGCAAGGACGCGTATGCGAGACGGGGACCCGAGAGTGACTACCTACCAGACCACCCCAACCCAACCCGAAGACCCGAATTTGACCCGAATTTCGGGTTGGGGGGGGTACGGGCTCCATGTGTTTTCCCAACGTTCCCCGACCTCCCCACTGGAAATGGAGGGCGAATTGAGGCCTCTGGGTTGGGCTGGGGTGGCTTGGTGGGTGGTGAGAGAGGTGGTTTTGTAGCACATGCGCGTCCACATCAGCGTGGGAGTCAGTCGGCCTGCCAGGGCCCGGCGTGAGACGGCCCGAAACAGAGAGGCGCCAACGCCGCACGCGAGCGAGGCCCCTGGGCGCAAGAGTGGCCCCCTGGCGCGCGGCCGGCCGATCGCCGCACGCGGTGCGGCAGCAGCGGCACGCGCGTGGCTGCCTGCCAGACCACCCCAACCCGACCTGAAGACCCGAATTTCGGGTGGGGGGGGGTAAGGGTTCCACGCGCGGTTTCGCGGTGTTTCCCGACCCCCCCCCCCCACTGGAAATCGAAGGCAGATCTGAGCCTTCGGGTTGGGTTGGGGTGGTCTGGTGGGTGGTGAGCGTGCTTGGGCTCCACCCCCCGCGAGCACCCAAAACCTCGCACCAAGAGTGACTCCCGCGAAGGGTCGCCCAGGACAACTCGGGCACCCCAGAACGCTCCCGGCGCAGCTGCTGGAGCGCACCCAAGGGTTAGACATCCGCCAAGAGCCGTCGAAAACACATCGAGCCTCGACTCCGCCGAAGATCACTCCAACGAAGGGCCGCCCTTGCGCGCAGCTGAGAGGAGGCACCCAAGGCCGAACCTACTGCCGCTGGCAACCAGTGCCACGGGCTGGGCGAGCCAACGACCCTGCAGGCCCTGGCTCCGCCGCCAGCAAGATCGACGCAAGTGGCTAGCTGGCACCATCCGATACCGTTGGGGTGGGCGAGGGAGACAGCAGAACAGAAGGCACGACGGCCCCGACAGAAGCAACTCCCAGCCGTGGCCGCCGCCGGCTGTGGCGACGACCGGCGCGCCATCTGCATCGACAACGTTGGTCCCGACGTCTCTTCGGTGAAGCCGCCACTCGAACAACAAAACACTGCCTAGACTTGGGTCGGGCGTGTCCCCCTACGGGCGGATTCTGGACGAAAAATGAAGAATACTGCAGGGTTTCACGAGATGTGAGCCGAGAGATATGGACTGAAACTGTTTGACTCAAATTAGGAGGCAACTACTGGGAGGTTTCGTCGGAAAGATTAAGGAGGATTGAGCCCTATTTGGGAGCTATTACGCCAAAGTGGGCCTCGGATTACGCGGGATTAAGCCAAATTAAACGGGATTACGCGGGATTGAGCGGGATTACGCGAGATTAAGTGGGTTTAAGCCGGACTTCGGACCAGTGCAAAATCAGAATTTGACCTCCCAGGAGTTGCATCCCAACTCAAGGGAAGGGAATCCTGGAGCTTCGCCGTTCCGCACGGTGGCGGAGCCTAGTTGCGCCCACTGCCAGCCTCCGGATCTCACGACCAGGGACGGCTCTCGCGGAGGAGGCTTGAACCTTTTGTGGCCATGGAGATCATCCCTGGTCGTGAAGTCCGGAGCCTGGCCACGACAAGGTTTGAATCTCTTGTGGCCGTGGAGAGCGTTTTGGTCAGACAGAGTGAGCAGATCATGGAGGTCAAGAGGCAGGCCCAACGGGCCAACGCTCGGGCAGCGGCGAGAGCAGCAGAGGAATCAGGGCATGAGGAGTATCGAGCAAGACCCGTCCATCGTATAGAATCGTCGGAAGATGCCAGTCTGCTCGGGAGACCTGACAAGATCTCAGCCGAGCTGAACGAGAATGCGAAGTACAAGGTTGTGATTACCTGGGAGAACTGGAGTTTTGTTGTAGAGGCTTACTGTATGGTGCAGGATCCGCGCATGGCAGATCTAAGGATTGACGGAGCTCAGGAGGACGATGAGGCCAACGCGCATGAAGATCTAGATGAAAAGGCCCAGTGTGTGAACACCGACCTATATTACTCATTACATACAGTCGTCGGCCTGACCGAAGGAACGATAAATAAGGAACGAAGCCCCTTTTTTATCCCAAGGAATAACGCGTAAGGTACGGTAACAAATAAATAACGCATAAGGAACTGTAAATAACGCATGTAAACCTAAGGAACGACCGAGCCCCTTTTGAAAAGCAAGTGTTCCTCATTCAAGCCGCTCACTGTACTGGTGCTGACCGTCGAGGACAAGGCCCATGGCATTGCGAAGGGCGTCCCTTCAGGAGCAGGCCTGGAAGCTTGGCGATTGCCATATGCTGAGTTCGAGCTGGAGGTGACGTCACCAGTCTCGGGGAGGCTGGACTCCATCTTGTACAGTCGGGGCCTTGACCTGAGGAACCCCAAATGGGGAACGAGGCCCCCTCTTTTCCGCAAGTGAACCCTCGATCTCCTGACGAAAACATAAGGGAAGCCTGCGGCAAGCTGTGAAACACTTGAGGAACGCGGAGCCCCTCCCCAACGAAGAGGGTTCCTTCTCCAGGGCCCCGACTGCATCTCTGTACCCACACTGGGCAGGAGGACGACCCGACCCAAGGGCATCGTGTCATGGGAGACGCCGCCGCAGCGGCACCGAGGAGCAGACTTGGCGAGAGTGTCGGGGAGTCAGTCGAGAGGTCGGTCCTGGGCACGGAGGCCGGATCCGGGCAGGCCTCGAGAACGCCCGAGGCTGGGCGAGACGAGGTTCACGACGCGTGCGAAGGTCGGGGGCAGAGGTGTGGAACCGCTTGAGGTCGAGGCAGGCGGCGAGGACACCGAGAGGCCACGTGCGCTCACGCTTGGCAGGCATGAGAAGGACGGCGAAGTCAGGCACGGCAGGGACTGCGGCAAGAAGGGGCACAAGCTGATGGAGCGCAGGGGGGCCACACAGGAGGCGAAGGACGGTACGGGGTGACGAGGGACGAGCGGCGTAAGGTAAGCAAAGGCAAAGGCAAGGGCGGAAAGGACAAGAATGAGAAGCCGAAAACACTGTCAGCACGAGACATAACCCAGGACCAGGACATGAAGTACTCAGGGTACGAATACTACGCCGAGAAGAGCTACATCTCTTATACCACAGACTGTGAGGATTACGAGCTGGATGACCAGCCTATCACAGATTGTGAGGATTGCGAGCTGGATAATCAGCATATCACAGATTGTGAGAATGAGGAGCCCAATGCCGTTCAGAAGGAGAATGGCGAATGCTACCTGATTCCGATTGAAGACTTGATAACGACGGGAAGATCGAGGTCATGGTCGATTTGAGTGCAGACAGAAGTGTCAGCTCACACAGTTTCGCACCACGATACCACGAGAAGAAGCCGATGAACCACCACTACGGCAAGCCGACGGTTCCAAGATATACGCGGATGGATGCAAGAAGGCACAAATGGAGGTAGCTGGGACCAGGCAATCAATACGAGGGCAGTTGGATGTGCGTGACGGTCACCAGACTATCATTGCGGCCAGCGATTGGACGAAGGGATCTCAAGGCGTGTGGTTTGGCGAGAATGGTGGAGCAGCGGTCAGCCAGTCAGTTAGCCATAAGCTCAAGAAGGTGACCGAGATGGAGGCGACCAGGAAAACGATGGACAAGCTACTCAAGATAGCCAAGAGATGCGGGATCTACAGTTGCGACGTGGACGCCAGCACGCTATACCCACTGGAAGGAGTCGACAGAGAAGACGACGCAGGGGTTCATTAGGAATCAGAGGAGAATGAGGAGACTCGGGCACCAAAGATCGAGAAGGAGAGGTATTGGCCGACATTGGAGGAGATCGCCATGCGCGAGGGGACGCGCATGCCGTTCAGAGACTTGTACGAGTGGCACCTGAGACAAAATGGCAAGAAGGATGGTCACAAGAAGACCAACCCTGAGGAGACTCAGACTATACCAATCACCAGCAAGGATTACTGCTTCGTGAACACCGAGCGGGAGACGGAGATGGTTAGTATCCTGATGACGGTGCAGAACCAAAATGACGCCGTGGCATCGACCACGGTGATACACAAAGGGCCCAGCGAGTACGTCAATTCGGCGGTGGCGTGCTACATTGACGTATGGGGAGGTGCGGGCAGTACCCTGAAGGGCGACCAGGAGCTACCACTACAGGACGTCATCACAGCAGTGAGGAACAGGAGAAAGCACGGTACGCAAGTTGACAAATCAACGGAAGGATCTCATCAGAGCAACGAAGCAACCGAAAATGCGGTGGAGCAAGTGGAGTCTCTACTGCATACGTTACCCAGCATGCTGGAGTTCAACCTGAAGGTGAAGATTGGTCCCAGAATCCAGATCATGCCGTGGTTGGTCAGGCATGTGTGGTATCTGCTCACCCTGTTGGCGATCAACACGGATGGAAGTACAGCCTGGGAGCGGTCGGGGCGAGCTATGTACAAGTCGAAGCTAGGTACGACAGGCGAGACGATCGATCGCGAGATCCAAGCAAACGATTATTCCCAGCTGGAGCCGAGGTGGAGAGCAGGTATCTACCCAGACAGACGGGACAAGAGCGACGACGTTATCGTGGGGGCTGCGTGTGGGATTGAGCATGACATGACGAGGAAGCTGAAGAGCGCCGAGAACAAGTACATTAAGGAGGTCTACAACATCTTCATCGGGATGCCGTGGAATCCCAGAGGACTGGAGGCGAAGGACCAGAATGAAGTTGTACGAGGAAGACGGTGCATAACGAGGGCACTTGTCAAGGAGCATGGACCTACTGATGTATGTGCTGCTTGCGAAGGGAACGTGGCAATACATAACGTGAGATGCAGGACGCGGTGTGCGACGATCTTCGACGAGGCTGAGCCCAAAATCGAGATGGCAACCCCAGCAGGAGACGCTCTATCAGGAGGATACGCGGCAACACCACCAGCAGGAAGAGATCGAGTCCATGAACCGCGACTGGCGGAAGCAGGACATCGAGCACCAGGCACACCGATGGGACATCACTTCGGACCAGGAGACACCATAAATCAGGACTTGGAGATGACAGGCAACGCGATAGGAGGAGGTGGAAACGTGATCTCGTTGACACCAAGAAGGGACGAGGTGATGGAGGTCAGTATCCTTTTGACGATCACCGAGGATGAGGACCGAAATGTATGTGAAGAGGTCGAGCCGCGGGTGAATTACGACAAGCTGTTGGGAGACGGAGTTTACATGGACGCGTACACAAGCGAGGAGTTGCTGAAAGATCTGGTTACCAACGATCGAGAGGGGATCGACAGCGAGAGAGGCATGATGTGAAGTGCGACGAGGGGATCGTGAGTAGCCGGTGTGCGCATAGCAGTCATAGCGATGGAACAGACCTCTCGAATGTCGAGGGGACACGCGCATTGCGGACAGTTAAGTTGGTAGTAGCACGGGCAGCTTCGACGAGACCGAAGGAGAAGAGAAGGAAGAAGCTTGGGTTCTAAGACATCTCAGTGGCGTTCTTTCATGCGTCGCTGATGGAGCCCCAGTACAGTTGGCAACCAACATGACAAAGACGGCCAGGAATGCTCAGGAAGCTGCAGGTGGCGATGTATGGCACACCAGAAGCGCCAATGCTGTGTCAGGGAGAAGATCGTTTCAACTTCAGCCGGAATAGGTATCAGGAGTTGAAGACGATGTGCTACCTATACTACCATCCAGATATTGACTCGCTCTGTACAGGATATATGGATGATTTCGTTGTGAAAGCAAACGATGATGAGCTGGACGGTTTTGACAATATCATGGCGAGTTGTTTCAAGGTCAAAACTCAGCCTCGAATGGGACCAGGAGGAGCAGCAGAGGTAACCTTTCTCTGCAGGACCGTTATTTGGGGCGAAGGGGGTTTCGTTACTCTAACAGACCCGAAGCTGATCTTGAAGATGGTGGCAGTGTGTGATTTGAGGCGGGCCAAGCCGGCCGAGACGCTGAGCTCGATGCACACAACAAAGGGAGTTCGAGAAG
>CAUYUJ010003780.1:0-42500 GCA_963575745.1 Prorocentrum cordatum
TGATCTGGTGTGGACAAATCAGTACTAAGGAGGAGCGGGGCCCAGCAAAATTGTTCAAGACAGTTTCAAGTGCACTGGAAAAGGCAATGGGAGATCGCTCAGACAGTTACGTGATTTGCTCTCGGACTCGAAAATTTTTTGTCTTGGATCATCAGATAGGTGTTATCAAGGATGGGGAATTTCAGTGGCACGAGTCTCTTAAGGAAATCCCCGATGAAGCGCTCCGCAAGACGCTGAAAGACACCATCGACGAGGCACTCTCTCTTTGAGAGGCCTACGTGAGGGGCCTCGTTTGTGCACTCAATGTGCAAGGCAAGTGGGCAGACGAGACCCTAATGCAAGCCAACCTAGATTTGCTCGAGCTGAAGTGCTGGGGTTAATTTGTATCCTAGAGGCGGATTTCAAGGGCTGCCTTCAAAACGATGGGCTACTTCGCCCCGTTTTCAATGGCCACGCTTACTACCGTCATCATTCTGGCCCTGGGTGTAGGGCCATGGGCGTGCTTGTGCACAAATCTCTGAGAAAACGTGTGAATGACATTGTCTGCGATTGGAGATCTATCCGTGTTGATCTTCGTCCTGACTGTCTCGATGGATGCCACCATCATGCCAGATCCTTCCTCTTCTTTCATCTTGCCCATGATTTTTTCCATGATTCTCTAAACTGTGCCATCCAACTCGGTCGATCCCGCCCTGTGGGGTCCACTCTCTCCTGGTTGGGGGACATGAATGCAGATCAAGGCAACGGAGACCAAAAATTTCGATCGTTCTGCGAAGCCTGTTCCTACCTCGACCTCCATTGGTGCCCTCTCAGGTTCCAAGAGACTTCCATGCAATTCACTAGGAAGCCCGATGGTGAGCAGGCGCTCTCTCAAGCCAATAGCACGATCGATCACATTTCTCTCGCCAGGGGTGATCTATCTTTTGACTGCTTCGCCTGCTGGGCGGGCGTCCCTGGGGACCATGCCCTTATTGGCTGTGATGTCCTGGCCTTCCCTCAGCGGGCTCGTAAGAGAAGACCGCTCCTTTGGACTCCTACCAACATTTTGGAGGTCAGGAAGATCGCCCAGGGCCTGTTTCCCGAATCAGCGGAACTTATTCGTCTAAATGATGAAGAACAGCATGATTCATGTGCGGTAAGGTATCACGATCCAAGGGACCTCACCCTCTCCTTCGATTTCTGGGAAAATATGTTGGGACAGGTTTACGAAGCGACTCAGGCCCTCCCAAGGAGTTTTAGGAGATTTGCCGAAGAGCCATTTTGGGTCAAGAGTCTCAGGACACGTTTCAACTCCGAACTTAACGAAGCCTCGAGGGTCGCCTTGGGTCAGCTCCTACTGAAAGCGCTCAAGATAACGAAACTTCAACGTGAATTGGCTCAGGTTGCGCTCAACGCCTCTCAAGGAAAACGAGTCTGGGCCTCCCGCAAGTCTCTCCTACCCATTTTGGGTTTCTGTGTAGATCAAGTCAAGATTTTTGAAGTGGACCGCTGTACCACACTGGTTGCTGAAGAATATAGAGAGAGGTGGGGACTCTCAGAATTGGAGCGCCAGGAGGACATCGCCTGGCTCCGATCTTTGGGTTTTTTCAATTTCTACGACGACCCTATCATCCCTTCCTTGCTAGAGGACGCGCTGGACGACATCAAGGCCCCCCGAAAGATCGACACAGAGTTTGCCTGCACGGCGGTTATAAAAGTTTCGGGCTGGTCCCAAAGGCTCACGGGGTGTATACAAGCCTGCTTAGGCAACCCTGAATTCTGGAACGACGTCACATTCGGGGGCCACCTGGGTAACAAGATCAAGGGTTTTGGAACCCCTTCTCAAACTAGAGTTGTTATTCCTCAGCCTGCTATTGCCAAGATTGGGCACGCATATGTGGCGAGGGCCATTTTGCCAGTTCTGGATTCATACACTGACTCCAAAGGTCTCAAGGGCCTGATTTTTGGGCTAAGTAAAGGTGGACAATTACAAGAACTTCACACGAGTGTCTACCACATTTTAGAATATGGCCGAGATCACTTTAACAAAGGAATGGTTGGGATTACTGATATCAAAGCTCACCATGACCAGATTCGTTATGGGTTGGTTTTACGGAGTTTATTGGGACGGGGAGTCCCTCTTTTCTTAGCGGTGGGCTGCATCAGGTTGCACAGGAACCCTCGAGTTTCCATTTCACTTTTGGACTCAAACACTGGGATTATCCAAAGAGACCGTGGGTTGATGCAAGGAGCTGGGACGGCATGCATACTGGCGCGCGTTTCTGTAGAAGATTGTTTCGCCTCCACCCTGGAGAAAATTACCCATTCTTCTTTGGGAATCTCCATCCGCTGCGAGCAGTTGGGCTTTGATTTCAGGATTGCTCTTCTCAGCTGGTCAGACAATATCTTCGTGGTGGCTTCCTCGGAACAAGACCTTGCAACTCTGACCGCCCTGGTAGAGTCGGAGCTATGGAATGAACATCGGCTCAAACTCAAAGACGATCGGGAAATCCTTCCGGCATACCCCTACTTCTTTCAAGGATACAAGTGGTCTGACCCCTTTGGGAAAACTTGGTCTGTAGTACCGGAGGCCAAGGTGCTGGGCCCAATTCTCTCCGCCACTGGTTCCTGTCACGAAGATGTCAAGCAGGGTATTTCACAGATCAACAAGGCCTTGTGGGCTAACAGTAGGTTCCTGATTAATGAGCATATCCCCATGTCTAAACGCCTCTCTAAACTTAACTGCATGGCGGGAGGGATTATACGATCCAGAGGTGCTGCCTGGGTCCCTTGCAAGACGACGGCGGATTTGATTACCAAGGCACAGAATCAATGTATCAGGATCATGTTGAAACTCAAAAGGCTCCCAGGGGAATCCCCCGAACAATTCAGTTTACGTAGAAATCGTAAAACCAAGGGGTTCAAAGAAGTCTCATGGGCTATTTTCCATTTGGATTCTGCTATTAGTTGGGTTTCACACATGCAAAGACATCCAGAAGATTTTTCGTCGAGGCTGTTTCAATATTGCAAGCATTGGGTCATTCTGAATCGCTCCTTTGACCACTCTGGTGGCAGCCGCACCCACTCCCGCTCGCATAGGGGGTACGTTTTCAGGTATGACAAGGATGCCTGGACCACCTTATTTTCTCCGCAGGGCTCTCGGGACAAAAAGTTTCGTCTGGGCCTCGCTAAAGAAATGCTCGATTGGGTTCGGCAACCGCTTCACCTTCGCCTTCAGTAGCCATCGGCTCGGTCTGGTGCAACCAGACACACTTTGCTATCGTACTGCGCCCTGCGGGGCCCTCCTTTACTCTCACCACGGACACCCGTTACTCTCAGGATCTGGATTGGACTGGGAATCTGATTCAGCCGACTATCCCCCTTTTTCTTTGGCTTCGACCGCCACGCCTTAGATCGTTGGGCTCGGAATCGTCTGGTCAAGATGGAAACGAAGCCCATTCTTACCTCGAATGAGAAGAAAGTCAAGTTGCAGAAGAAGCTCGAACAGAAGAAGGAGGACCAAGCAAGATCAGTCGAGTTCAAGAATCAGGGTCTCAAAGCCAAGGCATCCTCCAGTGCTGACCCTCGCGAAGCAAGGATTCTCCCCACGCCACCCCCTGCACCTGTGCATAGGGGAGATTCTGCCTCTCGGAGCCGTTCGCCGATTGCCAGGAAGATGCAGTACTCAATTGGGTTCAAGAAACAACCGCAGGGCGGCGGGTCGGGGTCGAAGCCCGATTCGGATGATGCCCTACCAGATACGCAGGACTACCGTGGGGAAACACCTGTCAAACCTGCGGGCGGCACTACTTGGGAAGTACCGTCTTCGGAACCACCAGGCTCCAGGAGTTCATCCTCTGGCTCTGAAGCGGAAGTCGATTCGCCTGACCGAAAGTCGCAGCCTGCCCCAAAGAGCTGGGAACAGGATAAGAAGCCCTGGATCAGCAAGTTAGGCCCTCCAGTGCTGAAGTCCCAGTTGGAGTACGATCATTCTGGATGCCCAATTTTCGCCCCAAAGGGCGGCACAGACCATGCCAGTTCAAGGCGCTACATTATGGTTTTCGTTCCACAGCTTACAGGCTTGAACACCTTCAAGGCCAAGGTCGGGGAGCACTTCCAAATCATCACAGTTCGTGAGCTCACACCTTTCATTATCGATAATCAAGGCCCACTGCTTTCAGACAGTATCCCAGTTCTGGGAGAGCACGGCTTTCTCACTACCAGGGACGTTACGAAGATTCTCTGGCACTTTGGGCTCAACACGTTTCGCTCCAAGGACATCCACTTGTTTAACGCGCGGTTTTATACCAAAGAAGCGTTCATTGGCCCTGAGGTCTGCCCTAAGAAGGAGAGGCTGCACGATAAATCTCAGATCTTCGCTGGTAGCTGTATTGTGGCACTCCTCTACGTCAAGGATATGTATGAAGATGTGGGAGATCTTATAACGGTGGAGTCTGGCAACAACGGTGCCAATGTTAGGTGCCAAGGAGGGGGGGTTGTGGCTGAATATTAGGGAGTGGTGGGGCAATTGGTGAGGCAGTTGGGGGGGGGGGGGGGTTTGGGGCACTGTTTGGGGGGGAATGGGGTTGTGTTTCTTTGTTGGTGGGGGTTGGGGTTGTGTGTTGTTGGTTGTTGGTGAGAGTTGATTCGTTTTTTTTGTTATATTTGTTTTTTTTTTGTGTTGTCTTCATTATTTATCTTGTTTTTTCTTTTTGATTCTTGTGTGCCGATGTTCTGCAACCCAGTTTCCTGTTGTGACCTGAGGCAGTTCCTTTCGGGTCATCATCCTCTTTTGGATTCAACTATGGTTCAATCGGGGGACCCCGGACCCTTTCCTTGAGGCATGTATTAAGTTCTGCTCTCTCCTCAATTATGTCGTCAGGGCCAAAGTAGTGGAGTCGTTTCTTGCTTTGCCCACAGCCTCGATGGACGTTTCTTAACTTGGGTCCGCTTCGCCCTTAGTTGGGCTCTTCACTTCAGTTCAAAACGGGTTTGGATGGGGTTGTCAACCTCTTCACTTTGCCAAGATTATGGCTTTCGTTTCAATCTGGGAATGCTTGGAATCATGAGTGTCTCGGGGCATGAGGCCCCCAGGTCACCTTGCAGGAGCTGGGACTGCATCTTATTCTTCTCAATTCGGCTGACGGGGTTAAGTGGGGTTGTTGCTCACCCTGTGTCCAAGTCCTCGATGTTTCAAGTTCTTTCTTGGGATAGTTTGGCGTTCAGTTTGCCTCACTTCAGTACAAGTGGGTTCGGCCTGGGATTGTTAATCTCACCTTGCTGGCCAGGACGATGACTGCCGTCCGATTCCTGATAAAGTGCATCTCTTTTCTCTATCTCTCCTTCCCTCGGATCCTGGTCTTTCGGTTGGCCTGTTTGGCTTGGCTGCTTTCTGTAGTCATTTTGGTTCAATTAGCTTTGCACGTTCTGCCCCAACCTCTTCTCAAGTTTTCTGGGAACACACTCTCATGCTTGCCCCTCAGAGGGTTGTCAGGCCATGGAATTCAAAGTCGCTCCAGTGCTGTATCTTCGAGGCATGGGCATCCGCCTGCCCACGTGCACTGGCAATCGAAAGTTCCGAGATCGTTCCTTTAAATTCAGGGTCGTACAACCCACGGAGATGTGTCACACTCCACATGTACGAGAGGGGACGCGAATTCGAGATACCTCTCAGGCAGCTATGGAATCTCTTTGAGGCCTTCTTCTCTAGTAAGGCATGCAAAGACCTTATTGGGATTGTGGGAATTGCAGTACGCTCTATGTCTTTTGTACAGATCAAGACAATGTCATACAAGGGCGCCGTGTTCTACGACAATCGTTGGTCAGATCCTGGGAATTTCATTTACACCGTCTGGTGGAACATTTGGGGCCAAATGGCCAGGTATCTTCAAAGAAGACAACCTACCTGTGCTTCGTCCAAGTCCATGGAGGAGCTTCGATCAGTCGCTGGTCGTGTCACCGATGTACAGAGGATGGTCCGAGAACGGTGGAACAGGGAACCCGACACTTCTCGATGGCTAGAGCTCATCGGAGATTTGATGGAGTTAGGGTTGGGAGCGGGGTATGTTGAGCCAGATCGGTTCTGGAACATTATTCAGGGGATTTCTCCCATCATCTGCTCCATTCGGTCCATTTTGACATTTGCTGATCAACATGGGTCTTTCGCTAGGACCGGGAAAGACCGTCGCCTTTTTCGTGGCCCATGTGCTCCCCACACTCGGAAGTTTGCCGTGGCAATGTTCCACGGAATGCAAGTGCACAAATTTAATGTGACGGAATCCTCAGAGGTATGGGTATCTTATCTGATTGCAGCCTCAGAGAACAGGCTCCAATACTAATGGAGCGGGGGTATTTGACACCCCACGGAATTTACATTTGGGTCTGTTTCGAGACCTCTTTGTGTTCTCTCTCTCTCTCTCCTTGCCTCCCGCCTTCGGGATTGGCTGACACCAGGAGATGTCACTTGTGCGATTCTATCTGGGACCCGCCTGATCTCTGCGATCTCAGGGACACCGTGGCTTCGCAACAATCCCGCCTCCCTCTGTCTGCCTCTGGTGGGCCCTTTCTTGTCCTTTGCCTCCTGTCGCTCCTCTGCAGTCTCGGGCTCAAGCTTTCGGTATGCTACCTCCCAAGGCGTCAGACCCTCACGTTATCTTTCAGGGGAAGCTTTGCAGGTCTAAACGCAAAGTCTGCTTCCTGTCCAAACAAGACCTTGAAGCACTCTCATACTGCTCTACGCTGCTATTCCAAAGGGCGGTCAAGTTGCCTGCTCGGTTCCTTATACCTTCGGACCTTGGTGGTCCACATCTCACATATGACTGGTGCAAAATTCCGCTCTTCAAAGCTTGTCGGGACAGCGGCTTTAATAGACTGTATGTAAACGTTAGGGGACCTGACGAAAGGGTTCGGAGAATCCCTTGGAAAGAACTGGCTGTTGGTCAGTAGCCGTTTCGCCTCAAACCCTGACGGAACTCTTGTCCGAAACGGCTGGGAACATCCACATACAATTCAGGGGATGGTCAAACGCAGCCTTCCAGCCAAACTAGCAGCCAGGAAGCGTCTCAAGTGGATACACGGCTCAGGTGGAATGTGGAACTACTGTGAAGAGGAAAAAGTCTACACCAAAGTCTGGTACACGGAGTACTATGATACGTGGTTCGACCCTGAATCTGGCTGGCCTCACCCAGTGGTTTGGTACCTGTCTGACTACTGGTGGGACGGAGACTTCTTTGTGGAAAAGTGGCGTTGGAAGTATCCGTGAAGACCTCTCCTGGGACTCCCACATTCTGAACCTCTTGGCATCTGCGGTGCATGGGCCTGCGGCTTTTGGAGGTCTCTCAGTTCTCCTTCAATCTCCCTTGCATGCTCCTCAACGTCGGTAGTTGGCAAAATACAAAACCATAAACATTCCCAGCCTTCTCGCGTCATACATGTTTGAATTCAACTACCTCATATTCCTTGATTCACCTGGGGTGGGTTCTCACGGTTGGGCTCACTCGGCTTTACAGTTTCCTTTGTATGCCTCCGTATCTTCTGGGTCATTGCGTGCTTGGGACATTCAGTTTAATGTCAGGCTTTCTTTCTTTCACCACATTTATTCGAATGGGTTGCCACTTAGGTATATTGGGCTTCAAGGGACTCAAAGAAAGTTCTCTTCACTTCTTAATCACTTCAGGTCGTGGGAACATATGCCCCCAAGATCGGCGTCAAGAGTTATTCAAGTTACTCGAGTTACTCAAGTCACTCAAGATATTTTGATCAATTTAAGCATAATCCATTACCTTGCATTACGTTTCTCATTGCTCGCACCTTTATTCAAAGCGAGAGGGTCCTGGTGGTGGATTTCATTCAGTATCATGGGTTCAATTTAGGATGGGTTTCAATCATTCACGATTTCTTTCAGTATCCTGGGTTTCAATCATGATTTCTTTCAGTATTGGACAGGCAGTCTCCATTCATGATTTCGTTCAGTATCTTGGGTTTCAATCCTGGGTTGGGATTCATCTTTGTCCTGCCCCTTCCTCTCCCGCTTCTTCCTCGCTTCCCTCTTTCTCTACCGTGCGCATTTGGCGTATTGGTGGCTTCTCAGGTTTGTGTTTTGGGAGAACCGACCTTTCAAGGCGCGTCATCATCATCATCATCATCCCCCTCCTCCACCTCCTCCTCCTCTTCCTCCTCCTCCTCCTCAGACTCCTCCTCCTCCTCCTCCTCCTGAGGAGTCCTCCCTCTCCTCCCCTATCCTCCTCCTCCTCCTTCTCCACCTCCTCCTCCTCCTCATCTTCCTCCTCCTTCCTCCTCCTCCTCCTTCATTCATACTCCTCCTCCTTCCCCCTCCTCCCTCCCTCCTCCTCCTCTCCTCCTCCTCCTCCTCCTCCCCCCCCCCCCCCCCCTCGGTGCTGCTGGCGCGCGCCCAGGAAGCGCCGACGGCCCGCCGACGCCGTGCACGGCGACGGCGGCGACGGCGGCGACTCCGGCGACGACGGGGGCGACGAGGGCGAGGCGGACGCGAAGGCCCTCGAGTTCCACGTTCCCATCCTTCCCTCGACGTCTCGCACACGGCCCCTCCCCCGCCGCCCCCACCCCTCCCCTCCCCCCCCCTCCTCACCTCCCCCCCCCCCTCGCCGCCCACGCTGCTGCCGACGACGCGAGGTGCGAGGATCGGCCCGGTCCCCCCCCCGCAACGACGTCGCCCTCGCCATGCCCATGCCCGCCTCTCCCTCCTAGCCCGAGCCCGCGCCCCACCCCTTCCACTTCTTGCCCTGCGTCCGTCGGCGCGCGGCCCCCCCGCGGCCTCTCCGCGAGGGCGAGGGCGACTTCGAGGGGTCCGCCGACGTCGAGGCGCCGCCTGGGGCGGCCCCGCCTGGCGCCGGGGAGGAGGCGCGCGGGCGGGGGGAGGCGGGGGAGGAGGAGGCGGACGACGCAGGATAGGGGGAGAGGAGGCGGCGGATAGCGAGGAGGAGGAGGAGGAGGAGGAGGCGGAGGAGGCATGGGCCTGGGAAGAGTCGGAGGAGGTGGAGGACGAGGAGGATGGGGGAGGATGGCGCGGCGCGGAGGAGGGCGCGGAGGCGGAGGTGGTGGAGGCGTAGGAGGAGGGGGAGCAGGAGGAGAAGAGGAGGATCACTCCAGGCCGCGCGGGTCGCTGCCGCATACAAGGAGCGCTACGGCGCGGCGGCGGCGGCCGCCTTGTTTGAGCAGGCGGTGATGGCCGTCGGCGCAGCGGATCACCCGGTCTACTCAGCAGAAGAGCTGGTCGGCGACGCCTGTGTGGACGCCGCTTTGAATGCCGAGCTGGACGCGGCCGCCGCGGCCAGTGGGCCGCACGAGCGTCCGCGTGATGATGATGTGCCGTTGATTGCTGTGAACGGTTTCGTGGACCGCTGGGTGTTTAAGATTGACTTTATGGCCAGGGCTTTTCGATTCGCCATGTCCGCCGAGTGCTCCGAGGTGAAGGCGAAGTACACATCGCTCGTCGAGGTCGTGGAGCGGATCCCAGATGAGGGTGGCGGCATGGCTGATGATGCGGGCGCTACAGACACTAGTTCATGGTCCTGTCTAACAAAGCTTGTTCACTGGGACTCTTACTCGGATGCCATCGCCCTCGGCAGGATCACGGACTTGGACGCCAGTGCTCGTATCATTTTTGTGCCCGTCAGACGCGCCACCCTGGACCCCGCTGCCCGCGAACCCAAAGACTTGCTGCCGATGTTGGCGACTGGGCGGATGAACATACTCGTGGCCAACACCCAAGCTAAGATGGTCCGGGGCCGCGGCGAGTACAGGGCCGAGTGTCCTCTGGAGGTGCAGCAGGTGAAGATGTTCCACGACCTCCTGCTCGCGCATGACACGCGCGACGGCTGCGCCTTCGACCCCTGCTTGATCTGCAACCACACGGGCGGCACATTGTACGAATGTCCCCGCGCCGCTTCGGGGCCGCAACGTCATCGGGGCGGGCGGGGATGCGGGGACGGGGGGAGTGGGGAGGGGCACTGGGGGGGCAGTGGGAAGGGGGGGCGACGACGACGATGGCGGTGGCGCTGGCGGCGGCGACGGCGGCGACGTCGGCGTCGGCGTCGGGCGTTCGTTCCCTCTCCCTGTCCCCCGCAGCCCCCTGCGCGCCCGCCAGCCAGGTCCACTGTGCATGACCAAGACGCACAACGCGTGCTGCAGCCGACTGGAGGCCTTCTTCGACGGCTTGCACGTCTTCACCCCTTTGGAGTGGGATCGCGCGCTGGAGGTGGACCGCCCTGGGGAGGAGTGGGGCTTCCTCCCGCGCATTGTCCGCGCGATGAGGGAGGGCTGGGCGGCGTGTGCTGGCCCCGAGGCGTACCCGCCTCTGAGGAGGATGCACAACATCAACTTGTTGTGCGGCATTTGTAGGAGTTTCGTGCTGCTCGAAGACCCCAGCTAGGCCGACCTCAGCGGGGCTGCCGGGCAGCTCAGAACCAGCCGCCGCCTCGCCCTTGATCGTCGACCGGCGGCGGCCCCGAATCGTCCTGCGTTGAAGCGTTGAACGATCCGTCGTTTCGGAAACGGCCGAAGAGGGCCCCAAGAGGGCGGAGGGGGGAGGGCCCTAGAGGGAGGAGGGGGGGGAGGAGACGCGCGCCTCAGCGGGGGGAGGGGGCAGGGAGGAGGCGCGCGCCTCAAGGGGGGGAAGGAGGAGACGCGCGCATCAGATGGAGGAGGGGGGACGGAGAGAGGAGACGCGCGCCTCAGAGGGGGGGGGGAGGAGAAGCGCACCTCAGAGAGAGGAGGGAGGAGACCCGCATGTGCTCTGGCGGAGACCCGCAGGGTCGGCGTGACGCGAACCCAGCGCACGGCGGGACCTCCGACCTCCTTTGCCGTCGTCGTCGTCGTCGTCCTGGGGGAGGCGGAGGAGTGGAGGATTTCGAGTATGATGTGGTGTGTGCGTGTGCGTGTGCGTTGTGTTTGCGCGTGTGTGCAGCGTGCACTGGAGGAGGAGTTGGGGGATCCCCTCGCCCTCGTCGTCGCCTCCTCCTCCTCGCACCTCAGAGAGAGGAGGGGGGGGCCCGCAGTGTCGGCGCGACGCGAACCCAGCGTGCGGCGGGACCTCAGACCTCCGTTGCCGCCGTCGTCGTGGTCGTTCTGGGGGAGGCGGAGGAGTGGAGGATTTCGAGTATGATGTGGTGTGTGCGCGTGCGTGTGCGTTGTGTTTGCGCGTGTGCTGCGCGCGCTGGAGGAGGAGTTGGGGGATCCCCTCGCCCTCGTCGTCGCCTCCTCCTCCTCGCACCTCAGAGAGAGGAGGGGGGGGGGCCCGCAGGGTCGGCGCGACGCGAACCCAGCGTGCGGCGGGACCTCAGACCTCCTTTGCCGCCGTCGTCGTCGTCGTCCTGGGGGAGGCGGAGGAGTGGGGGATTTCGAGTATGATGTGGTGTGTGCGTGTGCGTGTGCGTTGTGTTTGCGTGTGTGTAGCGTGCACTGGAGGAGGAGTTGGGGGCCCCCTCGCCCTCGTCGTCGCCCCCTCCTCCTCGCACCTCAGAGAGAGGAGGGAGGAGACCCGCAGGGTCGGCGTGACGCGAACCCAGCGCACGGCGGGACCTCCGACCTCCTTTGCCGCCGTCGTCGCGGGGTCGTCTGGGGGGGCGGAGGATTCTATTATAGGGATGGAGGATTTCGAGTATGATGTGGTAGGTGCGTGTTGCGTTTGTGAGTCGTGTTTGGTGTGTGCAGCGTTGCGCTGGGTGGTTTGTTGGGGGATCCTCTGCCCCTGTCGTGCCTCATCCTTACTCGCACTCTTAGGAGAGAGTGGGCGGAGAGACCCGCAGGGTCGCGTGACGCGAACCCTCACCTAGGGGAGTGAGGAGGGGGGAGAGGGGTGGGGAGAGAACCGCAGGGTCGGCGTTTCAACTGTGACGCGAACCAGCGCCACGGCGGCTGGGACTCCGGAACCTCCTTTGTCCGCCGTCGTCGGTCGTCGTCCTGGGGGAGGCAGGAGGAGGTGGAGGATTTAGAGTATGATTGTGGGTGTGCGTGGTGCGCGTGCGGTTGTGTTTGCGTGTGTTGTAGAGTGCACTGAGGAGGAGTTTGGGGATCCCCTCGGCGCTCGTGCCCTCCTCCTCCTCCTCGCACCTCAGAGAGAGGAGGGGGGAGACCCGCAGGGTCGGCGTGACGCGAACCCAGCGCGCGGCGGGACCTCCGACCTCCGTTGCCGCCGTCGCCGTCGCCGTCCTGGGGGAGGCGGAGGAGAGGGGGATTTCGAGTATGATGTGGTGTGTGCGTGTGCGCGTGCGTTGTGTTTGCGCGTGTGCAGCGTGCACTGGAGGAGGAGTTGGGGGATCCCCTCGCCCTCGTCGTCGCCTCCTCCTCCTCCTCCTCCTCCTCCTCCTCTTCCGCCTCCCCCCCCTCCCCCCCCCCATCCTCCTCCTCGTCCTCCGCCGCCTCTTCCCTGGAGAGTGCGATTGGGGTGCCGTGGCGCGCCGCTCCGTCGTGCCGCAGCGCGCCCTCCTCACGAGGGTCCTCGTCCTTAGGGGACGGGGGTGGGGGCCTAGAGCCCGTCGGCTCCCCGCGCAAGAGCGTTTCGGCACTGCTCGAAGCCTAACCGCCCTGTCCCGCTCCCCCGCTGGCCCGACACGACCCCGCGCTCGTGGCAATGGACCGCGACGCGCGCTCGAGGAGCCCGCAGCCGTGCCGGCACGCTCGCAGGCGGGGCCCTGGGGCCCCAGCCACCTTCTCGGAGAAGGTGGGGAGGAGTTGAGGAATGGAGAAGGTCCTTCTCCATTCCTCAACTCTTCCCCCCCATCCGTCCACGTCTCTATCCACTCCGCTGCCCCCCCCCCCCCGCCTCCCCCGCGCAAGGGTGTGCCACCCTGCCGCCAACCCCGATCGCCTGTTGGACGTGCTCGACCCGCAGAGCGAGTTCTGGATCAAGCACCCGAACCACTTCACGGCCTGGACGCCGGCGGGTCGAGGGAGGAGGGACGTGGGCGGGGGAAGGCGGGGGGGTCGGGATGAGGGGGGTGGCCGGTGAGGACGAGGACGAGGGCGGCGGCACGTCGGGAGGAGGAGGAGGAGAAGAAGGATGAGGATGAGGAGGAGGAAGATGAACAGGAGGAGGAGGAGGGCGGAGGGAGGAGACGAGAGTGTATCGGGGTACAGTGGCACCCATCCTCTTCCTCCCCTCGCGCAGCAGGATGTGGCACGACTCCCACGACCTCAGGGGGTACCGCTCGGTCGTGATCTGCCGCCGCTGCGGCCTATGGACCAAGGACCCCCCGAACAAGTTTCGCCCCCCCCCCCGCTCCCGCACCCTTTCACCCCTCGCAGTCTCCCGTCTCATCCTGCGTTCCCCCCACTTCTGTTGCCCCTTGCACCCTGCGTCCCACTCACCCTCCATCCTCCTCGTGTCCCTGCTCGTCCCATCCCCCTCCCCAGCCCGTCCCTACTCGGCGCCCCCTTTCGTCATCCTGGCTTATCTTCCTCCAACAATGAAGGAGGCGTACAAACGGGTGATGGCCGCTGTCTGCACTAATATACCCAAGTCGAACTACTACCAGAACGCCATCTTGGCGGCGCGCTAAGGAGCGGGCGCGGCGCTCAAGGAGAGGGGTGGGGGGGGGGGGGCTATCTGTGCCTCTGAGTGTTTGGGAGTGGGTCTGGACGGTCTGGCCGCCTGGCCCCCTCCTGGAAGGTCAGACGCCCCCCCCCCCGCCCCCCTCTCCTCGCCGTCCGCGGCGCACCCCCCCTTTGCGCGCCGCCGACCTCTCCCGCCTCGCTGCCGGCGCGTTCCCTCGGAGGGTCGACGACACCGATGCTGCGTTCGACGGCCCAGACCGCAGGTCGGACCCCCGCGGCCCTCGCGCGCAACGTGCTGTCCTGGTCCCGCACGCCCCAGCCGTGCAGTTGATGCTGGAGGATGGCGATGCATGCCCCGAAGGCGACGACCACGACGGGCGCCCGTGAGCCCGCCCGCATCGGCCGCCGGCAGTCGGATCTCAGCCGCGTCTTCCTCCGTATCCCCGTCCTACTCCTCCTCCTGGTGTGCGTCGCTCGGGCCCCTCCTCAGGACTCACCCCCCTCCTCCTCCTCCTCGTCATCCAGGGCGCCCGACGTAGGACAGCCCGCCGATCCGACCCCCGCGTCGTGTGCGCTCAGTCGGGCAGGTGTCGTGGATTCGTCCGCCCGCCACTCGACAAAGCAGCTGGGGGTGGCGGAGTTAGCAGAACGCCGTGCGACCAGTGAGCAGCTTGTGGGTCCTGCGCTACACTGGCCGCGCTGTACATACCATTCGTATGCACGGCATGGGTGACACCCTCCGCCCACCCAGTTCACAATCAGGCGCGTCGCCGGCGCAGCTTTCACGCACGAACCAATGTATATCATCTTGCAGTGTCCGGCGACATCATCAGCAGCATCATCATCCTCATCATTGTCATCATCAGCGTCGGCATAACCACCACCATCAACATGCACATCATTGGCATCTGCACACCCTTTCCATCATCATCGTCGCCATCGGCATCACCACCAAGTGGTACACTCGGGAGCTACACCCGCGTTGCGCACTTGGGAGATACTCCCGAGTTGCACACACCCCACATCCCAGAGTTGCACGTCCCTCCATTCGGTATCCACTGCCAGATAATGTCAGCAATCACTCGGGAGCTGCTCCCGAGTTGCACACTCGGGAACTACTCCCGAGTTGTACCCCCCCGCATTCGGGAGATACTCCCGAGCTGCACCCCCCCCCATTCGGGAGCTACTCCCGAGTTGCACAACCCCTGTTTGGGAGCCACTCCCGCGTTGCACTTTCGGGAACTACTCCCGAATGGTACACCCCCCATTCGGGAGCTACTCCCGAGCTGTGCACCCCGTTCGGGAGCTACTCCCGAGTTGCGCATCCTCATTCGGGAGTTACTCCCGAGTTGCACGTTCGGGAGCTACTCCCGAATGGTACACCCCCATTCGGGAGCTACTCCCGAGCTGTGCACCCCGTTCGGGAGCTACTCCCGAGTTGCGCATCCTCATTCGGGAGTTACTCCCGAGTTGCACGTTCGGGAGCTACTCCCGAATGATACACACCCCATTCGGGAGCTACTCCCGAGCTGTGCACCCTCATTCGGGAGTTACTCCCGAGTTGTGCACCCCCATTCGGGAGTTACTCCCGAGTTGCACGGTCGGGAGCTACTCCCGAATGGTACATACACATTCGGGAGCTACTCCCGAGCTGTGCACCCCCCATTCGGGAGCTACTCCCGAGCTGCGTACCCCCAGTCGGGAGTTACTCCCGAGTTGCACGTTCGGGATCTACTCCCGAGTGGGTCACGCCACATTCGGGAGCTACTCCCGAGTCGCACACCCACTTTCGGGAGCTACTCCCGAGGTGCATACATCACCCATTCAGGAGCTATACCCGAGCTGCACGTTCGGGAGATACCCCCGAATGATGCAACACACATTCGGGAGCTACTCCCGAGTTGCACACACACACAGACACACACACACACACAACACACATTCGGGCTCCAAGAGGAGCGCGCCAGGTCTCATCGAACACGCCGTTTCGATGAGACCTCGCGCGCCCCTCTCGGAGCCTGTTTGGAGCCGTCTCGGAGCTCTCTGGCGGCCTCGTTGGAGCTCCAAGAGGGGCTCGCGAGGGGGCCAGCAGAGGGTGTGAGGGTCATCGAGAGGTCTTCTACTGGGCTGACACACTCGGGAGGAACTCCCGAGTTGCGCGCATCACACTCGGGAGCTATGCCCGAGTTGCGCACTCCCACTCAGGGGTATCGGTCACTCCGCTTCATCATCAGCGTCATCACCGTCATCATCCTCGCGCCATCACCCCTCTTCCCCCGCCCCGCGGGCGGTGTCATTCACCCGCGCGCCGCCCGCCCAACCACCCCCCACCTCCCCCGTCCGCGGCGCCTCCATGCCGCTCTGTCGTCGGCTGTCCTGCGGCGGCCGATGGGGGTGGAGAGACCTCGGGAGGGTCGGGTCGAGCCGACTCGCTACGGTCAGCAACCCCCCCCCCCCCCCCCCGGTGCGCACACACACACACACCACACACACACGCACAACACACACACACACAGCCCCCCACCCCCCCCCCCCCCCCCTCGAGGTGCAAACTCAGGCCCCCCCCCCCCGAGCGTGCACACACAGCTCCCCCGATCCCCCCGTTGCTGTAGGGCTGTAGCGCCCTCGCCGGATCAGGGGCTGACCGTAGCTAGTCGGCTCGACCCGACCCTCGCTTGACTTCAACGCCCCTCGCCCTCCGACCCCGACCACCACTTCCCGCTGGCGTCGCAGCATGGTGGAGGGTCGCCTTGCTGTAGGGCTGTAGCGCCCTCGCCGGATCAGGGGCTGACCGTAGCTAGTCGGCTCACCCGACCCTCGCTTGACTTCAACGCCCCTCGCCCTCCGACCCCGACCACCACTTCCCGCTGGCGTCGCAGCATGGTGGAGGGTCGCCTGAACATGCCCCAACATAATCATTCCATACGCCCTTGGTATGATTCTATGGGGAGCCCTCATGGGTCCCTCTCGGAGCCCTGTCGGCGCCCTGTCGGGACCCTCTTGGGGCGGCCTCCGACCCGTTCCTGGTGTTCCTTCTCTGGAAGCTGGCCAGCTCAAAACCACCCACGCCCACATGGCTGGTTGGATTGACCCCTGCCTGTCCCGCGTGTGAATCCAGCCGCGCGTGTTTGCATAGTCCTGGTGCACTCTGGATGCGAGCCGTGGCGTCCTCGACCCCTCCCCCCCCATCACCCGCCCACACCCGTCCGTGTTGCCGTCTGCCGCTCACTGCAGCTGTTCGCATTTACGCGTCGTTTCTGTGATTGCACGCTGGTGCCGTCCCCGTGCGGGGCGAGCCAGACCAGCCATGCCCGTGTTCCCGTCGTACGTCCCTGGCGCCCGCGACGCACGGTCGCGCCCCAGGACCTGTCGGTCCTTGGCTGACGCCTCCCAGTGGGTGCCCGACGCGCTGGACCGCGCAGCCTCCATTGTCGGCCATGATGCCGTGGCAGCGCAGCTGACTAACCGCGCGATCACCACCAGCAGTTGCTTCGGAGGCGTGGGCACCGACGCTGTTGCTGGGACCATCATCTCAGCTGGCATCTCCGAGTTCCTGGTTGCCACTATCCCGTCTGATGGCGCGCGCCACAGGGCCCTCACGCCCCTCAGGTTTGTCCCTCTCTGGTCCATTGAGATAAACACCCAGTGCCAACTGGAACAGCTGGCCTCGCCATCGCCGCCTCGCCACATGTTCAAAGACATGATGGAGTTCATTCAGCCAGACATGCGGCGCGCGTGTGGGCTCGACGGAGGCGCGCCCCTCGCGTCCACCCCTGCAGGAGGTAGGTGGAGGATGCGGAGGCGGAGGGGGGTCGAACAGGATGACGATGCGGGGCATGATGATCAGGGGGCGGAGGCGGAGGCGCACGATAACGTGGGTCCTGGCCCGTATTGGAGCCATCTTGCGGCCACTGAGAACGCGCGCTGGGCTCGCCGCATCTCGGCACGGGAAGGCTGGCACACGGTTGGGGTAGGAGGAGGAGGAGGAGGAGGAGGAGGAGGAGGAGGAGGAAGACGAGGAGGAGGGTGAGGAGGACGCTGGCCGTTCCCTCTCTGACTACCCCGCCCCCCGCGCCAGGCACGGAGCTCGCGCCGGACGTGCTGGCCGACATGATCCCCCGGAGCGGGGCGATCACCACTGGCATGTGCATCCGGACTCCTAGTTCCCCCTCCCCCTCCGCGCCCCCCCCCCCCCCCCCTCCTCTTACCGCCCCCCCCCCCCTGTCTCCGGGCCTCCTAGATGGGGTCGGAGTGGATGGGGTCGGGGGATCGCGCCGCATCGCCGATGCATCGGCGATGCATCGCCGATGCATCGGCGATGTGGAGCCCGATTGCGTCCACGCCTGCGTCGAGGGTGCACCGTCGACGCCGCCGATGCATGGCCAGTGCGTCGCCGATGCATCGCCGATGCGTCGTTGGTACATCGCCAATGTATCGGCGGCTCCACTGTCACCGCCCCCCGCCCCCTCCCCGCCCGAGGACCAGCTCGTGTGCCCAGACAGCGCGGGCCGACGTGCACTCGGCAGGGAGCCCGTGCAAGGACCACGCCATCACGGGCAAGATGGAGAGGTGGAGCGGCAAATACGCCAAAGTATTCTTTGCTTGGGTTGCACAGCGCAGGACCTTGAGGGAACCCGTGTGGGTCCACGAGAACGTCATTCAGTTCGGCTCGTTCCAACTACTGGCCATGCTTGGGGACCTATACGTGGTCGTCAGGGTGACCATCAACCCTCACCGCCAGGGGTGGGCATCGCATCGCGAGAGGCAGTACTGCATCGGGGTCCTCAAAGCGTGGGTCTACCCGCTCTTGGTCGACGCCGGCGTGGATCCTCTCACGGAGAACCTCTGCGACCGCGTCAAGGCCGAGTTGGACGTGGAGGACACGCTGAGGTCACTGTTCCAGCGGAGCTGCGCGTTCAGCTGGACTGAGTATCGCGTGGCGACGCCGACGGAGATCCACCAGCAGTGGATGTTCCTTGCTGGTCGCAAGCTGGTGCGTGATAGGACGACCGCTCGCGTGGATCGCCAGGACGACCCATGGGGCGACGCCGAGACCAGCGTGCTGTCGCTCCTGACTCCAGCTGAGCGTGGCCGCTTAGCTCTCTGCAGTTGCAGCGATACTGAGGCGGTCGACACGAACCAGAACCCCGCGCAGAGGAAGGGGTTCCACTCCAAGAACGGCGTGCTCCACACCCTCATCGCGAACACCGGCATCGTGGTCAGCAAGCGGCACAACTACGTCTTGCACGGCAAGGACCTGCTGCAGGCCATGGGGTTCCCTATCAGCCACAGCGCCGTCGTGGCTTCGGGAGGCGCCAGGTGCTCGTTCAGTCACGGAGTCCGCAGCGCGAAGAAGCGGACCAACCGCTCGATGCGCATGCAGGCTGGCAACGCCATGCACGTGAGTGCAATCGGGGCGGTGCACCTTTTCTTGGCGTTGAAGTTCAGGGAGTTGGGGCGGCGTCCGCCAGTGAAGAAGCCCCGCTCCAAATTCGCGCAGGCTGCGTTTCAGCTGCGGCAGCGCGGCTCGGCGTCGTAGAGGGCGTGGTCGCTAGGACCTCGTCGACCGACGCCGATTGCCGGGGCCGCGCGGGTCGGTCGCTGGCAGTTCGGCAAGGCCGCGGCCCCTGCGCGACGCCGCGTCGCGCATGAGGGCGTGGGCTCGCGGGCCTGAAAGGTTTGCAGTTGCGGAGGCTGTAGGTTGCACTATCGCTTCGCCATTGCAGACCGCCGCGGCAGCGTGTCAGGGCAGAACTGCCGCCCTCGGGGCCCTCTCCTCTGTTCTCCTTCTCCTCCTCCTCCACCCCGCCCTCCTCCTCGCAAAAGGGGGGGGCGAACCTCCTCCTCCTCCTCGCCCTCCCCCGTCTCACCCTCCCTCCCTCTCCTCCTGCTTCGAGGTGTGGTGCTATGCCGCGCCGTGCCGTCGTGCCGCGCCGCGCCGTGCCCGGGGGCCCCGACCCCCCCCCCCCCCCCCCCCCCCCCCCCCCCCCACCCCCGAGCGTGCAAACACAGCCCCCTCCGAGCGCACAAACACAGCCCCCCACCCCGATCGCACAAACACAGCCCCCCCCCCCGAGCGTTATATAACCAACACAGCCCCCTGAAGGCCCCCCCCCCCGAGCCCCCCGTCGCTGTAGGGCTGTAGCGCCCTCGTCGGATCAGGGGCTGACCGTAGCTAGTCGGCTCGACCCGACCCTCGCTTGACTTCAACGCCCCTCGCCCTCCGACCCCGACCCCCGCTTGCCGCTGGCGTCGCAGCATGGTCGTGGGCAGCCCCCGTGGTCCGAGCCCGGATCACCGTCTCAGGGGGAAGCAGACGCCACCTGGCGCGCGCAAGAGGGCCAGGGGCGTCTCGAGCATCTCGGCGTGGGACCCGAACTGCCTGTCGGCGCAGGACAGGTTCCCCGATCTGGTGGGGCGCGAGCTCGTCGACAAGATCCGCGAGGTCTGCGTGCTGCACACCGGCCTGGTGGCCCCGTTCTTCGATCCAGAGACCAAGCGCAGGCTCCTGGTCCGCCGCGAGCTCAACGATCGGAACCAGGCGGGCACGAGGAGGCGGTATAAGGAGCTCATCACGGCCAGCGACGGCAGCCAACTGGAGGAGGGGTAGGAGGAGGACGAGGAGGAGGACGAGGAGGAGGAGGAGGAGGAGGAGGAGGAGGAGGGGGAGGAGGAGGAGGAGGAGGTGGAGGAGGAGGAGGAAGAGGAGGAAGGAGGAAGATGAGGAGGAGGAGGAGTGAGAGTTTGCTGGGATTGATGCGCAACATGGCCCTAACCACGTTGAAACATGGTTGGAGAGGAGGAGGAGTCGGAGGGGGATGGGGGGGGAGAAGGAGGAGTAGGAAGGATGATGAGGAGGACGGACGAGGAGCAGGAGGATGCTCTATGCCGTCGCCAGCGTCGTCCGTCGTCGTCGTCTTCAGCGGCGGCGGCCGCCGCGTCCCAGTCCTGGCCCTTGTTGCCGCCCGTCGGCCGCTCGCCTGGGGGGGGGGCGAGAGAGCGGGAGGATGAGGGGGAGGAGGGGGCGGAGGGCGAGGAGGGAAGGGGGAAGAGAGACGGGGGAGGGAGCAGCGGAGCCGGGGTGGAGAGAGGAGCAGCAGGATGAGCCCGCGCCCCCATCCTCGGGGGCACCGATAGCGGGGGATAGGCATAAGGGGGGGGCGCATCGATCCCCAATGGCCCATTGATCGCCGATAGGGGCCCGATAGCCCCAACCCGCCCAGGAATGCGCGGATTCACTATCGGGGGCCTATCGCCGATCTATCGGCGATGTTTCGCCGATTCCAGGCCGATGCATCCCCCTTATGCCAGTCCCCCCCCTATCGTTGCCCCTCATGTCCTGTCAGGTCCACGGGATCCGCGTCGGCGCCAGGTCGGAGATCATCGTTCAGCCCGTATCATCGGGATCGCTGCACAGGAAGGTGGTCGGGGGGGCCCACTTGGTGGAGGGCGCGTACGACGCGTGGGACGAATGCGGCGAGACGAATACCCAAGTGAAGCTGAGCATCGAGGCAGGGCTCCCCGGCGTCACGGAGATCGACGCCCGGTCCCCCCCCGACATTGTGAGGTGGTTCAAGGGCGAGGGCAACTTCCTCAACGATACGGTGTCGAAGACGTCCTTCATGGAAGGCTACAACATCGTGGACGATATCACCAAGAACTGGAAGGCGAGCAGGTCGGCCCCTGCGCAGCAGCAGGAGCGGACGTCTGCCGCGGCCGCGGCGGAGACCGAGGTGGAGGGCGGAGCGGCGGGCGCCTGTGCCACGGATGCTCGAGTCGATCATCAGCTCGTCGTCTTCGGAGGAGGTCTGGGCACGGAGCTGGTCCAGTTGGCGCATGCCGAGGTGGGGTCTGGCCAGGACGCCCATGCCCAGGCTTGGCAGAGGAGGCTGGCTGCGCCGATGGCGGCGGCGCCGTCGGCTAGCGCGGCCGGCAAAGGAGCGGCGTCGTCGTCGGCTGGCCCTGGCTACGAGAGGGCGTTCCATGACTGGATCAACCGCCACCACCCTGGCCTCTTCCCGAAGTTCTCCAGCTTTGACAATTGCAGGAAGGCGAAGAACAAGATCGCCAGGCTGGGCCAGCTGGACGGCACCAAAGGTTTGTGGAAGAGGTTTACGGCAGACATGGACGCCAATTGCTGCTACTCGGACCCCAAGATCAACAACGCCAACGTATGGCACAACATCGAGGCGATCACGGCGACGTTCTGCAAACCCGACCTTGTCGCCAAGTATGACGGCCTCGATCGTTTCGCGCTCGAGGTCGGGCAGCGGCAATGGCCGAACGTGCGGGGCGGGGTGGGGGAGGGCCCTCCCCCCACCCCGCCCCTCCCCCACCCTCCCACCCCTCGCCCACCCCTCCCCTGGAGGGGTGGACTAGTCGACGAGGGGAGGGGGGTGATGGGGGGGAGAAGGTGTCGGCGGATGGGGGAGGGAGGAAGAGCGCGCACGTGGAGGGGGAGGAAGGAGACGAGGAGGGATGGGGTGTGGGATCCCGGGGATGACGGTTATGCTCCCCCTAGGTCGCCAAGTTTGCCGTGCCTCGCTCCGACGGCATCCCGTGGCTGCTGCAGGACACCAAGGACGCCATCAAAGTGAAGGCCTTGATGGTCCACGTCAAGGGGTCCAAGAGGATCGCGGCCGCCAAGCGGAGCTTGTTTGTGGACCAGGTTTCCAACCCTGCCCCTGCCAGTGGCGGTCGCGCCTGTGCCGCAGAGGCCGGAGAGGCAGACGCAGCGGGCGGCAAGAAGAGACGCAGGGTGCCCGGTCGCCCCACCTATCCTGCGGCTAAGCAACTGGCCGCACCGAGGGCAGCCGACGACCACGTGCCAGATGAGGCTACGCCCGTCGCAGTGGACATCATGAACTCCATCGAGTCCGTCGTGGCCGAGTTCGACCGCGCGGTCGACTCGGCGGTGCTGCAGGCCCTGCATCTGTTCATCGAGTATGGGCTGAGCAAGTCCGTGGACCTCCCTGCCAACAAGTTCGGTGTTGGGCCACTCAAGAGGTTCACGCTCTGCCACAAGGTGCGCAAGCACATCATGAAGCTGCTGCGCGCCGCCCACGTGGACGCCAACCTCGCCGAGGGCGCGCAGCCCCCCGCCGCGGGCGACTTCAGCAGCGGTGATGAGGACGAGGCCCCCCTGGCACCCCCGGCCAAGATTGCCAAGACGAAGGAAGAGCAGCTGAAAGCGGCGTCCGTCGCAGCAGAGGCGATGCACGCAGCTCTCGCGACCGCGAGCACGCGAGGCTGGCACCAGCCGTCGATGATTGCCTTGATCGAGCTCATGTCCAAGCCAGAGGCTGCCAAGACCGTGGGGGCGGTCACTGCTCTCCAGACAGCGTGCGCGGCTGACCTGTTCATGCAGCGGCACCAGGCAGTGAAGAGCGGGAAGTGCGGAGTGGACCCTACGTTCAAGATGTTCAAGCGCGCGAACGTCCAGTTCGCGAAGATGGTGTCATCGCTGGCATCGACGGGGGTGTCGGATGCTTTCGCCGACCCGACCCCGGCGGCGTGGGTCATCAAAGCCGCCCTGGCCTCTGTATGGCAGCATTCCGACAACGGCGCCATGCGCGCAGCCCGCCTTGTGTGGGACGTGCTGCACGCCACCGACGCCAAGCCCGACGACGACGGAGGACCCCCGCATGCCGCCCAGGCGGCGGGGTCGGCGGGCCAGACTTCCGATTCCCCGGACTCCACCTCGGCGACCTCGGCGGCAGGGTCGGCGGGCCAGCTTGCGGATGTGTTCAAGGCGCATGCGTCGCTGGCGACTCTGGGCACCGTCTGGGCGTCCGTGGCCGAGCTGGAGCTATGCCTTACGGCCCGCGCCCACATGGTGATCGCAATGCTCATCGAGGCATCTGAGTTGTGCGTGGACACGGCGACCCTTGCGGGCTGCATGGATAAGGCGTCCCAGGATGTGAGGCAGTACTTGGCGAGGTGCGTGAAATGCGCTTGCCATTACATCGAGGAGGCTGGTGCCTTTGACAGCGCACACCACGACAAGTCCACCCTCGAGGCGGCGCGGCTGAAGTTCGCGACCGCGGCGAATTCGACCGAGGATGATGCCATCGCCCCTCTGAAGTCACAGGCGCATTGGGATTGTCTATTCCAGTCCAAGGTGGAAGAGTTCAAGAAGTGGAGCGACGCTGAGTTGCAGCGCCAGGTCCTGGAGGTGGCCGGCGACGCCGCGGCCCCGGCGGCCACGACGACCTCGGACAGGGATGAGCTCATCATAGCTGCAGCCTCGGCGTGGGTGAACCAGGAGAAGGCCAAGAAGGCGGAGGTCGAGGCGCAGCGGGCGCGCACTTTCAGATCCCTTGTCCTCATGGAGATCGGGAACGTGTCCGAGACGCGGCCGCCCCCCCTCGATGGCGATCAGGCTGCGCCCACCTCGTTCGAGTACGGGTCGTACGCCCCGCTGTCTGAGTACACCAAGGTCTTCAACCTGGGTGCCAGGTGGGCTGCGAAGGAGATCGCGTCTGCAGTGCATGCCGAGATCTGCCGCGCCCAGCGTGCCCAGCTCGCGCCTGGCGGGGCCAAGGCGCTGGCCCCCCTGGCCTACAAGATGGACATCATCCAGATGTCTCCCGCCGACGGCGACGACGGCCAGGTGCTCCCCAAGAACAAGCTGTACGCGCAGAAGCTGCCGAGTGATTGGAGTCTGCGCCTGTGCGCGAGGTCCGTGACCCTGTCGAGCTGCCCGTTGAGTCTGAGGTCCATGGCGGCGATTGGCGACTTCGAGGTTCCTGGCGCCGGCGGCCACAACGTGAAGTTCTACATGAGCATGGTGCCCGACAAGCGCGACGTGAAGCCCACCGACGATGAGTGCAGCATCGGCTGGATGATCCCGGTCGTGGCGCCTGGCTCCGAGAAGGAGCCTGTCCTCGGGGTGGAGCGCGAGACGAAGCAGCTCGTGGTGGACGGCGTGACGGTCGAGTACCAGGAGGTGCGGCTGGTGCCCGCCCACAAGGACGGCCGCGAGCTCGGCTCGCCCGGGGCCAACGAGTGGGTGGAGCTCACGCGCCCCATGTTCGACGAGGACCCTCGGGGAAGGAACGGGGGGGATGGGGGATGAGGGAGGGGTGGGGAAGGAGGGTGGAGGGAGGAAGGAGGAAGGGGGAGGAGGGATGAGGGAGGAAGGAAACGCGCGCCTCAGAGGGAAGAGGGAGCAGGGGGAAGGAGACGCGCGCCTCAGATGGAGGCGGAAGGGGGGGAGGGGAGGGAGGAGGGTGGGGGAGGGAGAGGAGGGAGTGAGGGAGGAGGGAGGAGGGAGGGACGGACGACGAATACGACGACGACACGACGACGACGACCGTCGACGACGACGCCGACCATCGCCGTCGCCGTCGACGACGACGACGACCGCCGCTCGGCCCCCTCCCAAAGCTTCCACCCCCCGCTCGCCCCGCTCACCGCTCCGCGCCCCTTCCGCCGGAGGAGAAGGTGTTCTGGGCTGCGGACCAGAAGCGGAAGGGCGCCGCGGCGGCCGTCCGCGAGGCCGCGGCGAAGGCCACCCCCCAGCAGAAGGCCAAGGAGGCGACGGCCGCTGCTGTGGCAGCGGCATCCAAGCACCTCATGTCGTGAGTCGTCGGTCGGACCTCCCCCGATCCACCTCCAGCCTACAGCCAAGACGCTGAAATAAGGAACAGTTTGGGTTCGGAACGGGCTCGATGTTCCTTAGGTTCCCCAGTGCTGGGGCACGGAGGCGCTTACAAGACCAAGAAGAGGCTTCGGCTTCGTTCCTTATTTCGCTTTCCTTCTTTCTGCGGCCCGACGGCCCGACTGTACTCGGTACTCGGCGCTCGCCTCGTCATCGTCCTCCTCCTCCTCCTCCCCCTCCTCCTCCTCCTCCTCCTCCTCCTCCTCCTCGTCCTCCTCCTCCTCGCCCTCCTTATCCTGCTCGCGGGGCGCGTCGGGCGAACGTTTTCGGCCAGGTAGGCCATGCGCCCCGTCTTCCAGCGTTTTGTGCACTCTATCTGCGGGGGGGTCACGTGGACTCATCCGCCCGCCCCCCCCCATGAGAGTCTCTCATGACGAGAGATGCTGGAGTCCTGGGGGGGCAGCAGGCCGGCGACGCGGCTAGGCCAAGTGGGTGCTTGCGGTTTGGCACGCCACTGGCATGCACATAGCCTGCGGTCGCCCCCCCCCCCACCCTGAGCCCGAGCTGTTGGCCCGCGGCGGAAGCCCATTCAAGCTCCGCGCCAGCCAGCGGCAGCGTGAAACTGGGCAGCGACGACAGCGGCCACGACGACGGACCCCGCCGCAGGCCTTCAAGGTTGAATCGCGTCCCAAGGTCCCAGGTCTCAGGACCCACGTTGAACGATCCGTCGTTTCGGAAACGGCCGATCGTTCGAGGTTGAGCCATCCCCGCGGTGTCAGGGACCAACGCCAAGGTTGGCCCTTCGGCGGCCCTCCAGCGTACGCCGGGACCTCAGACCTCCTCTGCCGTCGTCGTCGCCGTCGTCCTGGGGGAGGCGGAGGAGTGGAGGATTTCGAGTATGATGTGGTGTGTGCGTGTGCGTGAGCGTTGTGTTTGAGTGTGTGTAGCGTGCACTGGAGGAGGAGTTGGGGGACCCCCTCGCCCTCGTCGTCGCCTCCTCCCCCTCGCACCTCAGAGAGAGGGAGGAGACCCGCAGGGTCGGCGCGACGCGGACCCCTCCTTTGCCGCCGTCGTCGTCGTCGTCCTGGGGGAGGCGGAGGAGTGGAGGATTTCGAGTCTGAGTATGATGTGGTGCGTGCGTGTGCGTGTGCGTTGTGTTTGCGTGCGTGCTGCATTGGAGGAGGAGTTGGGGGATCCCCTCGCCCTCGTCGTCGCCTCCTCCTCCTCCTCCTCCTCTTCCTCCTCCCCCTCCTCCTCCCCCCCCATCCTCCTCCTCGTCCTCCGCCGCCTCTTCCCCAGAGAGTGCGTTTGCGGTGCCGTGACGCGCCGCTCCGTCGTGCCGCAGTGCGCCCTCCTCCTCCTCCTCCTCCCCCCCCCCGCGGGCGGTGGGCGGTGGGCGCCTCCATCGCGGCGGCCATCGCCGAGGCGCGGAGGGGGAAGGGGGGTGGCCGAGGTGGGAGGAGGGGGAGGAGGAGGAGGAGGAGGAGGAGGAAGAGGAGGAAGAGGAGGCAAAGGAGGCAGAGGAGGAAGAGGAGGAGGAGGAGGAGGAGGAGGAGGAGGAGGAGGAGGAGGAGGAGGAGAGGAGGAGGAAGAGGAGGAGGTCTGCGAACTACGAGCCCCGGGGCCGCCAAAAACTGCCCCCCCTCCCCTCCCCGGCGACGGCGGCGGAGGCGGGGGCGGAGGTGCGGGAGCGGCCGCTCGCGAGCGCGGTGCGGCGTCGGGGCGGGGGCGTCGGGGCGCGCGCTCGCCGCTGGCGCCCGCTCGCTCTCTTCCGCCGCCCTCGCGCGCTCCCGAGGAAGAGGAGGCCACCCCCCCCGCCGCTCGGGCCCCGAAGGCGCCTTCGCCCCCCCCCCCCCCCCGATTTCAAAATTCAAAATCCGATCAACTCACATCCAAATCCCAATCACGTTTAAATACCGAATCTTCAGATTCTGAATTCCAGATCCTCGGATACTGAATATCGTAATTCAAAATCGGAGCGAAATGACTTCGAAATCGATCCTCGTTTTGTGGGGGGGGGGGGGGGCATCTTATGGTGCAGTCTTCCACGTCCCCAAAGCATGTGCGTTCCTCTGACGTTTGGTCGGGTTTCTCAGCAGGGGGCGACCCACGCGCGGACGCTTGTGAACAGCACAGGTAGACGTCAGTCAAAGAACGAGTTGCACCAATCTTCTACGACAGACGAGTCGGCAAGCGTCCGAATGTAGGAGGTGGAGGAGAAAGGCGGAGCCGTATGGATACCGATGCGACCTGATTTGGTCTTTCAGGGGGGTTGCGGTGGGAAGGGGCTTAAGCGTGGTTCATGTCTCATGTGTGCCGCACTCTGTTTCATACGTCCACCCTGGAGGGCGAAGACGCAGCACATCATGCGTGTCTCATAGCCCGTGCCTGTTAGCTATACAGTGTTTGTGCGGTTTATTGCGAAGGCCTTGCGGCCGGCGCCGCCGACCCTGAGGTTGGGGAGGAGGGCGCGGAACATGAGGAGGAAGATGAGGAGGTGGACAGGAGGAAGAGGTGGATGCGGAGGAGTAGGAGCACAGGGGGGGAATGAATAGGAGGAGAGTGAGGCGAGCAGGGTCGCATGTACAGGTGGGGGGTGGGCGCGAAGGAAGGGCAGGGGCGAGTAGAGCGCGGCGATCATGAGGAGGAGAAGGAGGAAGATAATGGCGAGGATGTTGACGATGTTGACGACGACGCCGGTTGCCTAGCAGGACCATTCGGGCCGTCTTGGAGCCTTCCTGGGGCGACTTCTGGGCTTCGTTCGCTGTTTCGAAGCTCGGTTCGGCATCAATTGCGCATTTGGGAGGCCACGGAGTGTAGATTTGGAGGGCGCTGGGGCGGGGGGGACCTGGGCTGGGGCTGGGGCTGACTGGGTCCGGGGTTGGGCGGGAGCTGGCGGGGCCGGCCGGGACTTGGGCCGGGGCCGGGCCGCTGAGACTCGGGCTGGGGCCGGGGCCGGAAGCGGCCGAGACCGGAGCCGCGGCGGAACCGGAGCCGTGGCTGGGGCCGGGGCCGGGGCCGGGGCCGGGGCTGGGTTATAACTGCGGTCGGGGCCGGGGCTGGGGCCGGAAACGGGCATCGACGGGGTGGGGGGGGCTGAGCCTGAAGCAAGCCCGGGGTGGGGGTGCGCGGAAATCACGCAAGTCGAAAGGCACTTGCGCGCTAGCATTCGCTTGAAGAGGGGCGAGGGGGGGGGGGGGGGGGGGGGCGAACGCGCATGCAGTAAACTTGCCTGAATCCCCCCCCAAAAAAACAGGCTCTTATTGGAGCCGTGAGCTGGGGCCCGCGCTGGGACCAGCCGCAGCCAGGGCCGGGGCTGCAGGGGCCGGGGGCCAGAAGCGGCGGGATCGGGCCATGGGCTTCCGATCAGCGCTAATATAGCGAACCATCGCTAATTAAGGAGGACGCGGAGATGAACATCTATTAATTACTGGTGCCAGCCTTAATTAGCAAGTACCCAGCGCTAAATGTAATGAGTGCGCGCTAATTCGCACGCGTGCGCGCTAATCATAGCCTCTTGAATTAGCGAGTCGCACGCGTCAATTAGCGCGTGCGCTTTACTGCGGACGGCGTCGCGCGGGATGCGCAGCGCTAGTGGGATCGGGTCAGAGCCTTTGATCTATAAACTAGTTCGCGTATGCGTACAACGTGCCACAAATCCAGCAGTAGGAAATAACACCAATAAGTTAAGAGAAGGAGAGAGAGAGAGAGAGAGAGAGAGAGAGAGAGAGAGAGAGAGAGAGTTATCACGAGAGAGAACTATCAAGAGCTGAATATAACAAACGAGAGAGAAAGAGAGGAACAACAAAAAACAAGAGGGAGGATAATCCGCAGCCGCCTTCGCAGGCGACTCTTCGTTTTGTGTTTTTTCGCAACAGCGCTACAACGGGCGAACCAGAGGTTCCATGCGGAACCTGTCCAATGCATTGGCAGAGAAGGGCTTTGTGTTCATCGGGGCGCCGCGCCTCCGTGAGATCCTGCCGGCGGTCCCTCCAAAATCTTTGTCGCGGTAAGTCGAATTAGTTTTCGGGTCAGATTCGTCGGCGAGGTGCACGACAAGATGCAATTTCGGTTTGCACCTGAAAAATACAGGGTACCGCTGTGCGAGTACGTCGTAAAGGAACACGAAGCGCTTGCCGTTCGACGACATGGCGCCCCTCCTTGAAATAACAATTGTCCGCGAAACCTCGTAACAGTTGTGGTCAGCAGTTTGCGGCATTCCTCCCACACCCACCCCTCCAGAGACCTGCGCGCGCCAGCCATGGCCTTGAATTTATGGGCCCTTCTGCGGCTTTCCTTTTTGATCATGAGGGGCGTCAGCTTGTGGAGCCTGTCGTTCGTGTCGTAGTATGCTTGACTTGACGACCACATCTTGTCAAGACGGTCGGATCGATTCCTGCCGCCATAATACTTACTTTCGCTTAACAAGGACCGCGACACTGATCCGAACCAATCCAAAACAACGCCTTGGTCCACACAGTGCAACCGTCCACTCGAAACGAGGAAGGGCCACCCACGAAGGGCGCCGACAACAATGGCGATGGCACGCATCCGTTACGCATGTTTCGATGAATTAATTCAGATGTGGGCAGCCGCGCCCCCCGACATGGCGCGCCCCCCCGCGCGTCGCCAACCTTGAGGGGCAGCGTGTGCGCGTCGTCAGCTGCCCCGCAGCATGTTTTCGCGGCGGGCGTTCCCCCCTCCACCAGGTATTTTCTTCACAGCTGAAGTCGGGGCTGGGGGGGCCCCCCCCCCGCGGCGGGAAGAGGCTTCCATCGGCCCGGGTTGGGAACGGGACCAGAGCCGGAGCTGGGGCCAGGAGCCGGGGTCAGGGCTGGAGCCCAGCCAGGGTCGGGGCCAGGGATGCAGCCAGGGCCGAACCGCCCGCGGGGGGGAAGCGCATCTGACCCGGGACTTCCCCGGCACCCCCTGCCCCCCCTGGCGGAGCCGGGGTCGGAAGCCAGGGTCAGGGCCAGAGCCCGGCCAGAGCCTTGGCCAGGGCTGGGGCAAGGCGAAGGGGTTCGACGTGACGATCGAGTTGGACCACGACTGGTGGGTCAGTCTGACTCCCATGCTCCAGGCTCTTCGATCTCGACCTCCCGGGGTGCGCGTCTGGTTCTTCAGCTATCCCCAGCTGGCGGCTGCTGTGCAGAAAGTCGCCCGCGATTTGGGTTTCAACCTGGTGGTGTACCAGGCCGGGCACAGTGGCGCCAGCACAGACATGGCCTCGCGTCGGCGCACGCTGGCGGAGGTCAAAAAGCGGGGCGGCTGGAAGTCAGACCGCTCGGTGGTGCGATGCGAGAAGGGCGCGAGGTTGAGCTCGACGTGGATGGCCCACCCGAACTGGCAACGGCAGCGCGCAGCGCAGTGCGACCAACAGTTCGTGGTGATCTTGGTGCGCGGCCGCGTGCTGCCAGAGCCCGCTTTGCATTCCCGATAAAATGAGAGGCGCCTTTTTGTCTTGGTCGTGGGCCATGCTTTTAGCGCTCCTGCACATGTCGTGGCCGCTGGCTTTCTCGCTCGATATATCGAGGATTGCGATGTGTCAGACTCTCTCTCGTTCAAGCTCAGAGCTGACATGAGAAGGGGAGCGTCGGCGGAGCCCCAGTCTCCCTGCAGGCGCAGCCCATCTCTCGGGGACTCTTTCGTTTAGTGTCGTGCGCGGAGGCTTTGGGGCTTCCCTTGGCGGTCAGTTGCTGCAAGTCTGTGAGTGAGATAGCCACCGCCCGCCTCTTTATGATCCCTTCCACTCCTGTCCTTTCTCACGTGTGTAGATATAAGGGGGGCGTCTAGGCTGAGCGTCGCTACGTTTATCAGTAACATTGCGCATAGCGACGCTAACCGTCTAGGGTTGCAAAGCCCTGGCGTCAGGGCACGGGGCGGCCACAAGAAACACGTCTCCCGACGCCGAGTTGATCCCCGCGCGTTTCCATACAGCCGTCGTTTTCACAGTTTTGAGCGCCCTGCGGGCGCGATGCCTTGCGGTGTGAGAACAGCTTCTGTTTGGGGAATCTGACTTGGGTGTGGTTCCGAGGAGGGGCGAGTTGAGGCGCCCGCCTATCCAGCCTCGGATCCGAGTCGCTTTGACCAGCGAGCATAGTAGAGAAAACAGTTCCCCGCCGAAAACCCAGGGTAAGTCATGGGGGTGCGTGCGCAGTAATGACTTAGCGGGGTTTGGGGCGTCCGTCTCATCGATCCATGTTGCCGTTGCTCCGAAATCATCCTGGCTCCCCGCCCTTCCGAGCCGCCTAGCTCGCCCTCCCTTCTCGCTTCGCTTTTGCCCGGTGTGGTTTCAAGGAGAGGCGAGTTGCGGCGCCCGCCTATCCAGCCTCGGATCCGAGTCGCTTTGACCAGCGAACATAGTAGAGAGAACAGTTCCCCGCTGAAAACCAAGGGTAAGTCAGAATGATGATGATGATGCTGGTGATGATGATGAGGAGGAGGAGCTGCTGCTGCTGCAATCTGCATCGATGTCCATATCAGTTAGCAAAGCTAGCTACTTGCGGGCACCGCAGAGCCTGGGTTTAACTCTTACCAGGGGGCCTGGGACTCGAAAAGGGAACGCAAGGCCTGGTGCCGCCGCTGAGGGCGCGCACAGCGCCAGCGGTGACACCACGGCGCGGGGGTGCTTATCGGGTCTCGCGAGCCAATTCTCTCAGTCTGACTCTAGTCCTGAGGGCCTCCAGCCTGTCCTCCCAGTGTCTGCTACTGAGGGAACGAAGATAGGAGAGGGGGGGAAGCTCGGAGCCCTGAGGAGGGCGAGGAGGAGAGGGAACATGCACAGCAGACGATCTGCCTACTCCTCCTCCCGCGCTGCTGGCCTCTGCTGCAGTCCTCGCTTCGCCCTGAGCCCGCGCGCGAGCCCGCCCGCGGGAGCCTTGCCTGGGAGCTTCTGGAGCCCCACCGCTCTGAGGCACAGCGTGATGAGCCTGTCCACCATCACCCACGTGTAGCCGCCCTTCGTGTTCAGCTCGAGTGGATGGAACTTCGGCTGATTGAGCTCTGTCTCTTGAGCTTCGTTGATCTCGACGGGTCAATGGCCCACGAATTTGAAGCCGAGCCTGGCCGTAGTTGCCACTCCCTGTGTGCGCTGCATCTCGCTCGCCCTGCACACGGCGCACCAGTCTTCGAACTCCGCTGGCTCTGAGGCGAGGCGGGCGGCGTTGAGCCTGGTGAGCGCCGCGAAGATGCATCGCATTTCCTCGCCCATGGATGCGCCTGCCAATCTGGTCATCAAAGCTGCTCCTGCGCGTAGGTGTGGAGATCCGAACTCGCGTCCTGCCCCTGCTGCCTTGGCGCTCTCCTCGTGCTTGGTGGTGGGCTCCTTGATTGCCAAAAAACAGGGTGGCCCGACGGGCCTTTGAAGTGCAAGTCGCTCGCCTCCCGCCCCCTCATCCGCGCCCCCATCTGCAGTGGTAGCTTCCGCTCCTGGGTGTCCGTGGCGCGCCCCGTGCCCTTGTTCTGCTTCTTGCGTTCTGGTGCCTGACCCTGACCCACTTCCTGCGCCATCACCGAGTCCAGCCACACCGACATCCAGGTGAACGATGTGCTGCTGAATCTGAGGTAGAACGTGAGTGCTGGCAAGATGCTGATCAAGCTGCTCTGGTGTTTGAGCGACAAACAAGCGCAGCGGACACTGTGTGATAGCGTGGGGTTGACGCCGAGGGGCTCGTACACTAAAGTCAGAAATACACCGTCTGTTCAGTATCGCCGCTGCCAGGTGCCACTGGGCTGTGGCTCGATCGCCAAAGTTGCTCTGGCACAAGATACAATAATTCGACGACGTGGCAATGTGTGGGATTCTGTCAGTGGCGCATATCTTCCTCAGAATTTCCTCCGTGTCAGTTCTTCCTTTGGCACGCGCCCTCACGCAATGCGCCACCATGCTCTTCTGATCCCTGAAGCTTTGCTCACATATAGGGCAGAGGATGCCTTGCACACCCCCTGTCTCTGGCGTGGGGGGGCAGATGATTTCGGCAGGGCCCTGTCCTGGAGGAGGAACTGTGCGTGCTAGCTCCTTGGACCTGAGCTCTGAAACATCTACTCTGGAAAAAACGAGTCCCTGGCTTCCCCTTTAAACAGATTCAAAAAAGCTGCCACCCAACTCTGCGAGCAAATTTGGCCCCTCCGAGGTCCCCTCGAGTGCCTCTAAATCGTGCCAGAACTGCTTTAGCCATGCGTTGGCGGTGGGTAAAACAACCCGGTTTGCATCTACATCTGAATTCTGCTGCTCACATTCGGCTTGTCCCACTAGTGCTGCGATAGCTTGCTCATGAGCTTGCTGATGTGCTACCAGTTCTTGCAACCGTTTAAGTCGTCGTATGCGTAGCTCAGTGAACAGCGCCCCAAAGTGTAGGTGCCTCTGAACCTCGATGTTGGAGGGGGGCCGTGTGCGATCTATTTGTCTCTGAGTGCATCTTCCTCGAAGCACAACCCTGGCAAACTTGAAAACGAGCTGTTGTAGAGGTGCAAGACTCTGCTCTGTGATGGGGGTGCGCATGTTGAGCACGTAAGCCTCGGGGCCCGAGATGGCTGCATTGATGATCAGCCCCGCGAAGACAACCCCTTTGAACCTCATGGAGACCCGTGGAGCCGTCCAAAACTTACACATGTTGTGCCACGCCGTACGGAGAGCCTGCATTCGAAACTTCCTTTCAGGTGAGAACCCATTGTTGAAATGTAGACGCCCTCCTAGATAACGAGCCACGGCTAAGACCTGACCTTCGATTCGAACATGCTTTTCATGAAACTTGCGATTGAGGAGTCCTGCTTCTCTGCCTGGGCCCTGGACGATATTCATGTGCTTCTCAACGTTCTGTGCTCCTCCTAAGTCCGATAATGCTGCATCAAGTATTTTGTTGTCCCACTGCGCGACTGCGGCCAAGTGCTTCGCATTCGCACCGATGAGCTTACGCGCTACATCATCCACAAAACAGATGTTGCGAGATCGGGCGGATCACTGTGATGATGCGCCTGGATTTGTTCGGGCATCTTCATGTGTAATGCCCTCTGCCATGGATCCACATTCATGTGATCAATCAATTGCTGGATTCCCTTGCCGTATGCTTTCACGAATATCTTGGTGGCTGCGTGATCGCCTGGTAGTGCACCTGTCTGATATGCCATGTGTCCACTGTGTAGCCGTCATCAATGATGAATGAGCTGTTGACAAGCCTCTGGTAGACCATGTCCACTCGCTCTGTTGAGACCAATTCGTCAGCTGCTTCTCCTGATTTCAATTTGTGTACACAATAGAACGCATTGCTGGCATCGTGTAGTCGCGTGATGTGGTGAACCCCTGCTCGGCGAAGACGCGCAGAACCACACATCTGAACCATCATTGCATCCTCGCGTCTGCGATGGGATATGCCACCATGCGCCCAATAAGGAAAGCGTGCCTTGGGATCCATGATAGAGCGATAGTAAGATCGTCCAAGTCCACAAAAAATCATGATGGGTCTTTCTCCTGCCGTGTTCTCCTTGTCATTGTGTTTCGGCAATCTGCAACACTGCGCCTGATGCCAAACTGCAGGTACTCGTCCCTCTTGACGTGCTGTGCGGCAGAGAAGATAGAGGCATTTCTCAAACATCGGTGCTTGCAATTCCGTAGTTGCTTCTGTAGAATCTTCTGCTCCTCCAGTTGGCGATGAGTTGTGCTCTCTCTGTTCAGCAGCCAGCGGGGCATTGACGCCGCTGTCGTGGACGAGGTCCTCTGAGGGGTCGGCGAACCCCTGGTCTGCTGCTCCCCATCGCGTCGGTGCCGAGGGTCTGCGAGAGAGGCCGTCCACCGACGTAACTGCGTGGTCTTCTCGCTGTGGTGCTGCATCGTCGCGTAGCAGATGTCCTCGCCGAAAGACTGGTGCTCCTGGTCCCGAAGTCGTAGCCTGCTGTGAATCTGGTTCGCGCTCTGGTGCAGGTCGGTCTGCTGCTGCTCGAAGTCCTGCTCTGTGCTGCTTTTTGTAGTACCAGTTGGGCATGGCGAGAACCCGTAAGAGGTCTCCCGATGTGCTCCAGTCAGGCGTCGACCTCCAAGACGGTAATTGTTTGATTGCCTTGCGAAGCTTCTCAACATCATGAAGTGCATGCTCATGCGCTGCCTGGTAGTCAATCGTTTCGTCGTCATTGGCTCCCGTCCATTCAAGCAATGAAGGCTGGTGGCCGTTGTTGCCAATACTGTTCTCAGAAAAGGGTTACCTCCAGAAGCCGATGGCGCGACGTGATGCAGCGCACCGAAGCAGTACCCGTGCCTCAGCTCCCCCCTCTGGACCACCCTTCTGACATTTACTGATCCAGTCCATTGCTGAGGCTCGTGATGTCGGGACCTTGCTGTAGTGTCTTCCACGTGGCCCCCTGCAGGTGCCTGCTACTAGTCTGGCTAGCCGATGTGCATCGTAAAACTTTCTCTCACGCCATGCTTCCAATAGTGCTTCCACTCGATTCGCAAGTAACTCATCCATCATCACCTTCTTGCGATGCTTCAACTTTCTGCTGAGTCGAGCAATGCTGATATTCAAATCTGCATGTTCACGCTCTTGCTCTTTGGCCAGTCGTCGGTGACGCAGTAGTTCACGAACCTCTTGGCATTGGTTGAAGCTGTCCTCTACCTTCTCCGTGTAGCCTGGCGTGTCCCTCAGCTGTGCTCGTGCCACTCCGTCGATACATTGCATCATTCCCGCATTGATCATATCAACGTTGCCCTCACATTCCCATTGCTCAAATAACTCCATCTTTGCCTGTCGTTGTGCTTCGACTTGTTGTATGAATCGTTCTCGTTGGTGTCCGTACAACAGCATTGCATTACACGCCTCTGCATTTGGCTTTCTTGGCCCTTGCTGCTGATGCACCCTCTCGTACGAATGATAAAACGAAAAAAACCATTGGATAATGATCTTTTGGACCTGCACATCGAATGTGTTGAAGTGCTTTTCTTTTTCTCCATGCAACCATACACTCTTGAGTATTTTGTAAGATCGCCCTCGGGACTATGATGAAACAATCCTCTTTCGCACATTGTCCGCTATCCCGTAGTAGGTGACGCCTGCCTCATAAAAAGTGTTGGCCAGCACCATGTCATGTGCCCTCAATGTGGGGCCCACAATGCCGTAGTTGACCCCGTGCTTGTCCTCCTCGCAGTCACCCGAAATGCGCGGCTCCATGTGATCTGCTCCGCATGTCGAGTTGAGGTCGGTGCCGATAATGGGCACGCATCTTGACGGTAGTCTGTTCATTTGCTCATGTAGCCATGTCGATAATTCTTGTGAAACTGTTCTCTGATACGCTGCTGCTCCTTTGCCTTTCCCTCGAGTTGGGAAATAAAGAGAGAATACTGCAAAATCTTGTCTACCTCGTCGATATCTAATCATGAGCCCACGTCCTTGCAATCGTCCTTTGGGTGCTGCCACTCGAATTACATACTGTGGCTTGTAGCGCTTTGCATGAAGACCGATGGTTACAGCACAAGATCCATTACTGCTCGCACTGTGCCCAGCATGGTAGTAGAAGTGATTCGCCGTGCTACTTCTGGACACCTCGCCCCTGTCTCTCAGAGTCGTTCCTTGCAGCATCAGCACGTCGAAGCCGTCGAACTGCTCGGAGATGTCCACCAGTCTGCCTGGCGCCGCGGCGGTGAGAGGGTTGTAAGACATTACTCGCACGAGTCTCCAACCGCCGCCGCTCCCTGCTCCTTGCCCTGCTGCCATCATCTGTTCCCATCGGGAGCTTGCAAGGGTTCGGATAGTGAGTGTGGGGCTTCAGTCGCGCGGCGCACCTGTGGGCCGTGGTGCGACTTGAGGAGGAGGAGGAGGAGGAGGAGGAGGAGGAGGAGGAGGAGGAGGAGGAGGAGGAGGGGAAGGAGGAGGAGAAGGAGGGGGAGGAGGAGGAAGAGGAGGAGGAAACCCAGTGTAAGCCCCAGGCTCATCAACGATGTTTGAATCGGCCGTCCATCCCAGCTCCTCCATCATACGCCCCATACAAGGATGCAGTTCCATTGAGGGAAGTGTCCCGATGAGAGACAATCGTTTGAAGATCCTGAAGCGCGCCCACACCATTCTCGGGCTCTCGGGACTGACACGCCACGAGTGCACTGGATGGTTGCGTCCTGACGACCACCGCGAAGTATTGCACTTGTCGCGCACTGGCAACCCTGAGTCGCTTCTGAAGACCATGTCGGGTGCGTCAACCTTGGGAGTCCGTACAACTGTGGCGCCGCGGCGAGAGCCACACTCTGAGAAGGAACCGCCCTCCATCCGCGAAGCTGCTGCACATGTGTTGAGGCGAGTGCGCGCGGCGCTGGGGCGAGCGCTGCGTTTTGGAAGCCGCTTGCCGCCCACCTCTGAAGCTGTTGCCAAGCGCGAGCCACCACCCACCAGACCACCCCAGCCCAACCCGAAAGCTCAGATTGACCCTCGATTTCTAGTGGGGGGGGTCGGGAAGCATCGAAGAAACACGCGTGGAACCCTTACCCCCCCCAACCCGAAATTCGGGTCTTCGGGTTGGGTTGGGGTGGTCTGGTAGGTAGCTAGTGAGGCTTCAGGATCATGACTGGCAGGGACGTCTCGGGCCGGAACGCCCGGCCCGCCCTTGCGACCTGGCTTCGGGGTGCGACGGGGAGGGGCCACCCTCTTACGAAAGAGAGAGGGGCGGAGGAGAAGGCAGGGGGGAGGATGGGAGGAGTGGAGGAGGCAGGCAGGGAGGAGGAGGAGAAAAAGGCAGGGAGGAGGAGGAGAAGGCAGGGAGGAGGAGTGGAGGAGAAGGCAGGAGGGAGCAGCGGGGGAGGACGGGGGGAGGGAGCGGCGGGGGAGGGGGCGGGGGCCGGCGGCGCAGGTTGTTGGCCATAGACCGCAAGACGTTCAAGCTGCTGCTCGGGCCCATGGAGGCCCCCGCGCGCTGGGGGCGGGGGGGAGGGGAGGAGGAGGGGGAGGAGGGGAGGAGGGGAGGGGGAGGGGGGAGGAGGCGGGAGAGGGAGGGAGGAGGAGGGGGAGGAGGAGGGGAGGGGAGGAAGGAGGAGGAGGAGGAGGAGGAGGAGGAGGAGGAGGAGGAGGAGGAGTGAGAGGAGGAGGAGGAGGAGGAGAGAGGAGGATGGAGGAGGAGGAGGAGCAGGAGGAGGAGGAGGAGGAGGAGGAGGGGAGGGGGAGGGGGAGGGGAGGAGGAGGAGGAGGAGGAGGAGGAGGAGGAGGAGGAGGAGCGAGGAGGAGGAGGAGGAGGAGGAGGAGGAGGAGGAGGAGGAGGAGGGAGGAGAGGAGGGAGCAGGAGGAGGGGAGGAGGAGGAGGAGGAGGAGAGGGGGAGGGGGAGGGGGAGGGGGAGGAGGAGGAGGAGGAGGAGGAGGAGGAGGAGGAGGAGGAGGAGGAGGAGGAGGAGGAGGAGGAGGAGCAGGTGGAGCAGAGGAGGAGGAGGAGGAGAGAGGAGGAGGAGGAGGAGGAGGAGGAGGAGGAGGAGGAGGAGGAGGGGGAGGGGGAGGGGGAGGGGAGGGGGAGGGGGAGGGGGAGGGGGAGGGGGAGGGGGAGGAGGAGGAGGAGGAGGAGGAGGAGGAGGAGGAGGGCGGACGCGGCGGACAGGGCGGGGGGGCAGGGCAGCGTGCCGCAGCAGGGCCGCGGCCCTCCCGCTCCGCTCCGTCCCCCCCTGGGTTCTGCCTGGCCCCCTCCCCTGTCGCCCCCGCTCTTCCCTCCCGCCGCGTCCTCCCCTCCTCCTGGTCACTCCCCTCTCCACCCTCCAGTCGGGCACTCCCCTCTCCCCCCCACAAAAAAAGAGAGACAAAAAATGGAAACGCAACGAACAAACTAAGCCAGTCGGGCACCTTTGCCGTTGGTCCTGCTTTGGAGCTTCGCAGTCTCATGCCTTCCCCTCTGTTGGGGAGTCAGGGGGAACAGCACGGGGAGCTGCGGACAGCGACGACGCGGCCTTTGGTTTCGGACACGCGCGGCCGCTTCGACGAGACGGCGGAGGCCGCCGTGACGTGGGCTTGCTCGCGAGCGCGGAGGACCTGGCGAGGTGCGAGCGTTGCTTCCTGGGATGGTGCCGGCGGCCAGGGCAGGTATGCTCGTGGGAGTCTTGCCCTGTCCCTGCTGCCCATCGGCTCGGGCCGGAAGGGGTCCAGTTGGGGTTCAGAAACTGCGAGCGGGCACGAGCGAAGTGAACCTTCACTGATGATGAGTAGTGGGGGTCGTGCTCACGTGTGTGATGTGACTGCCCTCACGGTTGGCCAGCTGCAGCCGCGGTTGCGTTTTGTTTCGCATTTGCGGATGTTTCCGTTGCGCTCTTGGTGGGGAAGACGGCGTGCTGTCAGGCCGCCATTCTGGATGCGTGCAAGAGCTGCGACGCGGTTGCGCTCTCTGGCACGCCCGTGTTCAGGTGGGCGAGCACGTCGGGGGCATCGCGTGCTTGTCGGTGGAGCTCGTCCTCGAGACGTCCACGAACTGCAGGTACGCCTACCCGAACACCGCGGTCATCTCTCGCACAGCTTGGGCTGGAGCTTGTGAGTGTCGCGTGCATGACGAGTCGGCTGCCCACGGGGCGTAGAGGGTTTGGAACTCATCCTCGACAAGTTCCCCGCTGCCGCCCCGAACAGGGCCCTCTAGTGTGGGCTGAGGGTGCGGCCGCAAGGCGAGGCCTTCCTTTCGACGGAGGCGCGTGGGCCGTGTGTTGCGGGGCAGAGCTCCCCCGACAACAAGAGCGCAGCCCTCCCTTGTCCACGTCCCATTCCCTCCCCCTTTCCTTCTCTCCTCCTCCTCCTCCTCCTTCTCCTCCTCGTCTTCTTCTCCTCCTCCTCCTCCTCTCCTCCTCCTCCTCCTCCTCCTCCTCCTCCTCCTCCTCCTCCTCCTCCTCCCTCCCCCTCTCCCTTCCCCCTCCCCCCTGCCCCCTCTCCCCCTTCTCCTCGCCTTCCCCATGCCCCTTGCGCAGTGCCTCTTTCTCCCTGGCTCTCTCCTGCTCCCCGCCCCTCTCCACCAGGTCTCTCTTCACAAGGGGGGCGGCGGTGCTCTCGCGGGCCTCACCAGGTTTTCGCTCCTCCGTGGGGTATGTGGGAAGCTGGGCGAGGGCTGCTAAAACCGTGGCTGCTAAAACCGCCCTCCCGGAAGGAAAAAATAACTTCCCGGAATGAGGCGCGGCACGCGAAACAGTCAACGAGCTTCTTCCCGGAATGACGAAGGCAACTTCCTGGAGGTCGATTTTAGCAGCCACGGATTTGGCAGCCCTTGCCCGGCTTCCGAGTATGGTCAGGACGTTCTCGAAGTTGGTATAGCCGTGTGTTGCTGGCTTACGCCCTCCTTGATACCCACAGGTCTGCGCCGGGGTGGGTCATGAATGGGGCGGAAGAGTGCGCGAGCGTGGATGACAATGATACCAGGTGGGGGGAGGGGGGGGGGGCACATTCGTGTGGATGCGCTGCCAGGGTGTGGGGAGAGGGGGCGGTGTTGGAGCAGCATTCGTAGAGCAGCTAAGGCGCCCGGCTGATCTGGTACACGCCTCTTGCTGCAGGCTTCTGCACGTCAAGGTAAATGTGAGGACCTCACGCCGTGACGTGATCATTCTGCATCCTCCTCCTCCTCCTCCTCCTCCTCCTCCTCCCACCTCCTCCTCCTCGTCCTCCTTTCCTTCGTATCCGGAGGGGGGATGGGGGAGGACGAAGAGGCGTGGGAAGATGAGCCTGTATGTGCAGTGATCTCCCAGCGCCCAGGACATCCTCAAGCGCAACGCCGACCTTTACAAGTGAGACGGGCGATTGCGAGCGACGGCGTCATCTTCTTGGGCGAGGCTTGGAAGGGGACGAGAAGGACTCTGGCGGACGGAGAGAGGACGACGCCGTGTAGGCCGCGGGGGGACACGGGCAGAAGGAACGGAGGAGGTGCTTGCAGCAGGGAGTGATTGTCTGCCAGGCAGTTCCTGCCCCTGGTCTGCAGGTGCAGGATCGCCTCTGGACAACTTCGTTCGGTCTGATCGGGGGGGGGGTCCCTAGATCTTCGTTTGCAGGCGTCTTGTCCTGGCTCTTCCTTAAGTTCCAGTGCAGCCAAGACGCTGAAATAAGGAACAGTTTGGGTTCGGAGGGGGCGGGGCTCGGTGTTCCTTAGGTTCCTCCAGTGCTGCTCCTCTTGCCCTCCTGGGGCACGGAGGCGCTTAGAGGGGCCGAGACGGGGCCTCGTTCTCCTCCTCCTCCTCCTCCTCCTCCTCCTCCTCCTCCTCCTCCTCCTCCTCCTCCTCCTCCTCCTCTCCCTCCTCCTCCTCCTCCTCCTCCTCCTCCTCCTCCTCCTCCTCCTCCTCCCTTCCCCCCTCCCCCATCTCCGCCTCCCCTTCCTCCCCTCCCCTTCCCCGCTTAGAGGGGCCGAGACGAGCGCTCCTTCCTCCAGCAGCCCGACTGTGTGGCGGGGCCCCGCCCGCCCTCCGGGACGGCGGGGCCTGGAGAGGGCTGAGGGGGAGGGGCAAGGGGAACATTCCCAGACATAATGGCGTCGTGAAAAAATCAGGACGGGAGGTTTTTCGCTATTTTCGACCCCTGGGGGCCCTCGCCGGGCCTCGGGACCGTCAAACAACGACTCAGGACGAAAAACCGGCCCCAGGGAAAGGGTCTAGATTTCCAGGGGCGCCGTCCTGAAAAAATCAGGACGTCGCATGTCTGGGTTTGGGACTACTTGAGGGTCGTTTACTCTAGATATGTTCCTACGTTAGGGCTCGTTTGGGTCTTTGTGTGTGTGTTTTTGTACGATCATTGCGGCGTCTTCCTCCAGGACCTCCGAGAACGTTGCTTCTTTACACGGCAGCGAGATTGAGAAAGCCAGGCTCCATGATGTTTTCTTGTGCTTCTTGTGCGATCATGGCGGCGTCCTCCTCCAGGATCTCCGAGAACGTTGCTTCTCTGCACGGCAGCGAGCTTGAGAACGCCGAACGTCCCTGGAAGCCTGTCCAGCAGGAACCCGATGCAACGCCGGGCGCAGGGCGGCGCGCCGGCTCTGCCGGCGCGCCTCCCCTCCTCCCCTATATAGGGCGTCGTGGGCCCTGGAGACCTCGAGTCATGCCCCTCGAGTCATGAAAAAATCACGACGGGAGGTTTTTCATTATTTTTGGCCTCCAGGGGCCCTTACCGGCCCTCGGGAGCGTCATGCAAAAACTACTCAGGACGAAAAACCGGTCCTGGGGAATGGGTCCAGACTTCCGCGGGCCGACGTCATGAAAAAATCATGACGTCGGGGGTCTGGGGACGGCAGAGCCGTGTTTTTACCGGTCCCGTTTTGCCTTTTTTTGGCCGGTTCCGACGCCGGTGTTTCGCAGGGTCCGTCGCCGATGTGACCGGTTCCGGCTCCGGTGCCGATCCTGGGGCCGTTTTTGTTGCCGTTTCCGGTCGCCGTTTTTTTGCCGTTTCCATTTTCAAGGGGCATTCTTTTTGGAAACGGTGAAAAACGG
>CAUYUJ010003780.1:46422-81422 GCA_963575745.1 Prorocentrum cordatum
TAGTAGTAGTAGTTGTAGTTGTGGTCGTAGTAATAGTAGTAGTAATAATAGGTTCAGTAGTAGTATCCGTAGGAGTAGTAGTAGTAGTCGTAGTAGTAGTAGTAGTAGTAGCAGTAGTAGTAGTAGTAGTAGTAGTCGTCGTCGTCGTCGTCGTCGTCGTCGTCGTCGTCGTCGTCGTCGTTGTCGTCGGCTGAGCAATTTGCGTCAATGTCAGCGTTGGCGTTGAAGTCGGCGGCACCAGCAGCGCAGGACAACATACATTTGTTTGCGTCGGCGGCTAGGCAGGGGTCGTCTGCGCTGGCGGAAGAAGCTAACTGACTGGGGGCACCGTTGTAGCGAATCGACCAGCATGCGAGAGGGGGGAGGAGGGAGGGAGCGGGCGGCCGCGGGGAGGGGGAAAGACGAGGAACGATCAGGGGGGACAAGACTCCCTGAGTGGGCTGGCGCGGCCAGCCCCGCTGGCAGGACAACATAAACAGACATGCTTACGGTGGCGCTGGCAGTGCCAGCGGCGAATGTTCTGGCGGTGGAGCTGGCGTTGGAGCTGACGGGGGGGCTGGTGCAGTTCATTCCAGCGAAAGAGAAGCCCGTGGCAAAGATCAGAGAACGACACAATCAAGGACGAACGACAGATGACAGACGATGACGACGGGACACAGTGCTGGCGACGCACAATTCAGTAATCAAACACTGGTCGGCGACAGCGCAGTCTTGGATGGTGTGCATATAATGGTGTGCGGGAGGGTCCCTGACGGGAATGCTCTCACCTGCTAACGGCGAACAGTCACACTCTTTTCTTTCTGTGAGGAGTGAGGCTCGTCCATGGTGGGCACACACCTTTTGGCTTGATGAGTTTGGACTGAAGCCAAAGCGATGGGAGAACGAGTGGATGCCAGGCAGGGTAGCTAACGTTTTGCTCTCACGCACACGCGTCGATGGCTTGTTACCGGCTGGCTGCTTTCACTGCTGCTTTAATATCAGATAGCAGCGGGTTTTGGTGATGACGGTGAGGCAGACCCATGGCGCTACCTTCCGGGGGGATGGAAGAGGGGAGGGGGGAGGGGAGGGGAGGGGGGAGGAGGGGGAGACGCTGGGGGAGGGAGGGAGAGGGGGAGGGAAAGGCGGGGGGGAAGGGACGGATGGAAGGGGGAAGGGAGGGAGGGAAGGGGGGGAGGGAGGGGGGGGGCGCAGGTGGGTTTCCATCAGATTTCGCCAGGGAACTCCGCAGAGGTCACCGCGGGGCAGATGACTGCTGTCTCCGAGCCCACGCCCGATCTCAAGTCTGGGAAGTTTCATCAAAGAGTGGGCTTCGCGCAGAGTGAGTGCGGCGCATGCGCGGCCGATGCCCATGTCCTCGCCGCGCGCGCGCTGCCGTCTGCCGAGGGGGCGTCTTGGACTTCGAGGGGCCGCTGTGACTTCCACCAAGTGTCTGGGTCAATCACCGCGCCTCCGCCGCGCGTGCAAGTTGCCTCTGGCGCAAAGTCCGCGATGGTGTTGCCCCGGCTCTCGCGCGCGGCCCCCTCTGGCCCCTGCCTGCCCTTCCCGATTGAATGCAACGGTGCTCTAGTGGGGAACTTCCCGACCAACCCGTCGCGCCCCTCAAGGCCGATGCGCCCCGCGCTGCGAAGGGCGCCTGCGAGCCGATGGCATTTGGCGAGGCCCCTGTCGAGGGCCATCGATTTCTCTTCCAAAGATTTGCTCCTCACTCTTTGCTGTCGTTTTTTTCCTGGGAGCCGACAGCTCTGCCGCGCCGTCAGATTGCCCATCGGGCGCCAATTTTGCCGGAGCGCACGCGGCGCGAAGAAACGCGCGGGGCTGGAGGTCCGAGACGTGGATATCAACAGTCGATGCGACGAAATCTTGGCCGAGCCTCTTTTTGGCACCGTGCGTCTTGCCAAAACGACCCATGAACATCGCCGAAGGTGTTCCCGACCCACCACCGCAGTGCGCTGCGAGCTTGCCGATCTTATCCATGTATTCCTTGCGATGCTGAAAGGCGCCCGCCTGCAGTCGCTGCGCATCGCCGGCGCGCGCGCGGCCGCGCGCGAAACGCGCGCGAGACGGAGAACGGGGATAAGAGACGATGGCGAACGGAAAGGGGGCGCGGGCATGGGGGGGCGGAGGGGCAGGGTGAGAATGAGAAGGCAGGCCAGGGTTGGGCGGGGCGGGGCGGGTGGGCGGGGGGGGGGGGCGGTGCCATCTGTTCGCGCGTCGCAGCCGCGCGCGCGCCAGCGCCGCGCCCATTGCGGGCGCATCGTTTCTGCGCCGCCTGCCAGGCGCGGCGCCTGGTTCATCTTCGCCGCCTCAAGCGCTGAATGAAGGACCCTCGGGCATGAGCTTTGTGAGCTCTGCAGTGCTCGCGTGAGCCTCGAGCTCGGGCATCAAACCAGCAGCGCTGTTGCTCGCATTCAGGACGTGCTGGGCCGAGTCTGGGGGGCGCGGCCACGCGGCCTCTGCCTGCCGCGGCAAGATTGTCCACGTCGAACCCTTTGTGAGGGCTTGGCGAACGCGCGAGTCCTGCGACGGCACCCCTTCGCCCATCTTACAGGAGGAAAAGAAACACACAGACACAATTAATCCTCGATTCCCCAGAAAATATGGGAAAATATAGGAAGTGGTTGGGAAGACAGAAACCCAGAAAATATTGGAAAATATGGGGAATATTGTTTTTTGTGTGTATTTATTTGTGTGTCCTGGGGCCCCTTCAATCTTGCCGCCCATCGCTGGGCCAGCCAATGTCGGCGCAGGCTTGGATCACCCTGCCCGCGCGGCTGTGGACAACAGAGTGGCGTGGCCAGTCCCGACTGAACAGCGCCGCCCACTGCCTGCCAACGGCGCTCACGTGCCCTTGCTGGCGGATCTTGTTTGACTGAGACCGGTCTGGGATGCCCTCATCGGATCCATTTGCATGCGTTCGGAGGCCACCGCCTTCTCGAGCTCTGCGTGGTCCGTGCCAATCTGCTTCATCATCGCGCCCACGCGGCGCACGTCGTGGGCGCTCGCACCGAGGCCCGAACGGTCCTGAGGGTGGAAGATGATATCGCCCGCTTGGGCGACCATCTTCTTGGCAAAATTGGGCGACCCTCCAAGAGCCGACCGATGCAGTCTTTCCACGCAGTGACCGGTGCCAGCTTGCCATCGCGATGCGTATCGATGCGCTTGTTAATGGCGTCGCGCATCTCTCGCTAGTGGAAACTCTGCAATCGGTGTGCCGGCGTCCAGTAACTGCAACAAAAGAGAAGACACTTCGAGCCTCAAACGCCTTTGTGCCGACGAAGTCGTTAAACGCTATGGGATAGGAATAGCCACATGCGACATTATGTTTTCGTCATGCCTGCAATCCTGTTGCAAACGCTGCGCAGCGTGAAACGTTATACGCGCAAACTATTGCAGACATGTTTTGTCAGTGCAGGTACTGCGTGAATGTACGACGGTCAATCTTACATGTCGCACGCAATGCGTGATTTCTGTTACCGCGGCAGAACGATTACCCGCTGAATGCAGTTCGATGCATCGTGCTGCTATGAAACAAAACGAATGCCGAGGACAACGCTCGAACGCGGACTTCGCGTTTGCGATCTGTACCCGAATAAGATATAGATGGAGCAAACAGCAATTTTGAAATTGAACATGTTCGCTTTTCCGTTGTGCAAAACAATTGCCGCATGCGAGTTGCAATTTGGGGTAACTCAGGATGGGTGCGGGCCAACGATTATAACTGTTCAGCGACTTGCACGCGCTTCCGCGATTCGCAACGACGTTGCAACAAACATGCATGTAATTCACAAGGGGCTTACAACTAATTTGTAATTCAACGCATGACCACGGTTCACCGCAGCTGAGGTCCACGGTCCACGCATTCTCCGTCGCCGGACTCGTCGGCGCGCGGGAGGCCGAGCGCGCGACCGCGAGCAAGGGGGCCACCCGCGGACGCGGGTCAGGACGAGCCCTTCGCTGCCGCGCCGGCCCGCCCCGGCCCGCCCGCCCTCCCGAGGGCCTGCGCCGAGCTCCCCTGGGCGGCCCCGCGCACGTCCTCGCGGCCTCCCGCGCCTGCCCGCCGATGCGGACGCGAACCCGCGCACCGAGCGCACCATCTCGAGCGCGGCTGGCGCGCGGGCCCGCTGCGGGCCGCGCCCCCCCCCCGCCCTCCCCCGCCGCTCCCGCAGCGCGGGGGCGCCCCAGCCCGGGCCCCGAGCCGAGCTCCACTGCCCGCGGGGCACGGCGCCGTCCTCCGACGGCCTGTGCGGGGGCCCCGTCGCCGCCCATGGCCGCGGCGTCCTTCTGCAGGGTCGGCGAGCGGGGCGGCGGTCCCGGCGCGCCAGCTGCGTCGAGCTGCCCCGGAACGCCAGCGAGCGCCTGCGCCGGCCACCGCGAGCGCGCGGCCACAGACGCCTCGCCCCGCGCATCGCCTTGTGCCACGTCCAGCGGCTGCACGCCGCCGCAGCCGCTAATGAGGCGGTGGCGGCGACTGTGCCGCCGTGGCCGCCTCGGCCGCCGCGGCGGCAGGCGAAGCGCGAAGCGGCAAGCGCGCGATTACCGTGGCGGAGAGGGCCGGCTAAGCGACCGCCGCGGCAGCGCGCCAGCCTTCTTCCTCATCTTCGACAGTAGTCCTTGCTTGCTCCCTCATCTTACTGATGATGATGATGATGAGGAGGAGGAGGAGGAGGAGGAGGAGGAGGAGGAGGAGGAGGAGGAGGAGGAGCAGCAGGTAAAAGAAGGATCCCCCGCTTCCCCACTCTCTTTTCCTGGCAGGCTTGGGATATGAAAACATTGTTCCCAAAGCGCCCACGGAGCTTCCTGGAGTGCTGCTGCTCTCCAGGGCGGCCACGGCGCCCGATGCATCCATCATCTGGAGCCGCTGGCTCTCAGACATCCCCCGACTCTTCGTGCCCGGTGCCTCTCTTGCTGCACCCCGCCCTCGCCCCACATCCTGCAGCGCTGGTCCTCCGTCCACCTGCGATCCTCCAGCCACTCCTCCTCCTCCTCCTCCTCCTCCTCCTCCTCCTCCTCCTCCTCCTCCTCCTCCTCCTCCTCCTCCTCATTGCGCGCGGCTGCCCGCGGGCCCGGGCGCCGGCGCCGAGATGGCGCCGGCGGCGGAGGCCCCGGGCGGCGCCGGCGCGGCGGGGGCGGCGGCGCGGCTGGAGCAGGCGGAGAGGCTGCGGGAGGACGGCCCTCCTCGGCCCCGCCGCTGCCAGGGGGCTCGGGAGCAGCGGGTTGGGGGGCCGCGGCTTCGCCGCCTGCCGGAGGAGGAGGAGGAGGAGGAGGAGGAGGGAGGAGGAGGAGGAGGAGGAGGAGCACCACTGGCACTGGCAGCACCCAAAAATGAAGAAGAGGCCTCGGGCCCTGTACCGCACGAGGGCTGCCAGAGGAGGGGCGGCGGGCGGAGCACAGACCGAGGGCGTCAGGGGCGCGTCCCGAGGCGCCAGCTCCGCGGCCTCCTGTTGGGTTGGCGAGTGGGGGCGTGCATGAGGACAGCACAACCCACCCCCACCCCCCCCCAGGGCACCCACCTCCGACCTGGTGGTCCAGGGTGCCCTGGGTGGGGGTGGGGGTGTGTTTTTGGGCCCCGCGGCTCTTACAACCCACCCCCACGCCCACCCAGGGCACCCTGGACCACCAGGTCGGAGGTGGGTGCCCTGGGTGGGGGTAGGGGTGGGTTGTGCTGTCCTCAGTGCAGGCGTCGCCCACACCGTGGGCCGAATCCGCGCGCCCTCTGCCGCGGATCAGTGTCGGCAGCGGGCAGCAGGTATGCCTTCCAGTCGTCGTCCTGTCTGGACACGTGCTCGACGAGCCTCGCGCGCGGCCCGAGGAGGGCAACGTGGAGTTCAAGGCGCAGTCCATTTCGACCGCTCGGCAGAGGTACGAGCAGGCTGCGCCGCCGGCCGCTCGCAGGAAGCGATCGAGGGGGAAGGCGAGATGGGTAATGCTCCAGCGTGGTGACCTTGAAAAGCAAACTGTAGCCCGCCAGCCGACTGAACGCGCCTTGCATGTGCATCTGTGCCATGGATTGAAGGGTCCCATGGCGCAGATGCGTGGAAGCCACTTACGGCCCTCCATGGACTCAAGGATCCTGTATCCTATTAAGCTTTGTCAGGGCCAAAATCGCAAACGAGGTTTGGATGGTCATGAGGGAAGCTGGCTTGTGATTGCGAAAATGGTGGACTGCTTGTCGGGGTGTAGCAGGTTGCGCGGGCGTCGGGAAAGTGGCGAGCAGGCGAAGGAGGTTTGGCGAACACGGGAAAACAGGATTGCGCATGGCAACAGTTGAGTGGACGCAGGTAAGATTTATTTAATCGCTTCGCTCATTCCGCCGGCCCATATTGTCGCACAGTTGTGGGCTAGCCGAGTTTTGGGGCCTCTTGGGGGCCGTTTTGGGGCCTCTTGGGGCCTCTTTTGGGCCTCTTTTGGGCCTCTTGGGGCGTCTTGGGGGCCTCTTGGGGGCCTCTTGGGGCCTTTTTGGGGCCTCCTGGGCGCCTTCTGGGGCGGAGGGCTCGATTTTTCAGTTCTCGGTTCCCCTCTTGAGCCCCTCTTGGGCCCGTCTTGGGGCCTCTTGGTCCGTCTTGGGCGGCACTTGGGCCGTCTTGGGGGCCCTCCTGGGCCGTTCCGGGGCCGTCTTGGGAGCCTCATGGGCCGTCTTGGAGCGGTCTTGGGGGCCTCTTGGGCCGTCTTGGAGCGTCCGGAAGCCGAAAAAGCCAGAACGCAAAAAACAGCGAAAAAAATAATGAAAATCAACGATTTTGGCCTCTTGGGGCCCTCTTCGGAGGCCTCTTGGAAGGCCCTTGGGGCGTCTTGGAGGCCTCTTGGGCTGTCTTGGGGCCCTGTTGGGCGTCTTCGGGCGATCTTTGGCCGTCTCGGGGCCCTCTTGGACCGTCTTGGAGGCTTCTTGGGGGCCTCTTGGCCCGTCCTGGGGCCCTGTAACAGGGCTCCGGCATCTCTGGCCCGACCTTGCGGGGACCTTGCCGGGGACCTTGCCGGGGACCTTGCCGGGGACCGGCCGGGACCTGGTCGGGGGACTTTTCGTCTGGGGACCCCCAGGGGCCGCCCCGCGCGCGCGAAGTAGAAACATTGTAGAGCAGTTACCGGAGATCTTAGCACGCCTCTGGCCCGTTGGGCCGGCGAATTTGACATGCGGGATATGAGACTGTCGTGAGGAAGCTAGGAAGGCCATGGTGAAATTGGGAATGACATATGGGAACTTGGGGCGCAGATGAGGGAGCTGGGAAGGGCGTGAGGAAGGCACGAGGAAGTTGGGAGTAACATGGGGGAGTTCACAAGGACATGAGGGAGTTTAGCGGGCATGGCCGGACGGGCCCCAGAGCCCCCCCTGCCTTCTCCAGACGGGCCCCAGAGCTCCGCGGCCCTGCCAGACGGGCCCTGGAGCCCCCTGGCTTTGGCCGGTCTTGGCCCGTCGTGCCTTTTGAACCACCCAGCCTCAGGCAGACGGGCCCCACAGAGTCCCCAGCCGTGGCCGGGCGGGCCCATAGGGAAGCGCAGCAGGCCTTGCCCGGGAGCCCCCCAGAGTTGGCCGCACGGGCCCCGGAGCCCCCTTGGCCGGGCCGGACGTCGCCGGGCGGGCCCCACAAGCCCCTGTAAGCCTTCTGGCTGGTGCCCATTCTTAGCCGACCGGGCCCTGGAGCCCCCGCAGCCTTTTCCGGACGGGCCCCGGACCCCCCCCCTAGCCGTAGCCAGACGGGTCCCAGAGCCCAGCAGCCTTGGCCAAGGGGGGGTCCTGGGTCCGAGCACCCGGCTTCGAGCGGTGGCCTTCGGCACCTTGAGATGTACGGTCTGCGTCCAGCCGCCAAGATGCTGAGGTCGTAGCCGATCGTATTCAATATTTCTCGTCGTAGTCCCGATGCGCGAATCATATTTTTGGGCTCGCGAGCGATGCGTTGGCTAGCTCGCGATTCGTTGGGACATTCTTCAGGGGACGTTGCACGGGCCCTCGTGATACACACGAATACCATTTGGTCCCCTTTGATCCTCTCGAAGCCACGACCCATACGTTCGCCTGAAGGTGATTGACTGATGATGGCAGCCATTGCGCCTACTGACGATGGCGATGACGGAGGTGATGCGGTGGCGCTGATGAGGGTGATGGTGAGGAAGTGCGCGCGCAAAAATGCAAAAACCAAGCGAATGTGTTGCAAACTCCATATATGTTTGAAGAACTGTCGTTCGAACACCAACGGTGTTGGAAGGATTTCGATGCGCGCGTGTTGCCCACATTGTGTTATGTGATGAGGACTCGTGTGCTTGGTCCGTGCAGGATCAACGGGGATGTGCCGCGTAGTGAAATGAGAATGTGGATTCTGGACGAGATTGCTACAATCGTACATCTTCCGATGATGTCCGCAAATGAGCGCGGGCAGCTAGTCTGCAGGATGTGTGATGGACAAACCTAGGGTTTTTTGATGACTATGTCAAAGCAGAACTGGGGTGCTTGATTTGATTCCGACATAAGCGCGCATGTGGACGCAGTCCAGTTTTCTTGGCCAGCGACTATTGCATTCATAAATTTTGAGATAAGCGAGTGCGCGCGCACAGTATGATTTGACGGATGCATGCGGGATGGGGGCGATCAAAAGACCTGTCTGGTTGGGATGGTATACGTTCGTGTGGAAATATCGATGGCATGTAGGTTACAGTCTCCCAGGGGGGACCGATATCCCCGGGGGAGGGTGGTGGAGTCAATTCTTTTTCACAACCCTCCTTGGTTGGATCTTATCTTCGTTTTGAATAGAGCACTGCGGTCGCGTCTTCTCCTCCTCCTCCTCCTCCCGCCTCCCGCCTCCCGTCTTGTGCGTACCTCTTGTGTGTGCATCTTGCTTGTGGTGTCTCTTGTGTGTGCATCTTGCCTGGGGACTTGCGATCTGCGAACCTGTCGCCACTTTTGAGGGCTGCTGGGGGGGACAGCGTAGTGGGTAGCCGCCGCAGGCCCAACGTAGACCTCGCCATCCTTGGGGGGCTGCGATTTGCGAAACGGCCGCCACTTTTAAGGGCTGCTGGGGGGGACAGCATAGTGGGTAGCCGCCGCAGACCCGAATTAGACCTCGCCATCCTTGGACGGCTGCGATTTGAGAAACGGTCGCCACTTTCGAGCCCCGCTGGGGGGGGACAGCATAGTGGGTAGCCGCCGCAGACCCAAAGTAGACCTCGCCATCCGTGGGGGGCTCCGGACTACGAAATTGTTGCCACGTTCGAAGGCTGCGGGGGGTGGTGGGTGGGGGCAGCATAATGGGTAGCAGCCGCAGGCCCAAATTTTACCTCACCATCCCTGAGGAGCTGCGGTTTACCAAACTGTCGCCACTTTCGCCTGTGGGGGACAGCATAGTGGGTAGCCGCCGCAGACCCGAATTAGACCTCGCCATCCTTGGACGGCTGCGATTTCAGAAACGGTCGCCACTTTCGAGGGCTGCTGGGAGGGGGGGGGCAGCATAGTGGGTAGCCGCCGCAGACCCAAATTTGACCTCGCCACCCCTGGGGGTGGGGGGGGGCTGCGATCTGTGAATGCGTTGTCACTTTCGAGGCAGCTGGGGGGGTGGGCAGCATAGTGGGTAGCCGCCGCAGACCCAAAGTAGACCTCGCCATCCCTGGGGGGGTGCGGTTTGGGAAACTGTGGTCATTTTCGAGGGTTGCTTGGGGGCCCAGCATAGTGGGTAGCCGCCGCAGACCCAAAGTAGACCTCGCCACTCCTAGGGGGCTGCGCTTTGCGAAACTGCCGCCACTTTCGAAGGCTGCGGGGGCGGGGGGGAGGGGAGCATAGTGGGTAGCCGCCGCAGACCCAAAGTAGGCCTCGCCATCGCTGGGGGGGCTGCGGTTTGCGAAACGGTCGCCACTTTCGAGGGCTGCTTGGGGGGACAACATAGTGGGTAGCCGCCGCAGACCCAAATATACCTCGCCATCTCGGGGGGGACTGCGATTTGCGAAACGGTCGCCACTTTCGAGGGCTGCTGGGGGGGCGGGGGGGGGCAGCATAGTGGGTAGCCGCCGCAGACCCAAATTAGGAAAGCGCGCCAGTGGATAGCCCTGAATACACTAAAGGTGGGGGGGGTGCTCGCATAACCCCCCCTCCCCCTCCCTCCCTTCAAGGGGGGGGAGATTGAGATTTTCGACCCCCCCCCCTCCCTTGAAGGGGGGGGGGGTCCAGACCCCCCCCCCTCCCCCCCCTCCCCCCCTTGGCGCTGGAAGGGGGGGGGGGTCGAACCCCCCAGCCCTCCCCCCCTTTGCCCCGAACAGGGGGCTGGGGAGGGAGCCTCTCGGGTAGTGAGTAGAGAGTAGAAAGTGTTTTGAGTATCGATTGGTGAGTAGTGGGTATTTGATAGTGGGTAGTGCGCAGTGAGTCGTGATTGGTGAGTAGTGAGTAGTTGGTAATGGGTAGTGGTAGTAGTGAGTAGCGCGTAGAGATTAGTGAGTAGTGAGTAGTGGGTGTTGAGTGGTGGGAAGGAAGTAGTGAGTAAGGAATTGTGAGTAGTGATTAGTGAGGAGTGAGTAGTGTGTAGTGAGTTGTGCATAGTGAGTAGCATGCAGGGAGTAGGGATGAGGGAATAGACAGTAGCGAAGAGCGAGGAGTGAGTAGTGAGTAGTGAGTAGTGCCCAGTGAGTAGAGAGTAGTGAGTAGTGAGTTGTGGGCAGCGAGTAGCGAGTAGCGAGTAGGGAATAGCAAATAGGGAGTTGCGAGTAGTGAGTAGGGAGTAGCGAGTAGGGCGTTGTGAGTAGTGAGTAGTGAGGAGGGAGTAGTCAGGAGCCACTAGTGAGTAGTGAATAGGGAGTAGTGAGTAGCGAGTAGGGAGTAGCGAGTAGTGAGTAGTGAGTAGTTTGGTGTGAGCAGTGAGTAGGGAGTAGTGAGTAGTGAGTAGTGAGTAGTGAGAACCGAGAAGTGGGTATTGACTAGTCGGTAGCGAGTAGCGACTAGCGAGTAGAAAACAGTGAGTAGCGAGTCGTGTGTAGTGCGTAGTGAGTAGTGGGTAGCGACTTGCGACTAGTGATTCGCGAGTAGGGAGTAGGGAGTAGTGAACAGTGCGTAGCGAGTAGTGCGTAGTGGGTAGTGAGTTCGTCCTATAGGGTAGCGAATAGCGGATAGTGAGAAGTGAGTTCTGGGCAGTGCGGTGTGAGTAGTGAAGTAGAGAATTGTGAGTTCCGAATCGTAAGTAGTCGATAGTGTTTAGTGGGTAGTGAGCAGTGCTTAGTGAGTAGTGAGTAGTGAGTAGTGGACAGTGAGTCGTGTTTTTTTTGACTAGTGAGTATTGAGTATTGGGTAGTGAGTAATGAGTAGTGAGCTGGGAGTAGGGAGCAGGAGGTAGGAAGTAGTGAGTAGTGAGTAGTGAGAGCGTAGTGAGTAGTGAGTAGTGGGTAGTGAATAGTGCGTATTGGGTAGCGAGTAGGGCGTAGGGAGTAGCGAGTAGTGAGTAGTGAGTAGTGCGTACTGTGTAGGGAGTAGGGAGTAGTGGATCGTGAGTAGTGAGTTCTGGGCAGTGAGTAGTGAGTAGTGAAACGTGAGTAGTGAGTAGTGGATAGTGGTTGGTGGGTAGTGAGTCGTGATTTGTGATCTGCGAGTAGTGGGTAGTGAGCTGTGTTGAGTGAGTACTGAGTATTGAGTAGTGGGTAGTGAGTAATGAGTAGTTTGGAGTGAGTAGTGGGTAGGTAGGGAGTGGGGAGTAGGGAGGAGTGAGTAATGCGTCGTGGGTAGTGCGTCGGGGGTAGTGAGTATTGAGTCGTGAGTAGTGAGTAGTGGGAAGTGAGCAGTGAGTAGCGAGTAGTGAATTGTGGGTAGCGAGTAGTGCGTAATGACTAGTGAGTGCTGTTTGGGGCTCGGGTTTGGGTTTGGGGTTAGGGTTAGGGGTTAGGGCAAGGGTGCGGATTAGTGTTCGGGGTGGTAGGGGTCGGGTTCCAGAGACTGGGGGCGCCGTGGCGAAAGGGGGGGAGGGGGGCGGTCGAATTCGGCGGCCAAAGGTGGGAGGGGGGGGTTCGGACCCCCCCCCCCCTTCTGAAAGGGGGGGAGGGCGGGGGGGGTGTCCCGACGACGGACCGGGAAAGGGGGGGAGGGGGGGGGGATTCCCCGACGACGGATCGGGAAAGGGGGGAGGGGGGGAGGGAAGGGTTCCCCGACGACGGATCGGGGACAGGGGGGGGGTTCCAACCCCCCTCCCCCTTGGGGTCATCCAGCGGCGCGCCCTCCCAAAGTAGACCTCACCATCCGTTTGGGGGGGTATCTGCGAAACGGTCGCCATTTTCGGGGGCAGCTGTGGGGGACCGCATAGTGGGTAGCAGCCGCAGACCCGAATTAGACCTCGCCATCCTTGGGGGGCCGCGATTTGCGAACCAGCCGCCACTTTCAAGGGCTGCTGGGGGGGGGCAGTATACTGGGTAGCCACCGCAGACCCAAAGTACACCTCGCCATCCCTGGGGGGCTGCGGTTTGCGAAACGGTAGCCGCTTTCGATGCCTGCTGGGGGGGCAGCATAGTGGGTAGCCGCCGCAGACCCAAACTAGACTTCGCCATTCCGGGCGGGCTGCGATTTGCGAAACAGTCGCCATTTTCGAAGGTTGCTTGGGGAGCCAGCGTAGTGGGTTGCCGCCGCAGATCCGAAGTAGACCTCGCCATCCCTGGGAGGGGGCTGTGATATGCGAGACCGTCGCGACTTTCGAGGGCTGCTTGGGGGGCCAGCATCATGGGTAGCCGCCGCAGATCCAAAGTAGACCTCGACATTCTTGGGGGGGCTGCGGTTTGCGAAACGGTCGCCACTTTCGATGGCTGCTGTGGGGGCCAGCTAAAGTGGGTAGCCGCCGCAGATCCGAATTAGACCTCGTCATCTGTGGGGGGCTGCGATTTGCGAAACGGTCGCCACTTTCGAGGGCTGTTTGGGGGGCCAGCGTAGTGGGTAGCCGCCGCAAACCCAAAGTAGACCTCGCCATCCCTGGGGGGCTGCGATTTGCGAAACTGGTGTCACTGTCGAGAGCTGCTGTGGGTACATCATACTGGGTAGCCGCCGCAGACCCAAAGTAGACCTCGCCATCCCTGGGGGGCTGCGATTTGCGAAACTGTCGCCGCTGTCGAGGGCTGCTGGGGGGGGGGCAGCATAGTGGGTAGCCGCCGCACACCCAAATTAGACCTCGCCATTCTTGTGGGGGCTGCGATTTGCGAAATCGTCACACATTTCGAGGGCTGCTTGGGGGGCAGCATAGTGGGTAGCCGCCGCAGATCCAAATTAGACCTCGCCATCCCTGGGGGGCTGCGATTTGCGAAATTGTTGCCACTTTCGTGGGCGGCTTGGGGGCCAAGTGTAGTGGGTAGCCGCCGCAAACCCAAAGTAGACCTCGCCATCCCTGGGGGGCTGCGATCTGCGAAACTGTCGCCACTTCCGAGGGCTGTCGGGAGGGGCAGCATAGTGGGCAGCCGCCGCAGATCCAAAGTACACCTCGCCATCCCTGGGGGGCTGCGATCTGCGAAACGGTCGCCACTTTCGAGGGCTTCTTGGGGGGCAGCATAGTGAGTAGCCGCCGCACACCCAAATTAGACATCGTCAGCCCTCCGAGGCTGCTTTTTTCAAAACCGTCGCCACTTTTGAGGGCTGCTTGGGGGTCCACCACAGTGGGTAGCCGCCGCAGACCCAAATTTGACCTCGTTATCTCTGGGGGGCTGCGATTTGCGAAACGGTCGCCACTTTCGAGGGCTGTTTGAGGGGGGGGGCAGCATAGTGGGTAGCCGCCGCAGAACCAAATTTGACCTCGCCATCCCTGGGGAGGGGCTGCGATTTGCGAAACCGTCGCCACGCTCGAGGGCTGCGTGGGGGCCCAGCATAGTGGGTAGCCTCGCCATCCCTGGGGGGCTACGATTTGCGAAATCGTCGCCACTTTTGCGGAATCGTCGCCACTTTCCCTGGGGGGCCCAGCATAGTGGGTTTTAGCCGCCGCAGATCCGAATTAGACCTCGCCATCTGTTGGTAGCCGCGATTTGCGAAACCGTCGCCACTTTCGAGGGCTGCTTGGGGGCCCAGCATAGTGGGTAGCCGCCACGGACCCAACTTAGACTTCGTCATCCCTGGGGAGGAGCTGCGATTTGCGAAACTATCGCCACTGTCGAGGGCTGCTTTGGGGGGCAGCATAGTGGGTAGCCGCCGCAGATCAAAATTAGACCTTGCCACCCCTGGGGGGCTGCGAGTTACGAAACAGTCGCCACTTTCGAAGACTGCTTGGGGGGCCAACTATAGTGGGTAGACGCGACCTCGTCATCCCTGGGGAGCTGCGATTTGCGAAATTGTCGCCACTACTTTCGAGGCTGCTTGGGCTCACACGCTTCGTGGCCCCATATGGGAACTCCACCGGAGTACTAGTGGCAGGGATCGCATGGCGGCTTCGCCACTTTTTCATCACACCCCTTCACACGTTTCGTGGTCCCATATGGAGTTCCACCCAAGGCCCCTGTGGGAAGGTTCGCATGGCACACCCTTCGCACGTTGTGTGGCTTCATCGGGAGCTGCACCGAAGGCCCCAGCGGAAAGGGCTCGTATGTGGTCCCTGCCCCAGGTCGGCACACCGCTCACGCGCGTCGTTGCCTCATCGGGAGTTCCACCGACAGCGGTACCCACAACGCGGCATTCACAATTGTAAATAGTTGGCTCCTTCGACAGGATCGTATCAGTACGTTTAGGTTCGTCTTTCTCCTACACATAGTTGTGATAGCGCCGCTGTGGCCCTGAAGACCGAAAACGCCCCAATAATGTCAGAATCAGGCCCGAAGGCGGGCCAAGACCGCACATTGATTTTCAGCTGATTCCCTTGGATGTTGTATGCGAGCTCGAAGGATGCTTTTGGTACCCACTCCGTTTTCCCAACAAATTGCTCTGATGTCTTTGCATTATCACTCGGTTATTGTTTGTTTTGAGCTCGAGAATCACAGGCGGGGGGTACAAATAATCCTGGCGAAGGACCCAACCATGCGCAGTTGTGAATACCGCAATTCTGAATCTCATGTTTGTCCGCGCTCCCTATGGGGCCACGAACCGTGCGAGGGGCGCGCCGAGATGCGTGGCGGGGCACGCGACGCGAGCGAAGACGGTAGGTCTGCGTGCGAGAGACTGAGCGCGAGTGAGTTTGATTGTGAATGAGTCTGCGTGCGAATCGGTCCACCTGCATAAGCGTCGACGCCCATGTCGGCGCGCTCCTCCCGAGGATCGCGCCCCCTTCCTTCCCGTTTTTTTTTTCTATCTCTCTCTCTCTCTTTGTCCGTGCGCGCCCATGTCCGAGGCTGCGGGCGCGGCGCCACACGGGGCCCCCGCGACGCACGCCGGTCGCCCCGAAGGGGTCCCGGCGACGCGCGCGGGTCGTCCGCTACGCGGAGCAGAGAGAGCTGGCTGGCTGATAGCGGGCAGGGCTGTGGCCGCCGGGCAGAGAGACGACGGGGGCGAGCAAGGCTCTGGGCAGAGCGCAGCGCGGAATTCCCGCGACGTGCGGTGGTCGCTCCGAGAGGGCCCAAGCGACGCGCGCGGGTTGCCCGCGGCGCGAAGCCAAACAGTCAGACTGTCGAGAGACGGCGAGGCTCGGGCGGGTCGCTTTTCAAGTCAAGCCTCGCGGATAAACTCGGTGAAGCCCAGCTCCTTGGCGAGGGCCGTCGCCTCCATCCTGCGCCGCCTCGTGCGCGTAGCAAACTGCTCCAGCTGTTTCCGCAATCCTTCCGGCGGCCCTGCCGGGAAGAAATCGATGAGCGGCGCCCGCGTGAGCAGGAGGTCCTCGTGGCGCGTGGCGCGCGAGAGCAGCGCGTAGAGCTCCAGCCGCCAGTCGTCGTCCTCCTTCCTGCCGTTTCCCACCTCGTGGCGGCCGCAGTCCAGGATCACGCCTGGGCGACGTCGGCCGAGGGGGCAGCGCGCTGGACAGCCGACGGCCCAGGGCGAGAGTCCACGAGACGGAGAGAAGGTTTCCAAACGTGTGAGGAGCCACGAAACGTGTGAGGGGCGTGCCACAATAGGGCGGCGCCGCCATGCGGGCAGCGCCGCTGGGGCCTTAGATGGAGCTCCCTATGGGGCCACAACAAGTGTGAGGGGTGTGCCGGAATGGGGCGGCGCCGCCAGGCGGGCTGCGCCACTGGGACCATAGATGGGGCTCCCCATGGGGCCACGAAGCGCGCGAGGGGTGTGCCAAAATGGGGCGGCGCCGCCATGCGGGCTGCGCCACTGGGACCTAAGATGGGGCTCCCCATGGGGCCATGAAGCGTGTGAGGGGTGTACCAAGATGGGGCGGCGCCGCCATGCGGGCTGCGCCACTGGGACTTCAGGTGGAGCTCCCTGTGGGGCCACGAAACGTGTGAGGGGTGTGCCAAAATGGAACGGCGCCGCCATGCGGGCTGCGCCACTGGGACCATAGATGGAGCACCCTATGGGGCCACGAAGCGTGTGACGGGTGTACCCAAATGGGGCGGCGCCGCCATGCGGGCTGCGCCACTGGGACCATAGATGGGGCTCCCTATGGGGCCACAACAAGTGTGAGGGGTGTGCCGGAATGGGGCGGCGCCGCCATGCGGGCTGCGCCACTGGGACCATAGATGGGGTTCCCTATGGTGCCACGAAGCGTGTGAAATGTGTGTGTTTGTGTGCCGAAACAAACGCATGCGGAGACGGCAAGGAGGGGGAGGAGGAGGAGGAGGAGGATGAGGAGGAGGAGGCGGAGGAGGAGGAGGAGGAGGAGGAGGAGGAGGAGGAGGAGGAGAGGAGAGGAGAGGAGAGGAGAGGAGAGGAGAGAGGAGAGGAGAGAGAGGAGAGGAGAGGAGAGGAGAGGAGAGGAGAGGAGAGGAGAGGAGAGGAGAGGAGAGGAGGAGACGCGCGGCACCGTCTCTCCAAAACGAGGACCCAACACCACAGGATGGTTGGGAACAAAGATTCTGGATATCCAAACCGCGTGTGAACGATATCGCTGGGTGACGGGCCGCCAGATATGTCATGCGTTGCTAAGTGCCCCTGCGCGTTCCGATGTCCGTCCGGTTGCCGTTCGACCTCCATCCCACTTTCGACATTATGTTCGCCACATGTATTATTCCATGTTGCACACGCTCCAGCGCTTGATCATCAACAGGTTTGCGAAGCAGGTGCTTGCGGGCATCATGCCTTTTTCTCCATCGCATGCGTCTGGGCGTCTGAGCCCTACCATCCAAGTGGCATGATATGTTGGATACGCTCCAGTGCCTGAGTTGCCCAAAACACATTCCCCAGCACAGATCTACAATACCAGTGTGCGACGACAAATGTGGAAAGGGATTTGATGAGGTGAATATAATCCGCAGGGTAGTTGGCACACAACCATGTGCGGGTGTTGCTTCCCAGGGTTCTCATTTTGGTTGGCGGCGCGGGTTTCGAGGTGGGCTCCGCGTGGTCCTTTCAATTCTCGCGAGTTTACTTTGGGAGCACGCATCGGTGGTTCAGCTTCGCGCGTTAGTTAAGGTGTGTGTCAATGCGGCCATGTGCACGCTTGTCTGCATGCGCGTGCGTCGTGCAACCATGCGAGTGCACATGTGAGTGGTGTGGCGGGTTTACTCTGACCCTCCCGCAATCAATGGGAGGCTCTCGAGCTTCTCGATCTTCGCAAGCTGGGCGACGGCGAGGACAACCTGCGCGCGCGTGCGGGCGCTCTCCGCACACCAGTACTGCTGAACCTTGCGTTGTGTTGCTTGAAGGCCCGCTACCCGCTACCCACCCTTGCCAGGGAACGCGCGCGCCGTCCACCTCTCGCTAAGTTGTGTGAGGCAGGTCCGGACATGCCGGATTCGAGTTTCTGTCAATTCTCTTTTGCTAGGAAGGGGTGAACACTGCGGGTTATCCATTATCAGGAGGTGGGTCGCAGCGGCCTCAGAGGTTTCTTTGTTGATGGGGGGCCTTGCCCAGTATGATTGCCCTGGTGGACCCCATGGAGGAGAGCACTCAGGCAGTCGCTGTCATGAGCGTCGATGTTCTAGAGCTCTAGAGCAACCTACATTAGTTTATGATGTCAAGGCATCATTTCATGAACGTCACTATACAGGAGTGCTCGGGCCGGCCCATGGCCAGGAAACAGATGGGGAAACAAAAGGGGAGGGGGAGCGGAATTTATCCGAGGCAGGGGGGTAGGAAGGGAAATCGAGGGGGGGTGAATTCGACAGGCTCGCCCCGCAATGCCACTTTTCAGCGGCACCTTGAACAAAACACCTATTTCGTGGCATTGCTGGTGCAACCCCAGTTCTCGGCCAGTGCTGTTCGGATGCACGCGCGCGTCTGCAGCATGTGCACCCATGGCATACGCATCGTTCAGGAGGGAAGAGAACACACAGACACAATTAATCGACGATCCCCAGGAAGTATGGGAAAATATGGGAAGTGGGGGGGAAGACAAGAACCCAGAAAATATAGGAAAATATTGGGAATCCTTTTATTGGTGTGTATTTATTTGTGTGTCTCAGGGCCCCTTCAATCGTTCAGGATCGGGAGGCCTATTTCTGAGCACGGCGTTCACAGCTGAAGACTCGCTTGTGCCCCCACTCCGCGAACGAGCCGAGAGAAAGGAGGAGGAGGAGGTGGAGGGGGGGGGGGAGGAGGAGGAGGAGGAGGAGGAGGAGGAGGAGGAGGAGGAGGAGGAGGAGGAGGAGGAGGAGGAGGAGGAGGAGGAGGAGGAGGAGGGTGGAGCCAGAGGGCGCGGAGAGCTCCGCTGGCCGTGGTGGCACGCCGCCTCGCCGCCAGCCGAGCGGCGGAGGGCCCCCCCCCCCCCGGCGGAGCCCTCCTCGCGAGAGCGCCGCCTCCGAGGCCGAGCCGGCGGAGGCGCACAGGGCCCTGGAGTGCTGCGAGGACATCTGGACGCCCGAAAGGGGTACGGAAAGAATGGGCACAGTGCCCAACAGCAGCTCTCCTGCTCCTTGTGAACAGGGCTCGCTGTCCGCGCCGCCGCGGCCCGTGCCCACTCGAGACAGGAGGGCCGCCTGCCCAACGGCGGCCGCTGTTGGCTTGGGGCAACATTTGCTGTCGGGCATCGTGCCCATTGTTTCCGTGCCCATCTCGGGCGTCCAACGAGGAGGCCCTGGATCTGGAGCCGCAGAACCCGAAGGCGGGCCGCGGCGGCGGCGCGCGGAGGCGCAGGGCCGTGCCTCCGCGAGGGGGGCCGCGGTGTCGAGAGACCGTTTCTGCCTCGGCGCCGCCCCGCGCGCTCTGGGCGCGCGGCGTGCGGCACGCAGGGGAGGAGGGGGAGGGGGAGGAGGAGGAGGAGGTGGAGGAGGAGGAGGAGGAGGAGGAGGAGGAGGAGGAGGAGGAGGGGGAGGGGGAGGGGGTGGGGGAGGGGAAGGGATGAGAAGGAATGTGGGGGAGGAGGAATATGGGGGAGGAGGAATATATGGGTACGGAGGAGGAGGAGGAGCAGGAGGAGGAGGAGGAGGAGGAGGAGGAGGAGGAGGAGGAGGAGGAGTAAGTAGGCGTATGGAGGAGGAGGGGGAGGAGAGGGAGGAGGAGCAGGAGGAGGAGGAATATCTGGAGTCAAATGGGAATTGAGGCGATGTACATCTTCAATGGGAAGGGGTTGTGGGCACTCCGCGCCAGCTACCATGCGATCGCCCTAGGTATTACGATCCCAAAGCTTCGTTACTCGTTCCTGCGGGAGGCCCTAGGGACCTTCTGCGACGCATTGCTGAGGGACGCGCAATGTGGTGGACGCAAAACGCGTGGCACGGCGTTCGCGTCACATATGTTGGTAAGTTTTTCACGCTGGCTGCTCAGAAGAAGAGAACCGTGTTTGTCCCGGCCGTGGACGTTGTGATCGTGTTCTATATTGTGGTTCGGGAGTTTGTCGTGAGGTTACGGACGGATCCAGGCGACCTGCAGGATACCACCCGTGCGATTGACATCCCCCAGTGGGCAATGCCCGCCTTACAAGAAGCGTTCATGTTCCCCCCCTTGCTCGAGGGTAAGGTCCCCCCACATCTGATGCGTCTGCCATCGGAGACGCAACGCTCAGTATGGTCGACTGCGGCATGCGTGCCAGACTTTTCCCTAGCGAGGAAGGGGGTATGCCAGGAAATGCACTCGCGGATTTTTTTTGTGAAACGTGGTCGCCCCGGCGCTCACCACCATCGTAGCCGCTTCGGCCAAGTACAGCTTCAGGTGCAGTTTTGTTGGAGACAAGGCGAAAGTCCTTGTGGCCGTGCGCTGAGCTGCCAAACGCTCGGTGGAGCGTGACCTGTTTGTGAGTCGTCGCAGGAAGGCCTGGCTCCTGCATGTGGAGACCTGTGTCTCGGCGTCGAGGCAGGAGGGGCCCCTCGGAAGCATGGGGGATGCGAGTGGCGAGCTCGGCCCTGATTTGGCCAATCGCCGCCAGTCGGCCCGTGCGGCCCTGCGCCCCCTGAATCAAGCTGTGCACCGTGCCCAAGAGATGCCCCCGGAGCCGAAGCTTTTGTTCGCGCGCGCGCTGGTGCATGCACGCGTGTGCTAGTAACTCTGAAGTTTCGCACCGTCTCCGTTGCAAGTCATGGCAGGCGTTTTCTGCGACGTACATCGAAGCGTTGAGGAAAGCTTCTCACGAGGGATGGAAGGAGGGGAGGTTGCCGTCCGATGAGGGTGTCTTGTTAGGGTCGGGGCTTTGCTCCCCCGGAGGCCCTCTTGTGGTTTAGGAGGCAGTACCTTGGCAGAGTGCTCCGCTCGGCACGGATGCAGCTGCTGCGGCTGCTGGAAGTCCAGGTGGGTGTCCTGGGCTGTTGGTCCCTTCTGGTCCAGCAGGGCTTGGATGAGTTATATGCATTTAGCCCTCTTGGGCTCGCGGAGTTTCCCTGTCGAGTTTAAGAAGAGGGTCCATTGGGACCGGAGCAATCCCGAGGGGTTTGCGATTTTGGTGAGGGGTGCTTGGAAGGCGATTCTTTTTTAGCATAGGAACCAATGTCGCCTCGTAGAGTGGCGGAGGGAGTTGGCTCGCACGGCGGTGGCGGGCGTCCCTCGTCCCCCGCATTGCCCGGATTTCCCACAGGCGCAACAAGCATTTGTTTCTTATGAGTGCCAGCAGGCTTTCCGTACCCCAGCGTTGTGGAAGGCTCACGTGAGTAAGCGTCGCCCCTTTTGGGACAGATCCCTCTTCTTTGCTCATGGCAACCAGTGTGGAGCGTGTGGGACGGAGTCCCACACTCATACACACATCTCATACACACATCTTAGGCATCGGAGTCGCTGTTGCCTCTCAGCTGTTACCGAGCTTCTTCCCCCACGCCCATTTGCGGTCACTCTGGCGGAGAAGGAGGAGGATGTGAGGTTGAGTACGTCGTTGCGTGCTGCCAGACACTATGAAGAAAAAAAGCGATGTTGCCCGCGTGAAGGTTTGTGGGGCCGGTTTTCCAGCCTGCCTCTGAGCCCCTCCCTGATGTGGCCCCTCATGCGGATGGGTGCGACCGGGCTCGCGAGTTCGGTCCAGGCGAGCCCGACCCCGTCCCCCAGATCCCGCGTGACACGTTCTGCTATGCTCACTGACACTTTCTCTCGGGCCAGCAGAGGCCCCAGGACTTGCAGCGTGGTTGGAAGAGTGGAATGTTTCTACCCTGCGTGGTCGGCCACTATGGATGTTGTCCCTGCACGTGGCGAACAATCTGGTGAGAGGGGATCTTCTAGAATGAGGTCTCGATTCGTTTATGGCATGGGTCGTTGGCAACGGGCGTCTTCGTCGGGCTCCCAGCGGGCCCTCCGTGTGAAGCTCGGTCTACGGCGCGTCCGGTTCCAATCAAGGACCGACGTTATAGGAAGGGTCCGAGGTCTGTGCTTTTCCATGAGGTGCAGTGGGGCCTCAAGGGGCTCAAAGGGGGCAGGTTGTGGTTGGAAATGAGCTCCTGAGGCCTGGCATCGCTCGGACGTGTGCTTTTTTTCGGCGAGGACCCTGGAGGAGCATCCTGGATCATCGAGCAAACAAAAGCACGCACGAAACCGAAACATGCACAGGGAATGGACGTCTGAGCGGTGGCAAGGAGGATGGTGGGAAGGTTTCTCCTGGCGGCGGTCGTGGCCCGCGTGTGCGCCATCATGGAACACCCGGAGGTGTCGTCTCAGAGAAGGCTCGGCCTCATCCTGGAGGTTGCACGAGTTTTCATGGTTTGCCGGGTCGCGCGAGGCATGTACCAATATGTCGGGCCTGTCCCTCTACAGGAAAACATTCAAAAATAGTGAAATGATAGTTTGGGGACGAGTTGTTGACAGTGTTTGCCCATTGGGGGGGTATCTGTTCTCCGTACTTCTTAATTTTTCGCCCAAAATAAATCCCCCTGTAGGGGGACACGACCGACTTAAGTGTACTCCAGATTTCGTAATAAAAGGGAGGGGGTTTGGACCAGGACCCTCCAGGACAAGCCATTTCAGACCCCTCCCCGTGGGAGAACCCTCCAAAACATTGTCCCCAGACCCCCCCAGGCCCTCCAAGATAGCCTGGAAGAGACCCCCCCCGAAATGAGACCCCCCTCCCTTCATTACGAAATCTGGAGTACCATCGCCATAGACCAGTGCATGATGGGCGGTGAGTATCGCAAGCCCACGAGGTCGTTGGGTGTCCACGTGCCTTCGTTTCCCCGTCTGGCCAGGTGTTGGCGCGGAGGGGGCAGGTGCCGGCACCCAGGTGGACATTTTGCGGCTGCGAGGAGGGGGGAGCGAGGGCTCCTCCTCCTCCTCCTCCTTCTCCTCCTCCCCCTCCTCCTCCTCCTCCTCCTCCTCCTCCTCCTCCCCCTCCTCCTCCTCCTCCTCCTCCTCCTCCTTTTCCTCCTTCTGGGGACTTACAGGACGGCCGCGCTCAAGCAGTACCCGTCGCAGCTCTGTCGTTTCTTGGCCGCTGTTTTCTTGGAAGGCTGCCCGTCAGACGTCAAAGCCGATGTCCCCGGGCCCGAGGTGCCGGAAGCCATAGCTGACCGTTATGTGCATCAGGACCCGTATGCAAAGTTCATTCAGCAACACGATTGTGCAGCCGGTGGTACTAGGAAGGCTTAAGTTGCGGTGCTTCCTTCCGTTGCGCTTTGTGCTCTCTCCTATTTTCGAATTCGGTCGTTCGGTGTGCTTCATATTCGTCCTTTCAGCAGTGCCGCAGTAGTAGTAGTGGTAGTAGTAGTAGTAGTAGTAGCAGTAGTAGTAGCAGTAGTAGTCGTAGTAGTAGTAGTCGTAGTAGTAGTAGTAGTAGTAGTAGTAGTAGTAGTAGTAGTAGTTACAGTAGTAGTAGTAGTAGTAGTAGTAGTAGTAGTAGTAGTAGTAGTCGTAGTAGTAGCAGTAGTAGCGGTAGTGGCGGTAGTAGCAGTAGTAGTAGTAGTAGTAGTAGTAGTAGTAGTAGTAGTAGTAGTAGTAGTAGTAGTAGTAGTAGTGCTAGTGGTAGTCGTAGTAGTAGCAGTCGTAGCGGTAGTAGCAGTAGTTAGTAGTAGTTAGTCAGTAGTAGTAGAGTAGTAGTAGTAGAGTAGTAGTAGTAGTAGTAGTTAGTAGGGGGTAGTAGTAGTAGATCCGTAGTAGTAAGCGTTAGTAGAGTAGTGGTAGTTAGTAGTAGTAAGTAGTAGTAGTCGTAGTAGTAGTAGTACTAGTAGTAGTGCAAGGAGTAGTAGTAGTCGTAGAAGTCGTTGCGTAGTTGTGGTAGGTGTAAATCAGGAGTAGTCGTAGTAGTAGCAGTAGCAGTAGTAGTAGAGTAGTAGTAGTCGTAGTAGTTAGTAGTAGTTAGTAGTAGTAGGTAGTAGTAGTATGTAGCACTAGTCATACAACACCGTAGTAGTAGTCGTAGAAGTAGGCAGAATGAAAGACATTAGTATTAGAGTAGTAGTAGTAGTAGGAGTAGTAGTAGCTTAGTAATATAGTGAGTGTTAGTGGTATGGTAGTGGTAGTGGTAGAGAGTAAGTAGAGAGTAGGAGTAGTAGAGGTAGGAAGTGGTGGTGGAGTGGTATTGGTAGTAGTAGTAGTAGTCGTATTAGTAGTAGTAGTAGTAGTAGAAGTCGTAGTAGTTGTAGTTGTAGCTCCTAGCCGTTCGTCGTCGTAGTAGTAGTAGTGTAGTAGTTTAGTAGTAGGGTAGTAGTAGTAGTAGTTAGTAGTAGTAGTAGTAGTAGTAGTAGTAGTAGTCGTAGTAGTGGTAGTAGGAGAAGTAGTGAGAGTAGTAGTAGTAGTAGTTTAGTAGTAGTAGTAGTTAGTAGTATGTGTAGCAGTAGCGTAGTAGGTCGTAGTAAGTAAGTAGTAGTAGTAGTAGTAGTAGCTAGTTAGTAGTAGTAGTAGTAGTAGTTAGTAGTAGTAGTAGCAGTAGTAGTAGTAGTTAGTAGTATCAGCGGTACTACTAGTATTAGTGGTACTAGTAGTAGTAGTAGTAGTAGTAGTAGTAGTAGTAGTAGTAGTAGTAGTAGTAGTAGTAGTAGTAGTAGTAGTAGTAGTCGTAGTAGTAGCAGTAGTAGTAGTAGTCGTAGTCGTCGTCGTCGGAGTAATACAGTAGTAGTAGTAGTAGTAGTAGTAGTAGTAGTAGTAGTAGTAGTAGTAGTAGTAGTAGTTGTAGTCGAAACCAATTGCCCTAGCCAGCTCAACCTGCCAACCCGTCCAACCAGCCAGCCAGCCCACCCAGCCACCCCGCCACCTCGCCAACCCGTCAGCCAACCAGCCCAGCCGCCCACCCCGTCATCCCGCCAACCAGCCGATCCCCTCCGCCTGCTCTCCGTGCCCAACCAGCCACCCTGCCAACCCGCCCTCCCCCGCCGCCTGCCCTCCGTCACCGCAGAGAGGGGGGGGAAGTGTTTTTCACCAGCGAAAACCAGCAAACTAGCCCTCCCGGGGACCGGCGGGACAGCGGGGAGGGGGCAAATCGCACCGTAACATGCAGGACTGGGAATGGCGGGGGGGGCACCCGGCACGGTTTTGGGCGTCAAATGTGTTATTGTTGTCATTTTTCAACGTCCACCGCGCCCTCTTTCTCAATGGGAAGGCTCCCATCCTTGAAACTGTCGCCAATTTTGAGGCCCCGCGCGTGGCTTCTTAGAGAGCCGCCAAGAGGCCCCAGGAGGTCTCAGGAGGCATCAGGAAGCTCCAGGAGGCTTCAGGACGTCCCTGGAGGCCGTGGGAATCCTAAGGAGGCTCCAGGACGCTCCAGGAGGCACCAAAAGGTCCCATCACGCTCGGGGCGTATCCTGAACGACCCAAAAGTTCCAGAACGCTGCGGACGCCCCTGGAGGGCTGAGGATATCTTAGGAGAGCCCACGAGGCTTCAAGAGGCCGTAGGAAGTCCCCAGAGGTTGCTATCCCAGGAGGCCCCCGGGATTACCAGGAGGCTCAATGAGGTCCCATGGTCCATCACGCCCGACGCAGGGAGAGGGAGGCGGAGGAGGAGGGCGAGGAGGAGGAGGAGGAGGACAAGGGAAAGGAGGAGGAGGACGAGGAGAAAAATGAGGAGGAGGACGAGCATGATAAGGAAAGGATGAGCAGGGTGACAGCGTGACGCCCCAGCAAATACACTGAGTCCAGTCCAATTGGTTTCTACCCCGTGAGGGGCGCTACATGGATGTAGTAGTAGTCGTCGTAGTAATAGTAGTAGTAGTAGTAGTAGTAGTAGTACTAGTAGTAGTAGTAGTAGTAGTAGTAGTAGTTAGTAGTAGTAGTAGTGTACTAGTAGTAGTACTAGTAGTAGTACTAGTACTAGTACTAGTACTAGTAACTAGTAGTAGTAGTAGTAGTAGTAGTAGTAGTAGTAGTAGTAGTAGTAGTAGTAGTTGTAGTAGTAGTCGTAGTAGTAGTAGTAGTAGTAGTAGTAGTAGTACTAGTAGTAGTAGTAGTAGTAGTAGTAGTAGTAGTATTAGTAGTAGTAGTAGTGGTAGTAGTAGTAGTAGAGTAGTATAGTAGTAGTAGTAGTAAGTAGTAGTAGTAGTAGTACTAGTAGTAGTAATAGTAGTAGTAGTAGTAGTAAGAGTAGTGTAGTAGTAGTAGTAGTAGTGAAAGTAGGAGTAGCGGTAGTAGAAGTAGTAGTAGTAGTAGTAGTAGTGTAGTAGTAGTAGTGTAGTAGTAGTAGTAGTAGTAGTAGTAGTAGTAGTCGTAGTAGTAGTATAGTAGTAAGAGTAGTAGTAGTAATAGTAGTAGTAGTAGTCGTAATAGTAGTAGTAGTAGTAGTAGTAGTAGTAGTAGTAGTAAGAGTAGTAGTAGTAGTAGTAGTGAAAGTAGGAGTAGCGGTAGTAGAAGTAGTAGTAGTAGTAGTAGTAGTAGTAGTAGTAGTAGTAGTAGTAGTAGTAGTAGTAGTAGTAGTAGTACGCCCCCCCCCTTTGATTTGACCCCGATACGCCCCTTCCCCGTCGTCGCTGCGAGGGAGGCGGCGTTCGTTTTCGCGGGGCTCATGCGAGGCGGGTATGTGGTCGCCACATGCTGAGCGAAAGCAGGCCCTTTATAATAAGAGAGCAGGCCACCTGCCGTGTCGCGGCGCGCCCTGGCACCGCCCTGGAGAGCATCGGCCGCGGCCGCGGGATCACTCCTTCTGGTGAACTACCCTCCAATTTCCGTTGCCGAACAGCTGCCACGGGTCGCAGGAGTCCAAGAAAAACTTCGTGAACTCCCCCATGGCGTTCAGCATCGGAGTCAAGCCAGGCGTGTTCTCGTAGAAGAGCTGGGGCATCATGCGCATGCTCTCGCTGCGCTTCCCCAGGTAGCCGCGCTTGTACAAGCTGGTCTTCACGACGCCGATATTGGCCTCTGCCATGATGATCGAGGACCGCGTCAGGAGGAATGACGTCTTGGAGCCCTTCATGCTCTTGTCGCTCTTCACTGGTTTCTTGGTGCTCTTCATGGGGCCCTTGATGCTCTTCATGGGGCCCTTGGCGCGCGTGGTGGCCGTGGAGCTCGCGGTGCGCTTCTTGTTATTCCTCATCTGCTTGTGGCGCTTGGCGGCCATCTTGGCCAAGGCCGCCCCCAAGCCCTTCATCCCGATCTTCTCGGTCTTGGCGAACTGCTTGATGCTGCGCTTGGTCCTCGTGTGCGTGATGCCAGCGGCCTTGGCCTTCTTCTTGTAGATCTGAGCGCCATCGGTGTTGAGCAGGCCGCGCTCCCGATCAATCTTCGCCATGGCGGGGGCGACGTCGTCGGCGTCCTCGGGAGGAGGCGGGGCGCCCTTCTGCACGGCCGCGTCCTTCGCAGGGAATATAACGCGCTTGCCAGTCGCGCGGTCCACGGTCATGATGCCGCGGCCTGAGTGCACATTCTGGGTGGCACTGCCAGCGCGGCGAACCGAGCAAGCGAACGCGTCCATCTCCACCTCGCCAGTGGAATGCTGGAAGTTGTCGGCATCTCTCATGGACTTCCACGCAGCGGCCTCCGCGACGCGCGGCATGAGCAGCTCGACCTTCTTCCTGGACACGCCCGTCACGCGGTGAGTCTGCGCCTGGTCGAGCCCGCAACCAGTCGCCCATAGGCTGCGGTAGTAGTCCGTGGACGTCAGGCCCGTGTTCAGCAGCGGCGTGAATGCCCACGCGCTCATTGTGCAACGGCACGATTTTATCCAGCATCTGAAGTCGCCGTTCTCCTGCTCCGCCATGTCGTAGCCGCACTTCCAGCACGTGCGGTCGGTCGTGGGCGGGATGCATCCAGCCACGCGCAGGGCCTGGTCCACGTCCGCATCGCTCATCCCCAACACTTCGACAAACGAGGGCATCTCCACGTGGAAGAGTTTGCTCTTGTGCGAGTCCGACACCAAGCGACCACCCTCGGGGACCGTCGGCGGCAAGTAGGGCACGCTGGAGGGCTTCCTCCTGATGAACGCGGACGGCTTGCGCACGGGGGCCGCGGACGGCTTCCTCATGGGGGCCGCGGCGGCGGGCTTCCGCGCAAGCGGCTTGCCGTTTCCTGCAGGCTTGCGCGGCGCCTCCTTGCCCGCTCGGAGCACGCCCCTGCGCTTGGTCCGGGACCCGTTGCCCATGGCGGCAGCGCGCGGCGCACCCTGGAGCGGCGGGGGGCGGCGGAGGAGGTAGGGCGCAAACCACTGAGACAAAATGCTGCGGACAATCGCACTTGCAGCGGCGTGCGGGCGCTGCGCATGAGAACCGATGGCAAATGGGGCTACTGGATCGACCCGACAACCAGAGCTCTGGGGGGCGACGACGACGCAATCATTTTCTCATATCGCACATGCAAAGAAGAAGCTGCACTGCCCAAGGTAATACGCCATGCGCCGCCCTGGCCCGCGGCGCAACACGTTTCCTCGCATCGCACATATAGATATGTGTATATAAAGAAGAGGCGGCGGCGCGCAATCAACTCATCTGGGGCACTGGGGCGCGCGCCTCCTCGGCGGCGCGCGCCCCGTGCGTGCCCGAGCTGGAAGCGCCCGCACGCGGCCCGCTCAGTCCGTCATGCCATCGGCCTCCTCGCGGGCGGCGGCCTCCGCATTCGCGCGGTCTTCCTCGTCCTGCTCGATGAAGCGGCTGATCTCCTCGTCAATGTCAATGTCGCCGTCTGCCGTGTCCATGGAGCTGCGGGCGGCGGCGGCGGCGTCAGTCGTTCGGCGCTTGCGAGGAGGTAACGTCAGGTCAATCTGCGCACCAGAGTCCCCCGCGTTCATTTGGAAGAACTGCTCCTGCATCAGGTCGAAGGCCCTTTTCTGCTCAGCCTTGTCAGTGTCGCTGAGCCCGACCGCGCACCCCGTGCTGGCGGCGGGGGCGGACCCCGCTGGGCCGCTCGAAGGCGCCGCGCCGCTGCTCTCGGTCGCAACAGTGCTCATCAAGTGAGCGCCCCAGGCGTCGTACCCCGCCGCTCTCGGCGCGGGCGGCGCATCTGCGGCAGGGAATATGGCGGCGCCGCTCACCGTCGGCAAGTCAGGCACGTCCTGGCCATTGAGGAGGCGCTTCACATAGCCCATCGACCAGTTGATGTCTTCGTCGAAGTAAGCAGGGTACACGGGCTTGGTCGGGTCTTTCTTGTACTCGCCGAATGCCGCCTTGCACTTCTGGTTGAACAAGTCTGGCTTCTTCGGGTTGGTGTAGGTGAACCAGGGCACGCGGGTCTCCTCTTCGCTCGCGTGGCGGAAGTACACGCGCGTGTCCGTCAAGACAACCACGTGCGTCCGCGCCGTCACGGCCAGCAAGTCCTCGTCGTCCGTGACCTGCCGGAAAGAAGGCCGTATGAGCCGCATGAAGTCATCGCTGCCCACGTCCATCGGCATGCCCTTCTTCCACTTGGAGACGAGCTCTTTTTCGAATGCCTTGTCGTATGCGCTGTTGCACACCTGACCGGAAGACCCGACGTCGAACTCTGCCGACGTGTACCGAGCCCAGAGTGTGGCGTCCTCCTCGGCAGGGTTCAGGAACGCCTTGAGAATTGACGCCGGCTGCGTGGCTAAGTCGCCGTCGTCAAAGATTGCTGGTCTGACGCGGGTGACAGGTTCCGCTTTGAAGAAGTCGAAGTGCTTGGCGGTGACGATCGTCGGGGCAACGTCGCCCGCCTCGACGTCCCCGCTCTGCTCCAGCGCCGCAATTTCCACGCGGCTCATCATGAACGCCAGCGTCTTCGAGCCAGCGCTCTTCCCGACGCGCGTTTTGCCGATCCACGCCGCGCCGAAAGACCTCAGGGTCGAAGCCAGAATGGGCTTGACCACGTTGTTCAGGAACCAGGGGTCGAAGTCGCGCAGCGTCAGAACCCAGATCGCGAGGCCCTTGGCGTTCGCCCTGCCCTTCGCGTAATTGCTCAGGGACCTCTCGATGCGGCTTTCCTCCCATCCAAAGATAGGCGACTCTGGCCGACAACTCTCCCGATCAGCGAACTCCATGAATTGGTTCGCATTGTTGCTCCGAGGCCCCTTATCGCGGATGTATTTGTATCCCTTGTCCTTGGCCTCCCACTCCGCCGTCTTCCTGGAAGCCCTGCCAGCCTTCGGGACCGCAGTGTGGTAGCGTAACTGGTAGCCCTCCAGTTTCTCCAGCATGCACTGGACGGCAAGGCGGCCAACCCTGCACTGGTTGCCGTACTTCCATACCAAACAAGTGCCACGACACATTTGAATACAAGAGTCCATTCTGGTCTTCACCCCCAGGAGGATCACGTCCTTCAAAATGTCGTGTTTGCCGTCGTCCTTCTTGACAACGAACACCTGCATGGAGTACTGCCCTTGCGGCTCCTTCTTCAAGGAGAAGGGCGCGGGCATGCCCTTGTAGTCGCAAGTCTTCGCGTATTCGTGGAGATCTTGCCAAGGGGTTTCGCCGTCGTAGTCCCCCACGAAGTCGCCGAAGTACTCGATCTGCCTGCCGCACTCCGTTGCGAACTCAGCTGGTAGGTCTCCGATCTTGCACTGCCCTGGCGTGTCTAACTTGTTAGACACGATGCACGGGTGGTCTGTCAACTTCAGGTTCTCGATGTGTTGCAGCGCCTCGCCGAACGAGAGGCTCGGCGCGTAGTCCTGGAGCCCGAGGGCCACCCCCAGGCACTCTGGCATCACCACCGCAGGGTTGATGGCGGCCATGTTGCAGCAGCGCAAACAGGAGTTGTACGGCGAGGTCGGTTGCTGTGGCAGCTCGAGCCGTCCACAACGGGGGGGCATCTTTTTTTAGGATGCCCTCTGGAAACACGCAGTGAGAATGTTTTGCTATGGCAGATTCGTGTTTACTGTCGCGACGTCAACACTTACGTTGCGCCGTTGCTGGTGTCGTTCGCTTCTCTGGGCGTAGCAGTGCGACTGTGTTGTTTGGTGTTGTGTTTCCCTCCTGGGTGCCCTCCTGGGTTCCTTCTTGGGCCCCTTCCTGGGTTCCCTCCTGGGTCCCCTGCTGGGTCCCTTTGCTGGGTCCCCTGCTGGGTCCCCTCCTGGGTCCCTTTGCTGGGTCCCCTGCTGGGTCCCCTCCTGGGTCCCTCCCCCTGGGTCCCCTCCTGGGTCCCCTGCTGGGTCCCTTTGCTGGGTCCCCTGCTGGGTCCCCTCCTGGGTCCCTTTGCTGGGTCCCCTGCTGGGTCCCCTCCTGGGTCCCTCTCCTGGGTCCCCTCCTGGGTCCCCTGCTGGGTCCCTTTGCTGGGTCCCCTGCTGGGCCCCCTCCTGGGTCCCTCTCTTGGGTTCCCTTGCTGTGTCTCTCTGTTGGCAAAACAAAAAACACCCGTACAGATAGGACGAACGCACAGACAAGACTAAAACAAAAGGTCAAGCCACAAAAAAATGGCTTGGACTTGGTCGCGCTCGTCGTCTTTGTTCCCTGTGGCGTTTCTCACTCATCAAACGCATTATTTTGCTTGCAGAGAAAGTTACCTGTTCGACATCTTGAGCCCCGCAGATAGGACGAACGCACAGACAAGACTAACACAAGAGGTCAAGCCAAAAAAAAATGGCTTGGACTTGGTCGCGCTCGTCGTCTTTGTTCCCTGTGGCGTTTCTTACTCATCAAACGCATTATTTTGCTTGCAGAGAAAGTTACCTGTTCGACATCTTGAGCCCCGCAGATAGGACGAATGCATACCCAAGACTAAAACAAGAGGTCAAGCCAAAACAAAAATTGGCTTGGACTTGATCGCGCGTGTTGTCGTTATTCCCTGTGGCGTTGCTTACCCATCAAACGCAGTATTTTGCTTGCAGAGAAAGTTACCTGTTCGACATCTTGAGCCCCGCAGATAGGACGAACGCACAGACAAGACAAAAACAAGAGGTCAAGCCAAACAAAAAATGGCTTGGACTTGGTCGCGCTCGTCGTCGTTATTCCCTGTGGCGTTTCTTACCCATCAAACGCGCTTGCAGAGAAAGTTACCTGTTCGACAGGAGGGAACCCAGAAGGGGACCCAGAAGAAAGACCCAGAAGAGAGACCCACGAGAGAACCCAGCAAGGGTCACTTTCTTCTCGGGCGTTTCTGTCGTTTTGATGTCATTGAACCATTCTGGAAAATATGGTTTATCCCCAGGGCGCGCGGGGCATGGAAAATGCAACGGGTCGAGAACTAGGCGCGCCCATGCCTCATAGACAGGTCCGCAACATCGCTTTCTCGTGAATGCTACTGAACGTCTGTGCCCTCCAGGACGCAGCGCGCTCGATCTTCGTGACCTCCTTCGGAATCCCGCGCGTGGCCCCGCGGGGAGGGAGGGGGGTCAACAAGGTCCCCCGCCACCCCTCTTGCGCACAAGATTTTCATCATTTTCCTCTCCAGGCTCCCCTCCCATCCTGCTCCTCATACTCCCCTCCTCCTCCTCTTCCTCCTCCTCCTCCCCCTCCTCCTCCTCCTCCTCCTCCTCCCCCTCCTCCTCCTCCTCCGCCTATTTTGGCTCGCTTCCCAGTCCTTCTCTAGGTCCTGGACAGCGACGGAGTGCTTGGCGGCGATCTCCGCCGCCTTCGCTGTGAGGCCTCGCTGCTGGACAAAGAAGGCCTTCTGCAGGTCACTGAACTTTTTCTTCTCTTCCAGCACCTCCTCTGGCGTCGGCGGGGAGAAGCGAACCTCCCCCGTCGCCGACGACACCACTACGCTTTTCCCCGATCTCGTGGTGGCGCGCTGCCACTCCGCCAGGAACACCTCGCGGCGGATGCGCTCGTCGAAGGCGCGCTCATCCTCCGTCTCCTGGAGCGCGCTCCCGTCTAGCTGGACGTGGTAGCCGCTCTCCTGCTCCCCCTTGTCCTTCGTCTCCTCCTTGTCCTTCGTCTTCTCCTCCTTCTCCTCCTTGTGCTTCGTCTCCTCCTCCTTCTCCTTGTCCCCCTTGTCCTTGCCCTCCCCGTGCTCACCCTTGTTCTTCGTCTCCTCCTCCTTCTTGTCGTGGGTGTACGCGCCGCCGCGGTAAAAGCGGCACCGGTCGCCGTAGTAGCACCAGCCCCTGTTGTAGTCGCGGCTCGGGGCCCGCCAGCCCCACTTCGCCCAAGAGTGCGGCGTGCCACCTTTGCGTTTGTTGCTCTCCTCTGGGCGCGTAGCTCGCCGCCTCGTCTCCCTTCCCCTCCGTCAGTTTCTCCTTCTTCGCCGCCTTCTCCGTGTCCCTGTCCCAAGAAGGCGGTGCCTCCCTCTTCTTCTCCTTCTGGTCCCCCGTCTTCTTCTGGTTCCCCGTCTTCTTCTCCTTCTCCTGGTCCCCCTTGTTCTTCTGGTTCACCGTGTTCTTCTCCTTCTCCTGGACCCCCGTCTTCTTCTCCTTTTCCTTCCCCTTCTCCTTCGTCGCGCTGTGCCCAGTGGCGTGTCCCCCTGTTTTCTGCTGGCTCTTCTTCATCTTGGCCTCCTCGACGGCGGGGTCGAACAGCCAGGCACCCTTGGGCGTGAAAGGCTTTCCCTGTGCAAGGGCCTCGGCCCATTGACGTTTCTGGCGCGTCACCTGCTTCTGGGTGGCCACCATCGCTGTCTAAAGGGCGCCCTTTGGAGTGGTTGGCTGGTGCTTCCTGGTGCTTTGGTAGTGCCAAAAACTGCTACAGAATCCCCCCTCTCATCATGCCTCTCTGGGGGCTCTCTGGTGCCTCCCATGGTCCTCTTGGGGGCTCCTGGGGCCGCCCGCTCCCCAGGGGGAAGGGTGGAAGGCCGAAAAACAAAAAAAAAACACGAGGAAAAAAAAAAAAAAAAAAAACAATCCTGAGGAATTCCTCGGAGGGGGTGGGGAGGGCGAAAAGTTCGCCAGGATTGTTTTGTTTGTTTTTTTTGTTTTTTTTTGGTTTTTCCTGTGTTTTTGGACTTTCGCCCCCCGAGCATGCGGGATTCGCTTCATGGGGCCGCGGCCTCCCCCCATGAAGCGAATGATTGGACTCCTCAGGGAGGGAGGGGCAGAGGGGGGGGAAGTCCCCCAGGAAGGGGGTATCGGGGTCAAATCAAAGGGTAGTAGTAGTAGTAGTAGTAGTAGTAGTAGTAGTAGTAGTAGTAGTAGTAGTAGTAGTAGTAGTAGTAGTAGTAGTAGTAGTAGTAGTAGTAGTAGTAGTAGTAGTAGTAGTAGTAGTAGTAGTAGTAGTAGTAGTAGTAGTAGTAGTAGTAGTAGTAGTAGTAGTAGTAGTAGTAGTAGTAGTAGTAGTAGTCGTAAGTCGTAGTCGTAGTCGTAGTAGTAGTAGTAGTAGTAGTAGTAGTAGTAGTAGTAGTAGTAGTAGTTGTAGTAGTAGTAGTAGTAGTAGTAGTAGTCGTAGTAGTAGTAGTGGTAGTAGTAGTAGTAGTGGTAGGAGTTAGGGAGAGGTAGGAGTAGGAGTAGGAGTCAAGCTAGCCAGCTCGAGCGAGTCAAGCATGGCATGCCCAGTCCCACCCGCCCTCCCACAACATAAGAAGCAAAGCTGGCACAACTGGGGGCCGAAGTCACACCGGCCAGCCGGTTTGGTACAGCTGATGCGGCCGCGATGGCGGTTGCCGACGGGAACTGGCGAGCGCGTGTTGAATGCCGCGCGCGCATTGCCAGACGAGTCGAGAATGGCCCGGTACACCGCAGGAAGCCAGAGGTGGCCGGAGGAAGCCCGACGGTCTGACAGGACACCCCAAAGCATTTTTGTGAAAAAGCATTGGGTTTTTGATGTTTTTATGTTGAAATGCTTGCAAAAACACGGTATTCGGTAGGATTCTGACATGAACGCGCGAGTGTGCTCTTTGTAGTATTTTTTGCACAGGATTCGCGGCCTGGGTGCATGACAGAGCATCGCGAGTGCACCGCGCGATGACGTGAAATCGCTGGATTTGACAGAATTCTTAAGATTCCTATGGTTTTCCTATGATTTCAGCAAGAGAGCCCGGGCGGGAAATTTGTACATTTTTGTGAAAAAGCATTGGGTTTTTGATGTTTTTATGTTGAAATGCTTGCAAACACACGGTGTTCGGTAGGATTCTGACATGAACGCGCGCGTGTGCTCTTTGTGGTATTTTTTGCAATGGATTATCGCCGTGGACGACAGGACGTCCATGTCGAGAGGAAAAAATAAGAAACATGTTGATTTTGTATTGTTTTTTTTACAGGTTAGGATGGGACCACCCGGATGCGCCCGCTATCTGCCGGCCTGAGTGGGGAGTAGAAGTATATTCTAATAAGGAATAAGGATAGGAGTAGGAGTAGGAAGAGGAGTTGGAGTAGGACAAAGTAGGAGTGAGACTAGCAGTAGGAGTGGGAGTATGAGTAGAAATTGTTGACGCTTCGCGTATCCCCACCAGCCCATCCAGAAACGATGCTCAG
>CAUYUJ010003780.1:83922-273922 GCA_963575745.1 Prorocentrum cordatum
CCGTGGCGCATTCCCAAAGGGGGGGGTCCCCCTTAGCTACCCCCCCCTTGAACGTCCCCTGCCGGATCCCCCTCCCTCCTTGATCCCCCTCCCTCCTTTTTTCTTTTTTTCTTTTTTCTCGCCCTTCGGAAGATCCCCCCCCCTCTTCCCTCTCGCGCTTCGGAAGCTACCCCCCCCCGCCCTTTCCCAAGGAGGGGGGGCTTAGCTACCCCCCCCTCCTCCTTCCACTCCCCCTGCCAGAAGTCCCCCCCCCTTCCTCTTCTTCTGCGCCCCTCGGAGGCTGCCCACCCCTTTGTTCGCGCTCCGGAAGTGCCCCCCCCCCCCTGCCTTCCCCGAAGGGGAGAGGGGGCTTCGCTACCCCCCCCCCCCCGCCATGAACCTCCCGTGCCGGAAGCCTCCCCCTCACTCATTTTCTCCGCCCTCGGAAGCTAGCCCTCCCCTCTTTCCGCGCTCCGGGAGCTGTTCCCCCCCCCCTTCCCCCCCGCTCCTGTCACAAGGGAGGGGGGGGGCTTAGCTGCCCCCCGCCATGAACCTCCCGTGCCGGAAGCCCCCCCCCCCTCATTTTTTCCGCCCTCGGAAGGTCGCCCTCCCCTCTTTCCGCGCTCCGGAAGCTGTTCCCCCCCCTTCCCCCCCGTTCTTGTCACAAGAGAGGAGGGGGAGGGCTTGGCTGCCCCCCCCTTGGGCCTCCCCTGCCGGAAACCTCGCCCTCCTTTTTCTCCGCCCCTCGGGAGCGAGGTTCCCCCCCGTTGCCCTCCGTAGCATTATGTCGGGGCTGCCCCTCTACAGGAGGAATATTAAAACAGATTCAAAGTGTAGCCTGGGGACAATTGTTTGACTATGTTTGGGCATCTTTGGATCATTTTTTGGGGGTACTTTGAATTCTTCGTCGACAATCCCCCTGTAGGGGGACAGGCCCGACCTAACCGTAGCAGGCGCCGAATACAAAGTAACTGCGAAACCCAACGCTGCCCGAACGCGGAAATACGAAAGAGCGCGGGAACCCAAAAGAGCACGAAGAACGAAGGACGCGCCACCGAAAAGAAGACCAAAACCGAAGCGAGCGCGGGAAAACCGAAGGGCACCGAAAAGCCAAGAAAACGCCGAAGACCAAAGGCGCGTCGGGCTGCAACAACCAAAGGAACGCCGTAAGCCAAAAGCACACCGACAACCCTAATGGCGCCGAGAACCTCAAAAAAACAAAAGACCAAAGGCGCGCCGGAACCCGAAAGGGCGCCGCCAACGAACAGGTCGCCACATTCAAACGACGCGCAGAAAACACAATGGTGCGCCGAAAACCAAACGAGCTGCAAAAACTAAAGGAGCGCCGTAAACCAAAAGCACGCCGAGAACCCACATGGCGCCGAGAACACCAAAAAACCGAAAGCCAAAGGAGCGCCGAAAACCAACCGAAACCCAAAAGGGCGCCAACAACCAAAGAGCCGCCAACGCGCCGGAACCCAACAGAGCGCCGACAACCACAGCGGCGCCGCAATTCAAACAGACGCCGAAAGCAAAAGATGCTCCGACAGCCAACAGGGCGTCGAAAGCCAAAGGAGCGCCGCAAACACAGAGAGCGCCGAAAACAACAAGAGTCGCCGTCAAATCAAGATACCCGAACAAACGATGACGGCGCGGAACGTTACGAACGCGCCGAAATCCCAAGGAGCGCCGAAAACCAAACGAGCGCCGAAAATCAATACGGCGCCGAAAACCTATCAGACGCCGAAAACTTTCGATTCGCCGAGCACCGACAGGGTGCCAACAAAACCTCTGGACGCCGGAAAAGGAAACGCGCCAAAAGCCCGAAGAGCATCGAAAACCAAAAGGACCCCGAAAGCCAACGATGCCCCATGACCCTACATATTGCCGAATAACCAAAGCGACGCCGTAAGCCGAAGATGCGCCGAATACCGGAGCGGCCCCGAAAGCCACGTGGACGCCCTTTTCCATTAGACGATCTCTGCTGGGGGCCCCCCCCCGCCTCCTTCCTTGTTCGGCTAAAGGAGGAGCTTAGTTGCCTCGATACGCCCGTTTTGAAACGCAACATGCCCCGTGTTCAAGACGTCCGTGTCAATACGTTGCGTGTTGGCTCCACGTACTGGGCCACGTCTTGGCGAATGTATCGCGTCGGACCTACGTTTTCAGCCTACGTGTTGAGCTCCGTATCGATACCCTACGTGTTGCGTGTTGCGTATCGGGGCAACTTAGAGGAGGAGAATGGATTGGAAAGCCCTTCCCCCTCTGTGGCTAAAGGAAGGCTCCGAAAACCAAAAGGCCGCCGGCAACCAAAGGGCGACTGAGACCGAAGACGCGCCGAAACTCAAAAGGGCGCACGGCAGCTGAAAAACACCCGAACACCAAGGAGGCGCCAAAATCTTAAAAGGCACCGAGTACGAACAGAATGCCGAAAACCGAAAGAGCTCTAAAAATCAAAGGAAATCGAAAACCAAAGGGACGCCGAAACCCAAAGAACCACCCAAACCCCAAAGGGCGACGACAACCCAAAGGGCGCCGAAAACCAATCGGACGCCGAACACCAAAAGAGCGCCAAAAGCAAAGGAGCAACGAAACCCAACTGGTGCCGACAAAAACTGATCGCCGAACATCAAAGAGCCGACGAACACCAAAAAGTGCGCCGGCAACCGGTGAGGAAGCGCAGCAAACCCAAAGATACGCCGAATACCAAACGATCGTCGAAAATCCTAGCGGCGCCGAAAACCAACCCAGCGCTAAAAGACAAGAGCACGCCGAAAATCAAAGAAGCACCCAAGAACCAACGGATCGTCGATCTCAGCTGCGAAAAGGAGTGGGGGTAGCTTCACGTAGTTTCCGAAGCCTTTTGAAAGGGAAGCCGGGGGTAACCTTGGGTTAGGGTCGGCAATTATATTACAGGAGGTCCATCGATAAATCCAGCCGAAATCTTCGGAACATCTTCAGCAGGAAACTCACCCCCCCCAAAAGCTTCAAACAATCTCTAAGCCAAAACCAGCGGAAATCTAAAATTCGAAGACAAAATCAAAAATACATATCTAAGCCAAAACTTGCGAACTTCAAACTTCTCTAAGCCAAAACCTGCGAACATCTCAGACTCTAAAGAAGCTTCCAAACACTTACTCTGAGTCCCTCAATAGTTTTGGGCCCCCGGACTACAATGCCCCCCCGGAGTACAGGGGCCCCCCCCCCCCGGACTACAGGGACCCCCCCCCGACTACAATGGCCCCCCCCCGGACTACAAGGACCCCCCCCGGACTACAGGGCCCCCCCCTGGGAGAACAAGGGCCCCCCCCGGATTACAGCGACCACGCCCAGCGCGAATGCTTCGGGCTGCCACAAAAAGAAAATTGCCACGGTCTGAACGACGAGTAAGTACTGTACTGCACCACGACGACGACGACGACGACGACGTCGTCGTCGTCGTCGATTCGATTCGATCCGCGGGGCCATGAAGGCAATCCAGGCGAGCGGGCTACTCGCCCGAGCACACGCCGCCAGGGCTCAGGCCGCGGCCGCGCCGCGGGCGGTCGCGGCGGTACACCGCGGTGGAGCTGGCGGCCAGCGCCCGCTCGGCGAGGCACTGCTCGAACATGCCGCACGCGGCCAGCATGGCGACCCACGGGTCGACGCCCGCCACCTCCTGCTGCGCCGTCGCCGTCGGCCGCGTCGTTGGCCCCTGCTCGCGGCCGCCTGCATGCCCAGGCGCTGCCGCTGAACTGCCACCTGCTGGCGGGGGGCCCTCTTCGATCGCGATGCCCAGCCAGGCCAGGAAGCCCTCCTGGGCCGGCGGGGCCAGAGGCCCCTGCAGCCTCAGCGCAGGGAGCTCTGCACCTTTCTCCATGCGCTGCTGGACTCCTCCGCGTGGCCGTCCACCTGGATGAAGCCCTCGAGGCCAGAGGCGGCGCTGGCTGCGCTGCCCGATGGCCCTTGTCCCGATGCATGGCTCCTTGAGCTTAGGGCGGCCCCCAGCGCGGCCGCCGAGGACCATGTAGGCGCCGCGCCTGCTGCATGCCACCTGCTCCTGAAACTCCTCGCCCGCGTCGCAGAGCGCGTGCGCCAGGGAGTGGCCGAGGCGGCCTGCGCCGGCCGCGGTGAAGGAGAGGCCGACCGCGCTGGCCGCCGAGCGGAAGCACTCCAAGTGCGGCTGCTGCTCCGTCGGCCTGCCTGCAGAGGCCTGCTCGGCCTGCTCCTCCAGGTCGGCGAACCTCGCCCACTGCCCCTCGTCGGACGCGAGGAGGCGGTCACTATCCTTCTCCGCGATGTCCCGCCTGGCGACAGCCGCCTCGGCGCGCAGCCGTGCTCCCAGCTCGGCGGAGCCGCGGGCGCGCAGGGCGCCGCGCCACTGCGCCTCCGCGCGTAGCCCGCCGATCACCGCCTGCCTGTTGCCGTGGGCGGTCACCTTGTTCGCCCTGGAGCCACCAGGTCCGAGGGCGGCGGGGCTCCTCCAGGGGTGGGCGTTGGCCTTGGTCGGGCCCGTCGCGTAGGCCAGCTCCTTGTGCTGGCCCTTCGCCGTGCCGCGGCCGCCGATGGGGACCTCCTCGACAGCAGGGCCCGCGTAGATCACATTCTTCCAGACCGCGAAGCCCTCACCGCCACGGGCAGCCTGCTGTGGCGGGAGGGCCCTCCTGACGGTCACGTGGGCGCCCGCGACGAGGCTGCCGTCGTCGTCGCATTGAGCAAAAGCCCAGCCCGCGAGTCCCCAGGCGTAGAGCCGCTGGTCGAACGACGAGCCGTCCACGCACAAATTGCCATTGGGCTTGACGTCGGACGGCCTGCGTGTCCTCCAGCAACTCATGGCGTCCGTGCGAGGCCCTTGTAGGGGCGGCGTCGCTGACCACCAGCGCCGAGCAACGACCTCCCCTGCTGCCACTCCGAGAGGGCGAACCCGCACGGCGCTCCTCGCCAGCGCTGGTGAGACTGAGTCGCTCAGCGGGGCCGCCAGCATGGGGCACTCGAACATACTGCGGAGCCTCGCCTGCGGCCAGTGCGCGTTCGTGAGGTGGGAGACCAGCCCGCTCCTCTGGCGCTCGCCGAGCTCGCCTCCTGGCCTGACGAACTCCCTGCAGGCAACCCGAAAGGCGGGGCCACACACAGACGGGGCACTGGCCAGCTTCCGCATCTCAAGCCAACCCGAGGCGCGCCTCGCCCCTAGGCTGGCCTCGGAGTCAAGCGCACGCAGCCCCATCAGCGTCATGTCCCGCACGTCCGTGATGAGGCACCGCTCGAACCTGAAGTGCCAGCCGAAACTGCCCAGGGCGAGGACAGCTGCCTCCACGGGGAAGTCGCGGTGCGCCCAGGGCTCCGCTGCTGACGCCTGCCGCGGCGCTGTAGCCTCGAGTGCTCCTCTGGGTATCGGCGGGGAGCGCTCGCCCGAGTGCAACCATCCTGCAAGACTATGGGGCGTGCAGTCCGTGACCAGCATGGGCGGATCCAGGTCGAGGGCCCTGCGGGGCTCCGCACGCCGCAGCCTGAGGCCGAGGGCCGCGCCGCGGGCGCGCCGCTCCGAGCGGGGGCCCGCGGTGACACGCCCACCGCGCAACTCTCCGTCAGCTTCACCAGTAACCGTCCGCCCCCATGCCACACTGGACGTAGGCCCAGCCTTGTGGATCATGTCCTCGGCGATCAGGTGCGCGTCCCCACGCGCGATGTAGGCCTCTAGCACCTCCGAGGCACGGTCACATGTGTTGCCGTAGACGTCCAGCACGTCGAAGCATGCACGGAGCAGCCCAGCAACCTTCTCAGAGGCAGGCACAGCCCTGCCCACTCTCGCCTCAAGGGCGGCTGGCGTGAACCCGGCGGCGGCTCCGCGACTCCCATGGGGCGGGGCAGACGGCTGCGACGTCGGAGGGCTGAATCCTCCCGCCGTCTGCCCGCTCGAGGCCGTCGGGGGGACGCCTCGGCGGTCCCGACCGCACCTCGGCCCAGGAGTGGACCCGCCTTGCCGCCGTGGCTCCCCTCGCGTCAGGTGCGCGGTCGGCCAGCCAGGCGGCGGCGGAGGCGGCGCGGGTCCCCAGGCTGTCGCCGCTGCCGAGCGGCTAGGAGCGGCGAGGGCCCATAGGAGCGTAGCCCCCAGCAGCTGCCAGGGAAGCCAAGGCCTGGCCGTCCTCGTGCTCGTCCCTGGCATCCTCAAGGACCCCGCGCTCGGCCTTGCCAGGCTGGGGCCGAGCGCCGAGCGCCGCGCCCGACTGCCCGCGGGCGGCGGCTGGCCCGTAGGGCCCCACTGCTGGGCTCGCCCGCTGGGTGGGCGGGCATGGCCGCACCTGCTGCCCTGCTGCCTCCGCTGGCGGCCGCTGCACTGCGGGGGCGGAGGCTCCAGCGGCTGGGGCGGGGGCGCCTTCCTCGTCGTCGACGGCGAGCCCGCCCCCGCCAAGGCCGTCGGCCCAACGCGAGGCTGCGGCGGCAGGCGCAGCGGGGTGGAGCATGTCCGAGATGGCTGCGCTCTGCGTGGCAATAACGCCCATGATTTCCAGGAGCCTGGGCGCGACGCCGTCCGCGTTGCGGCCGAGCAACTCCCCCAGCTGGCTGACCTGGGTGACGAGGCCCCCGACCGCGGTCTCAAGGGGCTGCTGGCCTCCGCACACCTCGATGGCCCGCTGGAGCGCCTGCTGGACTGTCTGGGCCTTCGACTCCTCGAGCTTGACGAGCAGGCTGTCAAAGTCCTCGACCTCGGACTCTGTCTCGGTCAGCTCTTCCTGTATCGCCGCAATCCTCCCTCTGAGGGAGTCAGCCCGCTGCACGGCCTGCTCGCGCTTGGCTCTGGTTGTAGCGATCTGCTTCTCGACCTTCTGCATGGCGTTGGCGCCGCCGTGGAGGACGGCGTGAGGGGGCCTCCCAAGCCGCTGGGCCTCGCGGAGCTCAGCCTCTGCCCTCTCGGCCGAGGCCTCCGCCGCGAGGAGGGCCGCCCTGGCCTCACGCTGGAAGGCCTCGCTGGTCTCCTCCATGGCGACCGCCTCGCGGAGGCTGGAGATGCGAGCCTGGGCTTCCTCGAGCCTGCGCTCCAGACTCGACGCTGGCTCCTCTGGCTGCTCCACGCGCTCCTCACGCCAAGGCGGCGGCTTGGCACCGCCCCGCGGCCGCCCCCAGCTGTTGGGCGCACTGCTCGGCACGGTGCTGGCGGCCGAGGCTGTTCGGGAGGCGTCTCCAGCTCGGCGCGCTGCACGCTGATGCGAGCGCCCTCTGGGCTGCTGGACGAAGCCTTCCCCGTCGGCCTGGGGCAGTTGCGCCGCGCGCAGGCGCTTCGCCCACGCTGGCGCCTCCTTCCCGCAAGACTTGCAGGTCGCCCGCCTGTCGCACCAGTTCCACTCCTTGCACCTGCAGACCCAGTACTCCCTGCGCCGCGGCGCTCCAGTCCCGCCGCCCGACATGGCTGCTGGCCCCGCGCGATCCGCCTGGCCACGCTGCATCGAAGACACGAAGCAAGAAGCTGGCCCAGGGCGCGGCGTCCCTCGCGCTCGACGGCGCCCGAAGGACTTGCGGTCGTCGGGATCGCCATGGCCTTGAGCCAAAATGGCTACGGATTCGTCGTCGTCGTCGTCGTCGTCAACGTCGTCGTCGTCGTCATCGTTCAAAGTCGGCGGCACTGGCCGTAAGGCCTCTCCACAATATCATCATCCCTCGTGCTCTATTCCCTCCCCCCCTCCCTCTCCCAGTGCCCCGCGTCGGGGGTCGGCGCGGCCACGCGCGTAGCCCCCGCCAATCAAGTGCGCCCCTGATGCGCCCAACAAAGTGGTGTCCCGCGCGGGCGGTATTGTTTCGTGGCCCTCCCAATGCGCAACTGTGGCCACTTTGGCTTGGCCCTTTGCGTGGGGTGCATATCTGCGGTCGTCGAGCGGGGCGTCGCCCCGCGAAGATCAGAGTGTGCCTGCCGCCGGACTACAGGACCCCCCCCCCCCTGGACTACAAGGGCGCCCCCCTGGGCTACAAGGGTCCCAGAGTTTTGTTAAACAAAATTATTTAAGTTTTTCGAGTTGATTCATATTTTTGTGTGTTTCGAGTTCTGAGGCGTTTGGAGTTTTTTTTTCAAAAAGTGTTTTTTTATATAAAAATAAGTTTTTAGGCGCTTGGAGTTTTTATATAGTTTTGTTGATTGTTCAAAGCTTTGTTTTAGAGTTCCGGTTTTAAGTTTTTGTAAATTTGAGATTTATCCAGGTTTCGGTTTAGAGTTGTGTTTAGCAGTTTTTTATAGAATGAGATTTTCGCAGGTTTTGGTTTAGAGTTTTTTGAAGTTTGTTAGAGTCTGAGATTTTCGCAGGTTTTGGCTTAGAGTTGTTGGTTGTTGTTGATTGAGGTTGTCGCAGGTTGTGGTTTAGAGTTTCTGTTGAGGTTTGTTTTAAGTTTGAGATGTTCGCAGGTTTTGGCTTAGAGATGGTTCGAAGTTTTTTTTTGAGTTTGAGGCTCTTCGCCCGATATGGCGGTGGACCGTCTGTAGTCGCTATTGCCGAACCTCAACCTTGGGCTCCGTAAAAGGAGGAAGGGGGGGGTAGCTTTGAAGCCTCCCCCCCCTGGCAAGGCAATCCCAGCTGCGAAAGGAGGGGGGGGGTAGCTTCCGAAGCCCCCCCCCCCCCTGAAAGGTCAACCCGGGCTGGCCTTAGGCTCCGGACAAGGAAGGGGGGGTAGCTTTGAAGCCCCCCCCCCCCTTGGCAAACCAATCTCATCTGCGAAAAGAAGAGGAGGCAGCTTTCGAACTCCCCCCCTTGGTCCCGGAAAGGGGGGAGGGGGGGGGGTGTTGTCAAACCCCCCCCCCTTTAGCCGGGGCCCCCCAGCTGAAAAATGCCCGCGAAGGGAGGGAGGGGCGGGGGGGCTTCGGAAGCCCCCCACCCTTTTCCAAGGGACGGGCGGGGTAGCTTGAAGCTGGGCCACTCCTTGTCAGTGAGAGGTGCGCCACACGCGCGCTTGTCCCTCTCTCTCTTGACCGCTTCCTTGTCCGCCGCCCAGTGGGATCTCATGGGGGCCCCGTCGGCGCGGCCCCTTCAGGCCCCGCTGGCCCGTCTGACCACTACGATGCATGTGAGTTCCTCCTCGCGGCCCTACGACGCAAGGTGTAGAGTCCAGTTCCTTGGAATTTCGTTGACTCAAGGCAGGCCGCCACAAGTACAGTTCCTCATTACTTTAAAATAGATTAAATTTCTATTCTTATTATAAAAATAAGAAAGGTCGCGCCCGCATCGCCAAGAGACCCTACGCTGCTTGTCTCTTGTGTGCTGTCGAGGCGATGAATAGGGACCACGTCCAGCTCAGAAGTGGTTCGGTTTTCGGGTCGCTGTTTGGTTCCACGACGGGGAACCAATTCGTGACAGAGGCTCGCGGTGGCCATGAACGGAATTTTTTATGGAAGCATGATGGATAAGGGATCCTGTGCCAGGTGGCGGAGGAGGAGGAGGCGGAGGAGGAGGAGGAGGAGGAGGAGGAGGGAAAGGAGGAGGAGGAGGAGGGAGGAGGAGGGAGGAGGAAGAGGAGGAGGAGAAGGAGGAGGCGGTGGGAGAAGACGACGGCGACGACGACGACGACGACGACGACGACGACGACCAGGCAGGGGGAGGAAAAGGGGTTCCCCCCCGAAGGCCATGTACCGCAAGGCCAAAGCCCTGATCGAGCTAGAGGAGTTTCGGGAGGCGGAGTGGGAGCTGGCGCGAGCCTGCAGGCTCGGTGATGGCCCCGCACCTGGCTGATGAATCCCAGACGCTTCGCGTAACTTCACCAGCCCATCCAGAAACGGCCGTCTTCGAGTACGTGGATTTCATGAATTTCGCCATTTTGGTGCTGCACCTCGACCAGTGGGTTCTTCCTGATCCACCGCGTCTGCTGAGCCGCAGCGTAACTCGCTCTTTTTTTCCGCTTCGTCCCCGCCTCGCCTCGTATTCCGCTTGCTTTCGTTTCCTCCTCGTGCCGCGGAATTCCGGCTGTTGCTTGTTAGCCGCGTTTCTTGACGGCGCCTGGCACCCCTGCGCGCTCGTGAACAAAAAGTATCCACACCAGCCCATACAGAAACGATGTCCACAGGAATTGCTTCGATCAGGGAAATGGGCAGCACACGGAGGAAGGGTCCCCAGTGGAGGCCTCTTGGAGCGTTTTGGGGGCCTCTTGGCGGTCCCGGGCGCCTCTCAGAGCATCTTGGGTGCCTCGGAGAGCTTCTTGGGACCTCTCGGGGGTCTCTTGGGAGCCTCTTGGGGGCCTCTTGGGCGCCTGTTGGGGCCTCCTGGGGCTCTTGGGGCCCTCTTGGAGCGTTCTTGGGAGCATTGGAGCCCTCCTGGGTCATCTTGGGGCCATGTTGAGGCTTCGGCGAGAAAGCCAAAAACATGTATGTTCCGAAGGTTTTGGAAGGATTTTGGCCTGTTCGGAGCCTCTTGGGGGAGCTCTTTGGTCACTTGGAACCGTCTTGGAACGGCCGTGGGGCCTCTTGGAACATCGGGGGAGCCATCTTGGGGCATTTTGGGATATTTTGAGCCATCTTGGAGGTCATCTTGGGCTCTCCCAGGCGCTCTTGGAATCATCTGAAGCCGTGCCCCCCCCACCCAGGAGGCCAACATGTGGCCAAAATCTGGTAAAACCCATGATTCCGGCATTGTCGCCGAGGCCTCTTGGAGCGTCTTGGGTGTTTCTTGGGGGTCTCTCGGAAGCCTCTTCGGGGCATCCTGGGGGCCTCTTGGGGCCTCCTGGCTACCTCTTGGGGCCCTCTTGGGGCACCCTTGGGAGCCTTGGGAGCGCTCGTGGGGCCATTTCGGAGGAGATCGATCGAGGAAGGGGGGTTCCTTATTCAGCGTCGCCCCCCCAAGAGGCCAAAATGGGGCCAAAACCTTTTGGTGAAACCAATGATTTTGGTTTCCTCGCCGGGGCCGTCTTGGACGCTCCGACACCTCGCGGCCCCTCCCCGTCCAAGTCCGGGTGAGGCGGTGGGGGGAGGGGAAACCCCTCCCCGAAGGGATAGAAATGGGGTTGGAAGAGGAACCGCCCTAAACCACCTACGCCAAAAAAGCTGGTGGGATCCTTGCAACCGGCGGTTCCAAAGAAGGTAAAACGCAGAGAGGGGTAGCCGCTTGACCTCCTTTTTGAGCCGTCGGAAAAGGTGATAAACGCAGGGGGTCGGCCCAACCCCCTATGCCCCAACCCTCTTGGGAACCCTCCAGGCTGCGGAGGAGAGGGAGGGACGTGGGTTCATGAGAGGGAGGTCGGCATCTGGGGCAGGGAGAGAAGGATCACATGATAACCCGTCTCTGAAACACGTTCGGTATGCAACCCGATGAACCCAAACCGACTGATGCCGATACTATTTGCGAACACGCATCGTCTCGATCCAGCATCTCGCTGTCTGATGTTAGGCTGCCTTCGTTTGCAAGGAGTGCCGTGGCCCATCGAAGTACTTGACTCGCCACTGTGTTTACTTGTTTGTTTCTTTGTGTGTTTATGTGTGTGTGTTCGTTTGTTTGTGTATTTGTGTGTGTGTGTGTCTTCGTTTGTTTGTTTGCTGGTGTATGTGCTTGCTTGTTTGTTAGTGTCTACCATCCTGTGGTGTTGGGCTCTCGTTTCGAAGAGACACCGCCCCTGGTTCCTTCTCCTCCCATCCTTCTCCCTCCTCTCATCCCTGCCCCTGCCATCCGCACCAGTCTACAATTTCGGTACACCCCTCACATGCTTCGTATCTTCATAGGGAACTTCACCGAAAACCCCAGTAGGTGCGTTCACATGCGCCCGCCACACCCACATCGGCACATCCCTTACATGTTGCGTGGCCCCATAGGCCCATAGGCAGCTCCATCGAAGGCCTCGTGGCTGCGTTCGCATGCGCCCACCGCACCCATGTAGGCACACCCCTGACATTTTTCGTGGCCCCTAGGGGACCCCACCGAAGATTCCAGCGGTTGCGTTCGCATGCGCCCGCCGCGCCCATGTCGGCAAACCCTTCACACGGCCTCGTGCCCCCACCGAAGAGCATAGTGGTTGTGTTCGCATGTGCCCGCCGCACCCATTCCGGCACACCCTTCACACGCTTCGTGGCCCCGTATGGAGTCCCGCCGAAGGTCCCCGCAGTAGCGCCCGCGTGCGCCCGCCGCACCCACACCGGCACACCCCTCACAGGCTTCCACCGAAGGCTCCAATGGTTGCGTTCGCATGCGCCCACCGCGCCCGTGCCAGCCGGCCCGACCATCACACTGTTCGTGGCCCCACAGGGAGATCCACCGAAGGCCCCAGCGGTTGCGTTCGCATGCGCCAACCGCGCCCACATCGGCACACGCCTTACACGTTCCGTGGCCCCATAGGGAGCTCCAGGGAAGGCTCCAGAAGTTGCGTTCGCATGTGCCCGCGACACCCATGTCGGCACTCGCACATTTCGCGGCCCAATAGGGCGCTCCACCGAAGGCCCAGGCGGCTGCGTTCGCATGCGCCCGCCGCTCCCATTTCGGCGCACCCTCGCACGCTTCGTGGCCCCATAGTGAGCTCTACCGAAGGCCCAGGTGGCTGCGCTCGCGTGCGCCCTCCGCGCCCATGTCGGCGCAACTCTCACACGCTTCGCAGCCCAATAGGGCGCTCCACTGAAGGCCCAGGCGGCTGCGTTCGCATGCGCCCGCCGTTCCCATTTCGGCGCACCCTCGCACGCTTCGTGGCCCCATAGGGAGCTCCACCGAAGGCCCAGGTGGCTGCGCTCGCGTGCGCCCTCCGCACCCTTGTCGGCGCAACTCTCACACGCTTCGCGGCCCAATATGGCGCTCCACCGAAGGCTCCACTGTTCGCATGCGCTCGCCGCACCCACATCGGCACACCCCTTACACGCTTATTGGCCACACAGGGAGCTCCACCGAAGGCCCAGTGGGTGCGTTCGCATGCGCCCGCGACACCCATGTCGGCACACCCCTCACACGTTCCATGGCCCCGTAAGGGGCTCCACCGAAGGCCTAGGCGGTTGCGTTCGCATGTGCCCGCCGCGACCATCGCGGCACACCCTCGCACGCTTCGTGGCCCTATCGGGAGCTCCACCGAAGGCCCAGGTGGCTGCGATCGCACGCGCTCACCGCGCCCATATTGGTACATTCCGCACGCGCGTCGTGGCCCCAGAATCTGAAGAAGCTTCACCGAAGAGGATATTCACCACTGCGTCATCCACAAATGCATATGTTTGGGTCTTTCGCCAGTCTCATGTTTTAGGGCGTCTCCCTGTCTCATTATCTCTCTCTCTCTCTTTCTCTCTCTTTCTCTCTCCCTCTCTCTATATACATTTCTCTGTCGTGCCTTGCGTCTCTCTCTCTCTCTCTCTCTCTTCTCGTGCCTTTCCTACTCATCTGCCAGTCTCTCTCTCTCTCTGTTTCTCTCTCGGCTTCAATATTTCTCTCTCACTTTCTTTCCCTTTCTCTCTGCCTACATACGTAGCGTCCCGCGCTTGCGGATAGGAGTGAGGGGCTGGCGGCGCGGGCGAACCGTCGTGTAGCCTTCATGTGTAGCCCCCAAGTGCAGCCCCATATGCATCCCCCGAATGTAGCACCCATGTGTAGCCACCGAGTGTCGCCCCCCATGCGTTCTCCCCGAAGGGTAGACCCCACGTGCAAGCCCCCTAGTGTAGCCCCCATGTCTAGGCTCCGTGTGTAGCCCTCCGAATGATCCCCAAGCGTAGCCACCAAGTGCACCCCCCCACGCCCCAAGTGTAGCCCCACGTGTAGCCCCCCGCAAGTGTAGCCCCCCCACGTGTAGGCCCCGAGTGTAGCCCGCACGTGCAGCTCCCAAACTGTAGCCCCCAGAGACCAGGCGCTCTGTCTCCGACTCTCGCTGCCTCTCTCGTTCTGCCCTCCTGTGCCCTTTTTGCCAGCGTATCCTCTCCTCCCTTTCGGCCCCTTCGGCCCTCTCTTCGCCCCTCTCTCCCCCCTTCCCCCCTGGCTCCCCCATCTTGCTCTCGCCCCCCTGCTCTCTCTCACGCCTCTGAGTTTAAGCCTGCGCCTCCGAATCCCTCGGCGCCTCTCCGCCCTCCCCGTGAGAGTATCCCGTGGCGCCTCTCTCGCCCGCCCAGGCTGGTCCCCAAGGATGCCGCCATGAGGCCCCGCCGGCAGAGGGCCAGGGCTGTGCTTGTGTATGGTTCTCTCTCTCTCTCTGTTGCTCTCTCTCGCTCTCTCTCTCTCTCTCCATACCTGTACTTGGTTTTCATGTGTATATATATATATATATATAGTTGTGTGTATCTCTCCGGATCCGTCCCTGTGTGTCTTTCTGTCGTCACGTGTCTCCCTCCCTGTATAGATGTGTGTGTGACTCTCTGCGTCTCTCTCTCTCTCTCTGTGGCTCGCTCTGGGCCTCTCCATCTATCTGTGTATGTATGTCTGCGGCCGTCTCTATGTCTCTCTCGATCTTGCTCACCCAGTCGCCCTATGTCTCTCCATATATGTGTGTGTGTGTGAAAAGTGCGTATATACATGTTTATGCATATGTGCACGTATGTATATGTGTATACGTATGTGTATATGTAGTGGTATATGTAAACGTATATGTATGTGCACATATACATATACACCTGTATAGGTACATGTAGATGTAAACGTAGATGTAGATGTAGCAGTATATGTATATATATACATATGTAGGTATATGTATATGCAGTTGTAAATGTGTATGTAGATGTGTATGCACATGTTTACGCATATGTATATGTAAATGCATCTGTATGTGTATGAAGGTCTGTAACTTATTGTTATGTATTTGTAGCGTGTGTGAGAATATTTGTTTACGTAATACCCCACAGTCGCAGGGAAGATTGAGGGGCGGCGGGGACGTCTGCAGTCTGCAAAGGTCCGCAGAAGCCTGCCGCAGGCGCTTCATTTTCACAAATTATACAACGAGCCCGCTGCAGGTGTCGTTTTTCGTTTTTTCGTTAAAGCAATGTGGGTGGATCGCGGGGTTGGTCGCGGGTGGGTCGGGGGTGTGTCGTGGGTGGGTCGCGGGTGGGTCGCGGGTGGGTTGTGGGTGGGTCGCGGGTGGGTTGCGGGTGGGTCGCGGGTGGGTCGCGGGCGGGTCGTGGGTGGGTCGCGGGCGGGTCGAGGGGTGGGTCGCGGGGGGTTGGGGCGCGGGGGGTCGCGGGGTGGGTCGCGGGTTGGTCGCGGGGGGGTCGCGGGGTGGGTCGCGAGCCGGGTCGCGGGCCGGGTCGCGGGGGCACGCCGAACAACAACAAACAAAAGTAATCAGCAAACGGCAAACAGCAACAACAACGACGACGACAACAACAATAATTTGCACCGCGGAATCCCACTGCAGCCATGCACCCAGGGACAGTGAATGACCGCTCGCCCTTTAAATCTGATGTGCACATATAATGTACATATGTATATGGGCCTTTGTCTCTGTCTGTCTGTCTGTCTGTCTGTCTGTCTGTCTGTCTGTCTGTCTGTCTGTCTGTCTGTTGGTCCTTGCCACTGGGCTTATCTCTGTGCCTCACTCTCTTATGTCGCTGTTGCTCCCTCTCCGTCCGTCTGTCACTCTCTGGTCCCCTTTCTTTTGTTATAGTTTTGTTTGTTTCTCTCTCTCTCTCTCTCTCCCCCCCTCTCTCTCTCTCTCTCTCTCTCTCTCTCTCTCTCTCTTTCTAGGTATAGATTACTCTGTCCGGGAGCAACTGGACGGCTCCTCATGCTCTCCGATCTCTGTTTCTGTCTCTGTGTTGTTTGTCTCTTTCTCTCTCTCTCTCTCTCTCTCATTCGCTTCCTTATTCTCTCTGTTTCTATATATATATATAGATATAGATCTCTCTTTCTTTTTATGGCTTGATTCCGCCTCTCTCTCTCTCTCTCCCTCTCTCTCTCTATATATATACATACAATGTTCGATGTATGTGTATACATACAGACATACACGGACATGCTTCCGTGTACCAGCACGTAAGTGTATGTTTCTCTCTGCCCGACGTCGGGGGGCCATGTGGGCTCAGGCATTCGACCGATTTGAACCACGGTTGGGCGCAGATGCTGGCTCGGGGGCCGCGCACCCTCGACGCCGCGTGGCGGCAGGTCAGCAAGGCACTGCATGGGTGTAGGCTCCTCGGTCCGCGTCTGGCGCTGCTGGCAGACGAGCCTGAGTTCGAGGAGGCGTTCTTGCAAATGGCCAAATGGCAGCGGTTGCGGACTTCAGTTTGGAAGAGGTACGGATCTTGCTGCAGGGGTTCGTCAACCAGGCGGTGGGCGAGGAATCGTTGCAAAAAAGGCTTGGTGCGCTCCACGGCCGCCCCGAGCAAGGCATGCTGGAGGACAGCGTGATGAGCCTCTTGGCTGGGTGTGATGAGGATCGGCGCGACGCCGTTCCCCCGCCAGGGGCCCGCGCGATAGCACGAACCCGCTACGCGCGGGAGTGCCGCGCCGCTGCCGAGGAGAGTCGTCGCTGGCTGGGGGCCTCGCGGTGGGCTCGCTGGAAGCCTCGCCTGCTCCGGCTGCTCGGCGAGATGGAGGCGCCCTCGTTGGAGGTGGCGCGGTCCTGCATGGATTTGGGGTGGGCGCTGGACGGCGTCGCGGGACGCGCTCGCCTCAACACGATGATGTCGTACGTGCGCGCGGGCGAGACGCTGCGCCGATGGCTCCTGCGCATAAAGCATCCCATGGCCGAGGACGGCGGTACACTTCATCGACTGCGTGCCTGCCAAGGCTGCCGAGCCTCGTGGGCCGACGGTGCCCAACCAGGCCCACCGCGCCCTGGCCTGGACCGAGCGGGCGGCGGGTTTTGACCCGAACGCTGGGCCCCTCTCGGCCAGAGAGGTCCAACAGAATGCCGCGAACGCGAAGAGGGCGGCCCGAGTCACTATTGCGTTTCATCGGAGCCTTGGCGCAGCCGGTCGCAGACGAGGGCCTCGCGAAGTGCTTGTGCGTGGCGTCGTGGCTTCGCCTCGTCAAGATCTGCGCAGTGCTGCGTTGCGACGACTACTGCCGGCTCCCATCTCGGCGCTTCGCCTTCGTAGACGGCGGTCTCGCGCGAAGACCAGCTGTGCAGGGCGCAAGATGCAGGAGTTGCCGCTGACGGTTTACATGCGGGGCCCGTCGTAGATGGGAACAGGTTTCAGTCTGTGCAAGGAGCTCGCGGACTGGGAGGGACTGCGCCGCGCCGCTGTGCAACGGCGCCGGCCTGGAGGTGTTCCGCGAGCCAGCCGGGCGCGGCGGAACGGTGGCGGTTGGCCAGGGGGTGCTCCAGATGATGGCGCTGGCCTTGGCTGGCGAGATCGCGGAGCCCCTCCTCCCCCAAGGGGTTGCGGGCTTCTGGGCGAAGCGCTCGGAGCGAGCGACGACCCGTCGGCCCTGGAGGCGATGGGGGCCCCAGAAAGCGAGGGCGACTACCTCGGCAGGTGCTCGCTGGAGGGCGCGGGCGCTCGCGCGCGGGCGCGCCGCGCCGCCGTTTCCATGCTCCAGCGGCAGTTTGCAGCGGCGCTGCGGGAGCCCCGGGCAAGGCCTTCGGCCTTCGGGGGGCTGGGCGAGGCAGCGGCCGCCCCGGACTTGGCGGGCGGACGGGCGCCGAGGAAGAACTCCGCAGCGCGAGGCGACGGCGGGGACTGCGAGGGCTCTCGAGGACCTCCGCCGCGGCGCCGGACGGGCGCCCGCAGCGCCTGGCCGTCGCCGGCGCCCGTCGCCAGCGCCTGCTTTGGCGCCGCCGGTCGCCGCCGTCGAGAGCGGAGACCCCGCGGAGATCGCCGCAGAGAACGCCGCCCCCGCGGAGGACAGTTCGCGGAAGGGGGGGGGGGCGGGCATTTTGCGCGCGCCGCGCGGGGGGTAGGGGGCATTGTATAGGCGCGCCGCGCAGACCCGGCCGACGCTCGATTTGTACCTCGAGTTTAGTTTCGCTTGTGATCTCAATTTTGGCATCGGCATTCACCTCGGCGCGCGAATCGGGCCTCGAGGCTGACCTCGGCATTCACCTCGGTGGATGAGTCGGGCCTCGATAGTAACCTCGGTATTCGCCTCGGCGTGGTAGTTGAGCGTCAATTTGGATTTCATTTTGAAGCTCGGTCTTGGCCTCGATTCTTCCTTCCTTGTATGAGAAATGACGTCGGACGCTCATGTTTGTTCCAATTATTGTGTCAATTTTGACATGGGTATTCGCCGCGGCGTTTTAGTCGGACTCAATATTAACCTCGGCATTCGCTTCGGCGTTTTTGTCTGGCCTGAATTTTGACCCCGGTACCCGCCTCGGCTTTTTAATGGGGCCTCAATCTCGACCTCGGCATTGGCCTTGGCGCGTTAGTCGGGCCTCAACCTTGACCTCGGCATCCCCGCATCGGCACAAAGTGCCCACCTCTGCGTTCGCCGATCGGCCCCCGCCCGACCTCGGCCGAGCCCTGGCTCCGACCCGAGCCCCGACTCCGGCCCGGGCCCAGGCCGCCCTTTGCCTTGGGCCGCCGGAAAATGGCGGCCAGGCCCAATAAGGCTCCAAGCCTGGGCTATCCAGCCCCAGCCCTGAGCGCAGGGGCTCGCGCGGGCCGCGGCCGAGGGCCTCGGCTAGGCCCCAGGTTCTAGATTTGGACTAGCCCAAGGGCCAAGGCGGGCCCAGGGCCGAGGCCTGACCTCAGGGCCTGGGTCAAGCGGCGAGGGCCTAGGGCGCAGGCTGAGTCGATCGCGGGCCCAGGGCGCAGGCGAGGGCCCAAGCAAGGCCTTCGGCCCAGGGCCCAGGGCCGCAGGCCTACGCTTACAGCTTAGGGCGTAGGCTTCGGGCCACGGGCCCGGGGCCAGGACCCGCTCGGGCGGGCCCTGGCGGACGGGCGGGGGAGCGGGGCCGAGGCTGCGGCTGGGCTACTGAGTCCTATGGGCCTGGGGCCCAGGCCTGAGGCCGAGGGCCGAACCGCCGTGGACCTGCGGCCTCGGGCGAGAGGGCTTCTGCCCCACTATTGGGCGCGGCCGTCTGGGGCCCCGCCGCCGACGCGCTCGCCCGCGAGACGGCGCGCGAAACGCGTCGAAGTTTTCCTTGGCGGGCGCTAAATAATATGATCGAGGTCTTTCGCGCGGCGGTTTCGGTCGCGCTGCCTGTTCCGGGGCTGGCGCCCGCCAGCTCTCGGGGCCGCCGCCCGCCGACGCTCGGGGCGGTCGCCCGCCAGTCGGTCGCCGTGCCAGAACGCGCAAAACATCGAGGCGCTTCTAAAAGCACGCGCGAAAGAGGCGCGACCAGAACCGCGCGCAACGCGACGAGGTGTTCCAAACCGCGCGAAACACATCCAGGCGCTTCCAACATCGCGCGCGAAACATTGAGGGCTCTCAACGTCGCGCACAGAAAAAGCACCGAGGTACATGGCAAGGTCACTATCGACGTGGGGTTCGAGGTGAGTTCTAGTTCGCGGCAGGGCGCCCATGCGCATCTCAGGAGCGGCCCGATTCAAATGTGATTTTTCTGCTGGCCACAGGGGGGGGGATCTCTCCTTCCGGGAAAAGCTCGTCTTCGCGTCGGCACCCGCGGCGCGCGATTGCCCTCGCGTCTGAGCGCGCCAGGTTCGGGCCCGCCCCCCTTCGCCATCGACTGCAACGCATGCGCGGTCGATTGGGCGGCGCGTTTTCCGCCCCGGCTCCCGGCCCAAATCCCGAGCCGTCGGGTTCGAGTACCGTTTAGCACATGTAAATATATTAAGTGTCTTCGAAGATGTTCGAATATCTTCCCGATGGGGCCATTGCTAGCGCGAGATTTCTAGAGCCGCTCGAACAAATTCTGGGCCCGCGGATGGAGCCGGCGGCCGCGGCGCTGAGCCGGGGCAGACGCCGTCGCGACGCGTCTCGGCAGTGCCGGGCCTCATCGCGGATTCCCCTGGACTTCGAGGTGCCACTCGGGGCGCTCGAATCCAATTGGCGGGAATCTGCGGCCGCCCGGGGGCGCGGGGGATCTTTCGAGGCTCGCCCCGCCGATCGTCGACCCGGCGCGGCGGCGCCGGCTTGCGCGTCTGCGCCGGGCCCCAAAGGGCGGCGCCCCTGAAGCCGCGCGCCAAAAGTCACGCATCAAGGGGCCACTCTCGCGCGTTGTCGGCGCGCGTGGCCCCCCTCGAACTGGGCCCTGCGCGGGCTGCGGGCGGCCGCCTGCTTTTCTAGTCGCTCCCGGGGCCGCGCATCGGCGCGCCTGCCTGCGCGCGGGCGCGCGGCCCCCGTCGCGCATATGGCCGCGCGGGGCCCCGCCGCCGCCGGCGCCTACGCCGCGGGCTGCCCCCCGGCTACCTTGCCAGCGCGCGGGCGCGGCCCCCGTCCGCGCAGAAGCCCGCCGCCGCTGGCACCCTCCTCAGCGGGCTGCCTCGGCCCCCCCGCCAGCGCGCAGGCGCGGCCCCCGCCCCGAACCCAGATCATGCGTTACCCAAAAATTTGGGTAACGTTTAGCGGTATCGGTCGTTCCCGATTTCGGTACCCAAATCGGTAACGGTTACCGGTCGCTACCGGTCGCTACCGACCCAAATCGGTAACGGTTACCGGTCGCTACCGGTAGCGACCGGTAGCGACCGTCAGAGTCGCGCGTGTTGTTTGTCCAACAACAGCATCTGACGTCAGATGCAACATCTGACGTCAGATCTGACGTCAGACTGACGTCAGATCTGTAGTCGTAACTGTTTTACCAGGGCATCATCAAGTGTTAACTGTAGTCTTAAATCTATGTGTAGCGTTAACGTAGTCATGTCCTTCCCCCTTCGACCTCTCAACCTCCCCCATAACGAAACCCTCGCAAAACCTTCTGGTGCCTCCCCCTCCTCCTTCTCCTCCTCCTCCTCCTCTTCATCCTCCTCCTCCTCCTCCTTCTTCTCCCTCCGATGGTCCTTTCTGTGCGCCCCAGCGTCCCATCTCCTATGGCCCGCCAGTAACCATGTTCAGTAGTCCTTCGTAGGTCCCGTTCTCTGGATGGCCCTTCTCTGGATGGCCCTTCAGTAGTCCTCAGTAGTCCTGATGGCCCGTTCTCTGGATGGTCCTTCAGTAGCCATTTCGGCTCGGTCGCTGCCAGCAGCGGCGAGGGCTCCTCGGTCGCGCAAGCGATGCCGCTGGTGATCAGGGCGGTGCCGAAGCGCAGGGCGCTGGTGCTGCTGCCGCGGCCCAAACCGCGGCCGCTCCCAGCGCCGCCCCCCAAGAAGCGGCCCAAACCTCGCCCACGGCAGAAGCCGATGCCAGGGCGGCGGCAGCGGCAGCAGCAGCAGCAGCAGCAGCAGCAGCAGCAGCCGCAGCAGCGCCGCAGCAGCGCCGCAGCACCAGCGCAGCAGCAGCAGCAGCAGCAGCAGCCGCAGCAGCGCCGCAGCAGCGCCGCATCACCAGCGCAGCAGCACCAGCGCAGCAGCACCAGTGCAGCACCACCAGCGCAGCACCACCAGCGCAGCAGCACCAGTGCAGCGCAGCACCACCAGCGCAGCGCAGCAGCACCAGCGCAGCAGCACCAAGAACAAGAAGGCCGCGAGCAGCACCAGCAGCACTAGCAGGGCGACGAGCACCAGGAGGGCCAGCCCATCGTGATGCGCGGCTTCTTGTGATCGAGGGGTTGGCTTTGGCCGCGCACTAATCCATCATCCTGATCGTCACCGCTGTCATCGTCAGCAGCATCATCATCGTCATCATCATCGTCATCATCATCATCAGCATCGTCATCATCATCATCATCATCATCATCATCACCGTCATCATCATCATCATCGTCATCGTCATCATCACCACCGTCATCATGACCACCGTCCCAATCGGCACCATTTGTTATCCGAGTCCGTATCCTTGCCATGTGCGTCAGAGTCTGTCATCCGAGCGTTACCCGAGTCCAGAGGGCACCAGTTCTCTCCCGTCGGTTCTTTCCCCCGCCTTCTCGTCATTAGTGTTCCCGTCGTCGGTGCCGTCGTCATCCTTATCAACCTCCTCATCCTCCTCCTCCACGATCGTCGTGGCCGCGCCGCCGCAGCCTGTTTTGGCGCGAGGGGTGTCTCCACGATGCAGCGGCGGGAGCCCCAGCGGTCTCCACCCCCCCTCAGCAAGCGCCGCCCCCCCCCCGATTCGTTCGCCCGCCCCTGCCGTCCACACCGACCTGGCGCAGCATATGATCGAGCACGTCGAGGCAGTGGGCTGCGCGAAAGCATTCGACATCGGCTACTATCATCACTTGGACAAGGATAAAGCCACCCACGGGCCATCGCTGGCCAATAATCCAGCGCTGGCGGGCGGGATCGGGAAGAGGAGGATGAGAGGGATGAGGAGGAGGATGACGAGGAGGATGAGGTGAGGATGATGAGGAGGGGGGTGACGAAAATGTGGAGGGACGAGGAGGGGGAGGTAAGGAAGAGGAGGAATATGAGGAAGAGGACGCGGGATAGGAAGGGCAGTCAAGATGATGATGGCGATGGGGGGATGAGGGGGATGACGCCTACGATGGGAATGCTGATTATGATGATGATGCTGATGATGAGGATGATGGTGATGATGATGATGATGATGCTGATGATGCTGATGATGCTGCTGATGATTATTATCATTATTCGCATTATTAAGCTGCGTCGGCTAACGACTCGAGTGCCGCGGGGCGATGGTGGCGCGCACTCGCCCAAGCTGGGCATGGCCGAGACCCTCCGCGGAGCAACCGTGTCCGATTCCCCCCGAGGAGGGCTGGCGGCGCTCCTGGTGGGGCCACCACCCGCGTCCCCCAGGGGCACGCTGCAACCCCTTGCGGTACGTCCGCGAGGCCCAGCACGAACGGCCGCTGGAGACCACGTGGTTATTCGTGGCCGAACCGTTGCTATTGCAATAGAGACTGTCGAGCACCAAACAACGACGCCGTCGATGATGATGATGATGATGATGCTGATGCTGATGCTGATGATGATGATGATGATGATGATGATGATGATGGTGATGATGATGATGATGATGATGATTATCTGGATGGGCGTGGAGAACTCTGGGAAGATGATGGCGGTGACGACACCAGTCGGGTGTAGGATGGCTAAGAGGAGTAGGGGAGGCAGACCACGAGGACGAGGAGGGAGGCGGCTCCCCCCAACACACTCCCTCTCCCGTTCCCTGTCTCCCGATCCCTTTCCCTCTCCCTCTCCCATTCACTTTCCCTCTCCTTTTCCGTCTCCCTTCTCCCCCTGATCCCTCTCCCTGGCCCCTTCTCTCCCCCTTCTTCCCCTCCGTCTCCCCTCCCATCTCTCTCTCTCTCTCCTCCTCTCTCTCTCTCTCTCTCTCTCTCTCTCTCTCTCTCTCTCTCTCTCTCTCTCTCTCTCTCTCTCTCTCTCTCTCTCTCTCTCTCTCTCTCTTTTTCTCCCCCTCCTCTCCGCCCATCCCTGTCTCACTCCTGTCCCGTCGCCCCCGTCATCCGCCCCAGGTGGAGATCTTGCTTCGGGACATTCCCGATGCGGAGTGCAAGTGGGCCACCATCCGCGACGCGTGCATCAACGCCCTGACGCGGTTCCAAACCAAACCATTAGAATTAATGGGGGTGAGGGGTGAGGGGGAGGGCGACGATGCAGTCGACTTTGGAGGAGGGGTGCGTACCAGAGAGGAAGCGAGGGCTAGCAGCATAAACATGTGTATGATGATGATGGTGATGATGATGATGGTGATGATGATGCTGATGATGCTGATGATGATGATTCTGATGATGATGATGATGATGGTGATGGTGATGATGATGATGATGGTGATGCTGATGATGATGATGCTGATGATGATGATGATGATGATGATGATGATGATGATGATGATGATGATGAGGGGAGGGTGTGCCCCCATTTGCCTGCCCGCCCCACCTCCTCGTCGCACTCATGCCCTCCCCCAGAATCCCTCCATCGCCCCTCGTCCACCCACTGCTCCTTGCGTTGCCAGCAGGTTCCCCCGTGCTTCCAAAGAACCTGTTGGCGCACCTGAAGGGCGAGGTGGATCGCTAGCTGATAAAATATCATGCATGCTCAAGCACCTCCGACGCATACGAGATAACGCTGACCGCCGTCGGCAGGCATCGGCGCGGGGGTGGGGAGGACGAGAAGGATAAGGGTGAGGAGGAGAAGGAGGAGGGTGAGGAGGCGGAGTAGGAGCAGGAGAAAGGATGACGATGATGAGGAGGAGGAGGAACCGTCGGGAGAGAAAGATGCAGATCTGGCATTGGCCAGGCATCAGCATACCATCGGTCTGACGTCGGTCTGACGTCGGGCTGACGTCAGACAGACGTCAGCTCTGACGTCATACTGACGTCAGACCGACGTCAGATATGACGTCAGGTTGACGTCAGACTGACGTCAGACCTGATGTAGGACTGACGTCGGATATGACGTCGGCCTGGCGTCGGACTGACGTCAGACTAACGTCAGCCGAACGTCAGGCCGACGTCAGAACTGACGTCAGCCTAACGTCAGACTAACGTCAGGCCGACGCCAGAACTGACGTCAGACTAACGTCAGACCGACGTCAGACCTGACGTCAGACTAACGTCAGACCGACGTCAGATCTGACGTCAGACTAACGTCAGACCGACGTCAGACCTGACGTCAGACTAACGTCAGACCGACGTCAGACCTGACGTCAGACTAACGTCAGATCGACGTCAGACCTGGCGTCAGACTAGCGTCAGACCGACGTCAGACCTGACGTCAGACTAACGTCAGACCGACGTCAGACCTAACGTCAGACTAACGTCAGACCTAACGTCAGACCTGACGTCAGACTAACGTCAGACCGACGTCAGATCTGACGTCAGACTAACGTCATGTATGATGTCAGACCGACGTCATACACAACGTCATATCTGACGTCATACCGACGCCAGACATGACGGATCGCCGTGGGTGCCCCGAATCCTCACGCCCTTGTCGCTCGCCTGCCTCCCTTCGTCTCAAACTCGCACGCCCTGCCTAACCCCTCCGCCCAAACCTCGCTTGCTAGCCGATCCTATGGAGGCGATGCGGCAGTGCAACGACACCCAGAAGGACAACCTCATGTTCTACCTGCACCTCATGGGCGTGCACCCAGAACCAGCTGGGCCGAGTCCCCGCCCCAGGACCCCGATTTGCATTGTGGGCGGGGGTGAGGAGGAGGAGGAAGAGGGGGAGGGGGAGGAGGAGGATGAGGAGGAGGAGGAGGATGAGGAGGAGGAGGAGTGATTAGGAGGCGGCCCAACTGATGCCAACAACGGTTAACCACCTCCAGGCTCCAGGAGGGAGCAAGAACATCAGGAGAAGGATGGATGAGGAGGAGTGGGAGGAGGAGGAGGGGGATGATGAGGGAGAGGATGGGGAGGGAGGTCCAACAGATGCCAGACCCGTTCAAAACACGTGAGGGAAGAGAAGGAGGAGGACGATGAGGAGGAGGGGGATGCTGATAACGATGATGATGCTGATGCTGATGATGCTGATGATGATGCTAATGAGGAGGAGGGGGAGGAGGGAGGAAGAAGAGGGCTGATGAGGGACGAGCAGTATGAGCAGGATGAGGATGAAGAAGATGAGGAGGAGAGCGAATGATGAGACGGAGAGGGGGAGGAGGGGAGATGCGTGGTTGTGCATGGTACGCTAATATTGAAGTTAGGCGTATTGGTTGGGAACAACACATGAACACGCGTCCACCAACCGTCTCTACCAGATATCACGTGATGCCCCCATCGTCGTTCTACTCCTCCTGCCTTCTCATCCTGACCCTCATGCCTCATCCTCATGCGTCGTACTTCAACCTCCAAGATCATAGTAGTTCCCTTTCCTACGCATCGTCCTAGAACGTGCTGCATCATCACCATATCGCCTCGTCGCCTCTCTACCCCTGGGCCACTCTCCACGCCTGCCCCCGTCGGTCTCGTGCAGGTTGCCCTCCCCCGCCGCTGCTGAGCCCAGGCCGACTGCGGCGCCCGCTCCGCGACGTTCCCAGATCCACGCGGGCGCCTACTACCCCGACGAGGCCATCGTCCCCCTGGAAGGCCCCTGGCGCAAATCATCCCCATCGCAGGAGGACGGGTTGGAGGTATGGGGGAGAAGGCTGGAGGTAGGGGAATGACTGGAGGTACGTATGGGGAAACGCTGGAGGTAGGGGAACGCGACGGGGGACAGACTCGAGGTAGGGGTGTGGGTAGAAGTGCCGTAGCGACGAGGATGGGACGGTGGCGGAAAATGACATTACATGTTCCATTCTTTCACGCAAGGCGGCGAGGCCGAGGACGGCGACACGCTGGACATCGAGGGCGACGACGGCGACAAGCTGGACATCGAGGACGACGAGCTCGCGGACGGCGACAAGCTGGACATCGCCGACGACGGCGACAAGCTGGACATCACCGACGACGGCGACACGCTGGACATCACCGACGACGGGCTCAAGGCCGCGGCACCGCTCCGTGCGTCCGTCGATCTCCTCCTCTTCCTTATCCCACCCTCCTCCTCCTCCTCCTTCTCCTCCCCGTCCTCATCATCCTCGTCATCATCTTCTTCCTCGTCCTCGTCCTCATCCTCATCTCCCCCTCTTCCTGTTGCACAATCCTCCTCCCTGTCCTTGCCAAACTTCCTCACCCTGTCACCTCGTATTCCTCCTCCTCCTCCTCCTCCTCATCCTCGCCCAAGCCCCATAAGTTGCACGGATGGACAGCTAGTCGTGTTCAAAAGTGGGCTATTGCTGGACAGATGAAAAGCTCTTGGCGTTCAAAAGTGGGCTCTCGTCTTTTTCAAACAATGGCCTCGTGTTCACAACAAAATTGCTCTGACAATAACCAGCATCATCACCAACAACATTGAAACTGCCGTAAACTCTTGCTGGGCAGATGAAAAGCTCTTGGCGTTCAAAAGTGGGCTCTCGTCTTTTTCAAACGCTGGCCTCGTGTTCACAACAAAATTGCTCTGACAATAACCAACATCATCACCAACAACATTGAAACTGCCGTAAACACAGTCGCCCACACCGTCGACCAGTTGCCATTTGGTGCGAACAGCTGCAGCGAGCTCGCGTAGCACTGTGCCGTCGCGCGATGGCTGCCTCCTCGCCCCAGGAGCGTCGGCGCTGCCAGAGCAAGGGCGTGCCCGCATCCGCCGCGCCGATCAGCACCGCCTCGCGCTGGGGGGCTGACCCCAGCGATCCGCGCAGCTCGTTTGCGGCATCGGAGTTCGAGGTGGCGTTGAGGACTTCGCCATCGGAGGCTCATCGCCGCCAGTGGCGCGGGCAGAGCTGGGCGGCGCCCGCCAGGAAGGCCGACGCCAGCGAGGAGGCGGTCAAGGCAGCAATGCAGGAGGCTAGGCGTGCAGAGGTTGAGAGTCAGATTGCAACTGACGTTGCGACTCTCTTGGCCCAGGCGCAGCCCGATGATGGAGAATGGCAGCGGCGTGCAGCAGCTGAGGCTTCAGGTGGCATGTCCGAGCCCAAGGCGGAGGCCAGCGCCGAGGTTGAGTCCATCAACTCGTCGGGGCACCCGTCCGAGGCCGAGGCTGGCGGCCCAGGCTCCTTCACCCCGCTCGTCGTCAAGGCGAGGACCAAGAGCCGTGCGTCTCCAAGCCCTTCTGAGAGCCAATCGCCTCCGTCGAAGCGGGCAAGGATCATGGCGAAGACGGCCGCTGAGCAGTGCAGTCCGATCTACACGCCGACGCCAGAGGCCGAGTACGACGCGCAGACGGTGGACCAGCCGAAGGTTGCCGTTTTGTGTTTCGGAGATCGCCCTGACTCGGGCGGGTCCGAAGGGCCATGAAGAGCTCTGGGGGGGGGGGATGTGGGATTTTGGGCGGCAAGTTAGCAGGGGGTGATGGGAGGGGCGGGTAGGAAGATGCAGCCCTCGCCCCTTGATTCGTCCGATGCTCTTCATTACACCGCGGCCCCGCCCAAGTTAAGGCGAGATCCGAAATACCTCATTTATGCAGGTTTCGTCCCAGCAGCCCGAGCCGACAGAGGAGGTGCCGATGCCCCCAGTGGACGTCGGGCCACGCGTGCTCTTCCCCGAGCTCGGCGACATCTCCACGCCCGTCGTGCGAGACACCACGCTCCGCCGCGCGATGTCCACGGAGTCATTCGCGTCGGACGCCGCGACGCTGCGTCTGGCGAGCTTTGGGAGCCTACAGGACGCCGATGACGAGCACATTGACGACGACTCGTTGCTGGAACTCGCTGCCTGGATGAAGGACATCGGCTCGACGCAGGAGGACTGAGCGTTCGCATGCGTGTTGCGATCAGATACGCGGGGTTCACGCTGGTGATTGGGCACCATTTCGGTTGACTACTATCGAGGCCCACGTGGCCGAAGCTTGCGTTATTGCGATGGTACAGTTGCATAACTATTCAGCACGCATTTCGCGGCTGTTTGGGGTAGCCAAGAACACGAGGCAATCGTCATCATCGTATTTGGAGTTGGCAACATCGTGGCCATCATCGACACGCAGTGTCGTCACAATCATCATCGCCACCGTCAGCATCGTCGTCGTCGCCGAGGTCGTCGCCGTCCCCACTGGTAAACATAGTACAGTCGATACCATCGTCGCACTCTGAGCTACCGCCAGCATCGCCATCACCGCCACCACCACCGACACCGCCACCACAGTACCACATCAATATCGTGGCACACCGCCACCGTCATCATCACCATCAGCCTCATCACCATCACCATCACCATCACCATCATCATCATCATCATCATCATCAGCATCATCATCATCATCATCAGAATCTGCATCATCATCACCATCCTCCTCCTCATCATCATCACCATCCGCAGCATAAGCATTAACGGCATAGCCATCATCATCACCTTGCCACATCCAAGCCACGATCCGATTTGCGATGCGCTCCCCTTCCCACCCCCCCCAATCCAAGTCCTTCGCCATGGCCAATTCCACATGAGTTCCCTTCCCCGTGTTCTCATTATATATACGCATGTTCCCCACCCGCCGCCAGGAGCTCGCCCAGTGGATGGGCGCGGGGAAGGCCAAGGCCAGCCTCTTCGACGATGGGTCCGATGACGAGAAGATCCTGGCGTTCGCCAAGGGCGCCAAGGCCGTGGATGCCAACAAACGCCGCTTGAAGGCGTTGGGGGCGACATCGAATGGGGTGATGCCAGGGGCAGTACTGGGTAAGATTACGTAGGCACGCATGGGTCTCGGCAGCTATGGATGTCACGAAGTTGAAGGGAGTGGTTGATGATGATGATAATGAGGAGGAGGAGGAGAAGGCTGACAATGAGGAGGGTTTGGGGGGTAAGGAGGAGGAGGAGGAGGAGGAGGAGGAGGAGGAGGAGGGGGAGGAGAGGGATGACGATGGCGATGATGACGAAGGACGGAGAAGGATGATGATGAGGGATACGAGGATGAGGGGAATGGCGAGGAGGAGGACGGGGATGAGAAGGATGACGATGAGGGCGGCGGCGATGACAATTTATGCGAAGTGGAGTAAGGAGGATGAGGAGCTGGACGACGACGAGGAGGATGATTGGGAGCTGGAGACAGAGACGCCACGTCCTCACCATGATTCCCTAACAGCGATCCCACGACTGTCCCTCTCCGCATCTTGCCCTCTCTCCCCGCCTCGATAATCGGCCCCGTCTTCGCAGGCTGGCATCAAGGGCGCCAAGAAGGACAACGGGGTTGTCGCCAAGGGGAGGCCCGCTGCGAGGGCGGCGGCGCCCATCGCCCACCGAGACGAGTTCCCGCGCTCCCTCGATCACCCCACCATGGGGAAGCTCTCGGCGACATACGCCACGAATGCCTCTTACATTTGCTTTAGAGACGATCAGCGCAAACCACGGCTCCTAGTGCAGATTGGAGCCAGCATGTCTGAAAATCACGGCCAGCTCTGTGCAAAGGTCCTTGCATACGTGTGCAAGCAGGGTTGCAATAAGGCGCAAGCTGTAGCATACCGTGATTCGCTGCTTGGCAAGTAGCGAGTGTTACATGGTTAGGAGGGTGAGGATATTGAGGCGGGGGTTGGATTGAGGAGGGGTTTCAGGAGAAAGGGTGGCGATGGGGGCCATGAGGGGGCAGTCTGGGTTCCAGGATGGGTTGCCGACGACGGATTGCGATCATCAGACGGGCCAGTGGCGCTCGCATCGCGATGCCGAGAGTTTGAACTTGCTCGTGGTCGCATCCGTCTGTTGGAGTAGGTTGGGGTGCTACTCCTTGGCATTGCACGATCTCGTATTGTGATTAACCTGCTTTTGGGCGACGTCCAAAATAGGCAATGTTCCCCCGATGTTTATTATCACGCCCCAATCCACGACGTGGTTGGAATATGTTTGTTTCGGAATAGGCTTGCCGAGGGGGTGTGCAGGTCTACCCTGATCGAGTGCAGGTGGTGATCATATGTACGTTGCGATCCACAATTATGGATAATCATCCTCCCCCATCCCTCGCCCCATCCCCCTCATCATTAAACCGCTCTTCCATCTCATCCTTGCATTCTGTATTCAGTGTTCGGCGCCTCTACCTTTGGAATGGAGGTCCGATGCCGAGGCAGGCGCTTTGGCGTTATACATTCTCTCGGAGAGGGGCAACCTCCCAGGAGTGGATGCAGGAGTAATATGCGAGGGTTAAGGATTGGTTGAGTGATTGTGATATCTATGTGTATATATATGTATATATGTGGAAACTCATCATCTCGGGATTGAGATGATATTGCACAGTCGGTGCACATTTAGAGCCGACTTTAGCCCACGTTCTGACGGGATACCCCAGCCGATCTCGCCAAGTAAGTGTTGTTTGGACATGTCTGGGTACCCAAATCATCGGTATTTCAGGTTCACGTGTCCACGCGCTCGCCCGAATTGGTGTCGGTTGGGCAGGTACAGTTTCAGAAATCAAGTTGAACCACACACTATGATCTGGTATTATTTCACATATGCAATGTATTCGGAACCGTCAATGGTAATACGCCAGTCTGACGTCAGTCTGACGTCAGTCTGACGTCAGACGCAGACCGTCTGACGTCAGACGCAGACCGTCTGACGTCAGACAAAATCGTCTGACGTCAGACAAAATCGCCTGACGTCAGACGGTTGCGTCTGACGTCAGACTGACGTCAGACTGACGTCAGACAGACGTCGTATCACCAAGTTCTCACAATATCATGATGTCGAATGTAATCACAGTAATGTATGATACAAAATGTGTTTACCAAGCTGATAATTTGACGCCGTAAAGGGTTATTGGCTCGAGTGTTCGAGGCGAGTTCGGGCCATATTTCGTTTGTTGCGCAGTATTTTCGAGCTGCGCGATGGCGCCGAAAGTCATGAAAGCCGTCATGAAAACGAAAGGGACGAGAACTCCGACGGCTGCGCCGAAGTTTCTGGCCCGTGTCCAGGGCAAGGGCAAGGGCAAGGCGAAAGCAAAGGCAAAGTCAAAGGCCTCGAAGTCTTCTGACAGGGAGACGTGGGCGGGAGAGAATGCGTTTAGGATTCGGTCGCACGCCTAGCGTCACAGCCCGTCACCTCGGCTGGTCACATAGGATCAGCCGAGGTGACGGGATGTGACCCCCTATTTGCTTGCAATCAAATAGGGGGTACACCCCCTATGTGATTGCAATCGCATGGGGGGTGTAACATCTGTCATTCATCCATCGCTGCCGTCCCGCAGGTGGAGCTCGGAGAGGCTGCAAGCTGCCGCGCTCAAGTGCAAAGATACCGATGAGAAGGTGAAGCTCTTCCACGACCACGCCGACATGACTAACTTGGCCCACATGCGCTGCATATTCGTTCCTGCCGAGATCAAGACCGAATTTTCTTTTGAAATGCCTATCATACCCGCCCATCACGACCCTCATCCGCTTTCTGATCCCCCCATCCTCGTCTACCCATCATGACCATCTCCTTCATCATACCTCCCATTCATACCCAACCCCCCCTCATCCTACACCCCCCTCTCACCCTCCCGCCACCATGTAATCCCGCGCCTGCACCAATCCAGGAAATTGTACGGCCGCTTCAAGACGGCGCGCAAGAAGAACGCCGATGCCGAAGCAACCTTCGCGTCGGTTCCTGTTTGAAAATGGGGAGGTTATACGTATGGAGCTTGATGTCATTACGGATCAGTTCTGACTTGTTCGGGAGGTCGGGCAGGGGTGGCAGGTATATTAATTACCAGCGATAGTTCGCCATTTCGCTAGGCCATGCAGAAACGCCACCTGGTTTGTGATGTGTCGGGGTAGATTGGGAGGGGGGGGGTCGTGATCGAACTACTCGACGTCGGGGGGCCCGTCTGGTAGCGACTTGACCACCCTCTATACCCCGAAGTCGTACCGTGCGATGCCACTCCCTCCCCCGAGCAGGTTGACCACGGCGAGTCGGAGGCCGACGAGGGCAAGAACGTCTCGAAGGCGAAAATGCCCGCGGCCTTCCTCAAGGACCCCAACTTAGGGGACACGTTCATGACGGTGTGCCAGCAGCTCCAGTATTCTGAGAAGGTGGATTGCGAGGAGGAGTGGGTGAGCCGCAAGCAATTGCTGGACGTATACTCCGAGAGCGAGGCCGAGGAGATGATCAATGAGCAGAAGATCATTGTTCGGTCGTTGTAAAGTTTGACTGCGCTGCCCCCCTCGACTAATGAGGCGTGCGAAAATCCAGGCCCATGTGGGCCGCGGTGCCGCCCCCTCACCTTGTCTCCAAATGATTGGCGGACGTGATAACACATACGTATTAGATAGATGGCGTGGGCGAAGAGGGGGGATTACTTGGAGGAGACGGGATAACGGTGAGGACGAGGACGGGGAGGGTGAACCATTGGAGACGAGGCAAGAGGGCTACTCCAGATTTCGAAATAAAAGGGAGGGGGTCTGGACCCTCCAAGACAAGCCATGTCAGACCTCCCCCGCGGGGGAACCCTCCAAAACATCGTCCCACGACTCCCCAGATCCTCCAAGATAGCCTGGAAGAGACCCCCCGAAATGAGACCCCCCTCTCTTTATTGCGAAATCTGGAGTACCATTTGAAACTGCCACGATGCCCAACCAATACATGTCACATGCCACAGCCAGGTTCGCCCGAACCCGCAGAACCCGAGGCGCAAGCAGTTCAAGATTGTGAAGAACAAGAAAACTAAATCGTTTTCCCGCACCAAGACTCAGGGGCCCCAGGGCTCGAGAGCGGTCTCCGCCGCCGAGTTCGGCGAGATGGGGAGGGCCATGGGGGGTCTCAACATGTCCGACGACTTGGCGACTCACGGCGTTCGGGACATGGGAAATTCGAGGGTGATGCTGATGATGACAAAAAAGGGAATACGATGATGGGGTTCAGGAGACTGGGGGGGTGATGATGATCAGGATGCTGAGGATGTTGAGATGATGAGCATGATGATGATTACGGGATGACGAGCAGGATGAGCAGGATGAGATGAAGTAATGGCGGCGGGATGTAGGCACATGGAATTCATGCATGGGGTTGGCACGACTGTGAGAAACTGATGGGTTAGAGGGACGGCAAGCGCAGGGAGTTGGTAAAACGCTCGTTTGCAGGCAGCATGACGCACATGGGGCTCGACCTCCCAGCCGTGAGTGAAGATCTGCCGCCGACGGGCCGCGGAACTGGTCGTGGAGCTGGGGGGCGCGGAGCTGGTCGTGGTCGGGCTGCCCTCTCAGATGTGATCGGCGCCGAGACGTCAAACTTGTTCGGTTCAGATGAGATCGGCGCCGCAACGTCGAGCTTGTTCGGTTCAGATGCAATCGGCACCGACACGTCACGTTTGTTCGGTTCAGATGCGATCGGCGCCGAAATGTCAAGCTTGTTCGTTTCAGATGCAATCTGCGCCGGGACGTCAAACTTGTTCGGTTCAGATGCGATCGGCGCCGAACGTCATTATTATTCGGTTCAGATGCATTCGGCGCCGACACGTCAAGTTTGTTCGGTTCAGATGCGGTCGGTGTCGACACGCCAAGCTTGTTTGGTTCAGATGCAATCGGCGCCGAAACGCCATGGGGACCAACGGTCGGCCGTCGTCGTCGTCGTCGTCGTCGTGCTCGGTTCGGTAAGGATGGTAAATCCGATTTGGGTTAGTCCAGAACAGCACAGCCGAATCAAGAACCCGACCAATTCTGATTTTGAAGCTGATCCGACACGAGATCTGAACACCCCTCACCCTTTTATACACGTTCCTCCAAATGCTCCGTCATCCTCCTGGCCCGTCTGCTTACTTGGTATCCTCGTCGCCTTAACACCTGTATCATAATGAACCCTTTCAACCCTGGCCAGGACCTCCCCCCGATTAACCCGATCGCGGCAATGTTGCCTAGGGCAGCGGTGCCATCAAGAAGGAGTTGAAGAAGATCCAGGCCGCGGGGGAGACCGTCCACAGCATGAAGCCCGAGAACGTGAAGTCCGCGCAGAAGGCGCTCGAGGAGGTCCAGGAGATCCAGCATGCCAGCAAGGATACCACATTTTGAATACACTCCCCCTGGTATGTGCGAGACAACAGGTATAGATAAACATCGTGATCTCAGATCGTGAAAGGTCATGCGGGTCAAAAGCATTATACATATAGATGTGCCTGTTTGTGTACAATCATGCGTTCACATGGTCACATGAGCATTCACGTGTCAGTATACATATGTATATGTGTATGTACCAATACCTGGCACGTATGATTGCTACACGTCGCGAACGTGTGCATACATGCGGGCAGCCATACATTAACCGACATGCGTTGCATCACATAAACCAAAATGGTTAGCACAGCATGACAGTGTCGCCCGTAAGGCAGGGTACCACAAGTTCGGTACTATAGCAAATGTATTGATCGTCAACCATGCAATGGTGCACATGCGCGACCTGAGCAGCACCAAACCATACAGAGAAATCCTAACAGAGACAACACCACTCCCCGAGGCATGTTCAGTATCTCTGCAGGCTGATCGCATCGGCATCATCGCGATCCACGCCCCATCCTCCTCCCAGCCGAGGGGGGGTCCCTCTCCCAGTCTCCCCTGTCACCCTTGCCGCCCTCCCCCGAGGACGGCGCCGAGGGCTTGGCCGCGGTGATCAGGGCTTCAAAGGAGACGGCGAGCGAGGCGAACATCAAGCATGCGAAGCAGGCCCATTGGGCGCGATCATAGAGTGGAGTAGGAAGGCTGGGTGGAGCGGGTGATGGGAGGTGCTTGGCGAACGGATGGCGGAGGAGGATTGGCGGATGGGTGAGAGGAGTCGAATCAGAAGATGGCAGAGATGGGCAATGGAGGAGATGGAGAATAGTAGAAGATGGATGAGTGGGAGAAGGGTGAGAAGAGGTGTTTACATACATATGTGTACACGTCATAGCCAAATAGGGTAGTGCGCCGACCCACAATTATCGGTGTTTTGATTCTGGTGTGTTCGATCGGCTTGAGCATTTGATATGTGTGTTCTCATCGTGCTATGATTGTGAGTTTGAGGCTGGGCTTGCTGGTGAGATTGAGCAAGTGGAGGTGTGCTTGGACAAATGTGAATTGCTCTCGGTTTGCTGATGCATCCCCGTCCGTGTCGCGCGGGTACCTCCCAGAGGCGTTGGATGCCATCACGTCACTGAACGGCGCGGCCTCCAAGCTCCTGGTCGAGGACATGGTCGACGTCCCCAAGGCGAGGGCGATGATCGCCAAGGCGAAGCAGATCCTGGAGTCGACCAGCAACCTGGCCATCGTGCAGTAGCTCGCTAGGCTGCCCGTGCAGAGACCAGCGCGTCTCCACCACCCCACTTCTAGCACGAAGAACCCTCTCCCAGCAGGTGCCCCTGACACGACCATGATCCTTAAATCGGTGGCAGGGCCACTTCCCAAGGTAAGGCGATGGCTCGAAGATGTGCCAACGTACCTGTCTTAATGCATGTGGCAGTCGGCGAGGGGCAGCAGGTTGGTTGGAGGAAGAAGGGGGGAACTGTTCTATTGGACCAGTCGTTGAAATAGTACGGTGCGGGATATGGTAGTGGGAAGTAATATCGTGTCTTGAGTGGGTGGCAGACTCTGCGCGTAGCAGTTGCGCAAGTGCGCCTCGGGCTGCGGGCATCCAGCCCCGTGGAGCCGCGGTAGGTGACGCTGGCGAGCCTCCCTCATCTCTTCCAAGTTGTCTCACCTCCCCTCATCTCGGATGCCATCCAACTCGCCGCCCATTCATGGTAATAACGCGTGCCCGAGATTACCAGCTCGATTGTCATTCCGTCTTGGGGCAGTCGTCGGGGCTCGAGGTTTTCTAGGCCCCGTTGCGGGTATGCCCCCAAAACGAAAGAGGCGTTTGGAGGCCCCGCCCGCGGCGAGCGATGATGATGCCGCGGAGTTCGAGGAGGTGCCTGATATCCAGTTGTCCAACTTGGGGACCCACCTCTTAAAATCTTGGGCATGGGGGCTGATGCCCGCAACGGAAGTCCAACGCATAGCGGCCGCGGCCTACAAGGACGGCCTGCGGCATGGAGAAATTTCCAGACTGGCGGCCCTCGGTCAGCGAGGGAATTACCCTGGCAACATACATCAACAGTTGAACACCATGTTAGGCCGCAATTCGTTGCCCCAGCCAATGGTACTCGAGATCCCTTGCGTGGACCCCAAGACGTCTGAGGTCGCCTTGGCCGACTGCGGCGTGCTATTGCCACATGAGTGGTTCTCCGCGCTCTTCCACAGATATGAGACAGAGTTTAACTACATCTTTGGGGTGGACCGCCTGGGCGAGTTCTGGGCCAACGCCAGCAGGTGACTTTTTTTTTGTTTTAAGAGTGGGGGAGAGGGGGTTTTGATGTTCCCCGCCCATTGGGCCGTTGAAAACGTTGAAGTGCCGCCACAATCCCTTGGGCAATCCATGCATTGTTCGTTCGGTGCCCAGGCATCGTGGACAAAATAATCCCAGGGACGATCTGCGTTTACGAGAACACCCTGTATTGGAAGTTGGCGATCGTGGGGCCACGTGTTTGCCGCTCAGGCTCCACGGCGACGGGGCCGAGTTTCTCACGCGAGACTCCCTGGTGACGCTCGGCGTGACTGGGCTGCTAGCAGTCGGGTCCACGAAGAGCCTCACCTTAAACTTGACCAGCTGGCCACTAAGTCTCACGGCAAAGGCGGCCCACCACGATGGGCACGACACCTTCTTAGAAATCTGGAAGCTACTGCGATGGTCATTCAACGCGCTTGCTAGCGGCAAGCATCCTTCCAGAGATATGGTTGGCTGTGCCGATCCAAACATGCGGAAATGCATTCGTGCGTGCATGTGCATACACGTGTTGATATATGACGCAATGTATGCATATCTGTATCGTCATATTTGTTTGTTTGGATGCGCACACATGCACAATCACATTATGACATTACACATCAACAAACACAGCCCGCGTGTAGGCTTGCACATGGTCTCTCGTTTCGTGTCGTTGCCTGTGTGTGGTTGACCGTTGTGCGTGGGAGGTCTTCATGTGCCTCCATCGTTTCCCCTTGGCTCTCCTGCACGCGAATGCCGCCAGTGCACTCGCGCGGCCGCCGCCGCGATAGGCATTGCGTTATCTGGCCCGCAGATAGAAGGAAGGGGCAGCTTGGGAAGGAGCAACTTCGGAGGATAAGGAATTGGCGGGGGTGAACGGGAGCGGCCGGCGTGGCACATGTACCGTGACGGAGGGGCCGCTGACCGCCAACGGACCCTCGGCGGAGCGGGGTGTCGGATTGGAACGGAGAAAGGTTGGATCCAGATCGTGCGAGACTTGCGGGGCAGTGGTTATGTTCCCCCAGCAAGCCTTATCGGGCTTTCGTCTACGCCATGCTTGGCGATCTGGAGTTCTACGCGTCGCACTTGGGAATGCCATTCCCAGGTGACGACCACTTCTGTTGGTTGTGCCCGTGCGACAAGAGTGACGGTGAGAATGCGTTCAACAACTTCCAGGAGGATTGTGGTTTCGGGCAATGGGGGAGGGGAGTGTTTCGTGTTGGGCTGGGGGCATCAATTAGGGTTCCCCCCCGAAGGAGACGGCAGGCCATTGGAAGTTCCACGAGAGGGACTATAGGGTTGACCACCCATTCTTTTCCATCTGGGGAGTATGCATACACATGCTCGCACTAGACGTCATGCACACGCTTGACCTCGGAGTGTCTGGGCACGCCGTGGCCAATCTCATGTACGAGATCGTGTGCGAACAGGAACGAGGGGTCAGGAACAATATCGTAGCTAAGCTTTGGAAAAGGATCCAAGAACTATACCAGGAAGATGGCGTTCAGCATCGGTTGTCCAGATTCGGTTTCGGCACATTTATTGCGGACACACGCTCGCCACACTCAGAGTACCCCGTGCTGAAGAAATCAGTTAAGGCGGCCGAGGCCAGGGCCCTCGCCCGCGCGTGCTACAAGCTGTCCAGAGAATACGACACGGGGACCCAAATTAAAAAGACACGGACATTATTATTTAAGAGCTTGTGCAGAGTTTACCAGCTGATCGACGATGGGGGGATGTTTTTCACACCTGACGAGTGCAACGCCATCCAGAAGGCTGCCGACAACTTTCTCACTTGCTACCAGGCGTTGTCCAGAGATGCAGCCGACAACGGTAAGCTTAAATGGAGCGTAGTAAATAAACACCACTTCATGTGGCATTTGGTGCGACAGACCCCGCTTAATTTCAAGTATACCTGGTGCTACCAACCCGAAGATTACCAACGATACATTACTAGGGTAGGTGCCGCGTCCGCCGTAGGGACGCCAAGCCACGCAGTCAGCTCTAAGATTGCGGAGAGGATCCGATGCGCGAGGCATATTATTGACTGCGTCAGTCCAGGCAAGTACGGATGAACGGTTGCTGTCATGGTTGGATTACGGTGGTTGCGTCAACGCTTATGTACACACTATTGGGGGGTAGGAGAGTGGAAGGGGAAAGAAGCGTGGGGGTGGAGGTAGGAACGAGGGGGGGAAGGAGAATGATGGTTCCGAGTCTTCCCCCACTGGCTCCGCCCCAACTCCCTTCCCCCTCGCTCTCCCACCGCCACCCCCGCGTCCACCCGTGCCCCTCCTCCGCCACCCCCCCTCCCCCGCCCGTCCCGTCTCGTCGCAGTTCCCTTTCTTCCCACCCACCCCTGACTCCCTGCCCTCTCCACCCTCGATATCCCTCCTCCTCCTCCTCCTCCTCCTCCTCCTCCTCCTCCTCCCTCCTCCTCCTCCTCCTCCTCCTCCTCCTCCTCCTCCTCCTCACCATTCTCCCCCCTCGCCCCCCCCCCATTTCGTTTCCCCTCGCCCCAATCTCCATCGCCAACGCCTGCCCATTGGGCGCGGATCTCGAGTTCACGCGCAGCTCACTCGAATAGGCGGGGCACCGACAAGCCGCAAGCAAGGCCCCCCTTAATCGGAGCGGGGGGCGCAGGGGCAATGATACGCAACTTGTGATGCAGGTTACGATGAAGAAGATGATGACGACGGCGACGGCGATGACCACGATGACGGTCATGATACCGACTATCATAATGATGACGAATATGGTAATGGTGATGATGGCGGAAACGACGATCGAGGTTATGGCGGCATTTACGGGGACGACCTGACGATGATAATGACGAGGAGGATGACGCCACACGCAGCGATGCAGGACGACGGAAGAACTAGGGCGTCATGATGAGGCCAATGGGGACGACGATGCGTCATGATGAGGATGATGAGGATGATGGTGATGGTGGTGATGATGATGATGATAATCGGGGGGCCTCGCTTCCAACTGCTATTGCACTGCGCGCTGCTAGGCCGTCCCCGCCCGTCATCCCCCTACAACGTTCTCGGTCCTACAGCCCGCTACCACATTCCTACAATCCTAACCCATGCTCGCACATCCCTCATCCATCCCTCTCTCGGCATTCCTGAAATCCCCATCCCTCTCGCTCTCTCTCTCTCTCTCTCTCTCTCTCTCTCTCTCTCTCTCTCTCTCTCTCTCTCTCTCTCTCTCTCTCTCTCTCTCTCTCTCTCTCTCTCCTCATCCACCACACATTTCTACAATCCTCACCCATCCAGTTCTTTCGCTCCTATCCCTCTCTGGGCAGCCTGCCGCCGCCCTGCCGCCGCGGCGGCGCAGAGGCGGGAGAAATGCGGCGCAGCGATGGCGGAAAAGCTACGCAGGGAGAAGGGCCGCTCCCAATCTCTCTCCCCTCCCTCCCCCATCCCCACTCCTCTCTCTTCCCTGCTCCTCTTCCCCCTTCCCTCCTCCATCCTCCTGGCTAGTCTCATCCCTCCTCTATCCTCCCTCCTCCACCTGCCCTTCCTCCCCCTCCTCCCCCCCCACTTCCCTCCTCTCCTTTCCTCTTCTCCCCCCTGGGCCGTCGCCTGCTGGACTCAGTTCGAAATTACCCGCGGCGTCGACCTGGGCCTCGCGCTGGCCCTGGCGACCCGCTTCCAAGTGGCCCATGGTGGTGATGATGGTGATGATGATGATGATGATGATGATGGTGGTGATGGTGATGATCATGTTGATGATGATGATGATGATGATGATGATGATGATGATGCTGATGATGATTGTGACAACCTTGGTGAAAATTGTGGTAATGATGTTGATGATAACGACGACGGCGACGGTGTTGACGATTATGATGATGGTGATGATGTTGTTTCTCGTCAACATACGTTTTTAGTATCTGCGCCGCCCGTGCGTTCGTTGCGACGCGCAGCTAAATATTCAAATTGTACACTACGGGGTTAACCCGTTGAGACCTTGTGATACCTAATGGCCTATCACAAGGAGATGTTGCCGAGCGAGCTTGGCATTGCCGCGCATCCTTCGGTCAAGAAACAAATCACGCGCGCGGAAAAAAAGGAAGGAGGTTTATGATGATGATGATCATCATCATCATCATCATCAATGACGGTGATGATGATGATGCTGATGAGTATGGGTATGAGTATGAGTATGAGTATGAGTATGATGATGATGATGATGATGATGACGATGACGATGACGATGATGATGATGATGATGATGCTGATGCTGATGATGATGATGATGATGATGATGGCGGGGTAAAGGCCTTCAGGTCTCGGAGCGGCCTCGACGACCAGAGAATTGCGGGGCAACGGCTGCGTGCCAGGGCCTCGTGCGGCCCAAGCCAGGGCCGCAAGAATTCCGAACCGAGTCCAGCCGAAGAGGAGGGCACCCGTATGTTGCCCACACGGAAGGCCGCGGGGGTCGAGAGAGCTCATCATCATCATCATCATCATCATCATCATTATCATCATCATCATCATCATCATCATCATCATCATCAGTATCATCATCACCATCAACATCATCATCATCAGCATCTTCATCATCATCAGTGTCGTAATCATCAATTCCGCCCCGCTCATCATCCTAACCATCATCAGCAAAAGTCGGTAACGATCGGTAACCGACCTCGGCAAAAGTCGGTAACGGTCGGTAACTGTCGGTAACGGTCGGTAACAACGTCGGTAACAACGTCGTGCGATTCGCTAAAATCCGCTACCGTTCGTTACCGTTCGTTACCGAAATCTGCGTTTGTCCGTTACCGTTCGTTGCCGTTCGTTACCGAAAAAAAAGCGGTAACGGTCGGGATCGGTCGTTCCCGTTCGTTACCCAAATTTTTGGGTAACGCATGATCTGGGAAGGGTCGCGCGGGGCCCCGCCGCTGCTGGCGTTCGCCCCAGAGCACGTGCAACCTGGTTGCGCGTGGGCCATGGCAAACGACCCGAGCAGGGCCATCGCGGCACTGGAGCTTGTCGGCGCGATCGCCAGAGGGAAGGCGTTCTCGAAGCCCCAGAAGCGCCGCCGCGGGGCGAGCTCCAAGATGGCGGGGTCGACCGACAACCTGGACAACGCCTGCGCGGTGCCCGGGGCCGCGTCGACCAAGCGGCCGCTGACGGTCTCCCTCATCGAGCTCTCGGAGGAGCTGAGGTCGCGCAAAATGGCGACGGGCTTGGATCGGCCCCCCGCGCGAGGATAATGCGGGAGACGACCTCGACAGCGCGATTCTGACGGACTTTGAAGAATCCCCCAGGATCCACGCCACGGCCGCGGACCTGAAGTGAGACGTGCTCGACGAGACGACGCAGGCCCCACGGGAGTTCCTCGTCGCGATCGCGGAGGGGACGGCGGCCGCCGCGAGGGGGGCGCCCGCCCAGGGAGGCGACCGCGAGCGACGTGCGCGACTAGAGCTGCGGCAGCAGCTCCGCTCGGGCACGCCCCAGACAGCGTCGCACAGGCGGGGGCCGGATTGCGGGGCGCGCGAGCGGCGTCGAGGCCCCGCGCGACCCTTCGGGCCGGGGGCCCGACCACAGCGCCGCGGTGGCGGAGCCGGAGCGTCGGCGGCGTCGGGGCCCCGCGCGACCCGTCCGGGCGGGCGCCCGACCGCGGGGCGCTGGCGCGCCCAGGATACTGCGCGCGCCAATGGGCGCCCCCGCGGCGACAGCCCCCTTCTTTCTGCCCGTGGACCCCATCCTTCCGCCGCGGGCAAACGTGGAAGCCCAGGGCGGAACGGGTGCCCCGATCGCGGCGGGCCCCATGGCGGGCGGGCAGGGCTTCGAGGCCGCGTCCGCGCTGCGCTTTGGCACGTGCGCGACGCAGGGCGGGCGGAGGCGTTGGTGGCGTGGGAATCGGGAGTGGGTGATCTTGCGCGCGCGCGGGGGAACCGTGGCCCGTGGCGGTCGTGCATGTCATCGGATACGTGCGCGCCAGGGCCCAGCTTCGCTTGAAACGGCCTGGCGCGTCGATAGGGCGGGCACCCGCAATATTCGGGGGCGGCAAAAAAAGGGGGTGATGACTAGGGGGGGGTGGATATCACGGCGTGGGCCATGATATTTCCATAGATTTCATGGCGTCTCTTCTTATTTCAATACGTCCCTGGCCCCCAATCTGGGCCGCGCACATGCCGCCAGCCATGATTTGCGCCCCCCTCTTTGACGCCCCCCTCTTTGTCGCCCCCGGAATACGCATCCAGGTGCCAGCCACAACCGAGTCCGACCGCAGCGACGAGGAGCCCAAGCCAGGGCAAAACCATGCGACCCCGGATCACGGCGGCAAAAATCCGCTCGAGTGGGCTGCCGCTGCCGCGAGACACGCCGATCGCCCCACCGCTCAGTGGAAGGTGCAACCTATGTGGTGCCAGCTATGCGCTGCAGTCTATCTGGTGCAAGTTGTGTGCTGCAGCTCATGGGGTGTAGGCTCTCTGGAGTTGGCTCTGCGGAGAAAGCCGCGCGTGTGACGCAAAGCTGTTCGGAGCAGACTCTCTCCCGATCCCTCGGGCACCATGTGCTCGCAGCATCCCACACAGCAAAATGGGCGACCCGGTCACCGAGCCGCCGTGGGACTGCGCGCCTCGGGGACCCTGGCAGGCTCCCCCGCGTCGACGCCGAGGACCGGCATCGCTCGGACGTGTGCTTTCTCCTTCGGCGAGGATCGGGAGCGGCCAAGAGGGGGTGTCCAAGAGGGGGGGTGCAAGTCATGACCAGCGGCACGTGCGCGGCCCAGCGGGGGGGCCAGGGACGGAATAAAACAAGACGAGGCGCCATGAATTCTGGGGAGATATCATGGCCCACGCCATGATATCCACCCCCCCTAGTCATCACCCCCCTCTTTTCTGCCCCCGAGAGGACAGTCGAGGAGCATCCTTTGAGCATTTGGCGAAGAAACCACACACGAAACTGAACAAAAACACAGGGAATGGACGTCCGAACGATGGCCAGACGAAGGGTCCCGCCCTGCTATCCTCCGCAGTGCCGGCCAAATGTTTGCCCCACCCGTTCACGCATTCGACGGGCTCGCATGACGAAGATACGCTTTCGGAGGTCCGCGAAGATTTCGCGGATTGCTGGTGGGCCCTGTGGTTTCTGCGTGTTGTGGAGAGGGTGCTGAGACGTCGGTCCAGCGTTGTCCAAGGAAGCCCGCCAGGAAAGCCAGAGCGTTCCGAGCGATGGGGAATGGGAGGTTTGTTTGAGGAAGCCCGCGCGGACTTCCTAGAAATGATCTTCACGTCGTCTCGTTTTGTGTGGTGTTCTTCTCAATCCTGCCTTCCTCCGCGAAGCCCCAGGCGGGACCTGGAACAGCTGCGCCAGCGCCAGCGGGACAGCAAGGCCAAACGCGTCTCTCGGCCGAGCCTTCGTGCAAAGAGCACGTTCGCAACTCGGGGGTGGACGGCGCGCTTCATTATTCACGCGGCAAGTTGGTCGACTTTCATTGGCTCGGGGAGGCCAAGCTTGCCGGTGGTTCAAGGACGAGGGGCGTCAAACAACATAAATTCGACCTGGGGCCCCTCCCTGTCCTTGGGGCCCCGGCCCTCAGGGCCCCATCCTTGGCCACCGCCGGCTTTCCGCGGGCTTCCTCCAGCGGAACGGCTCTCGTCTTGCTTCTACCGGCCTTCCGGCGCGTTCCGCCGAGGAAGAGATGCCAAGCCCTTCGACCCCCGAAGGCGAGGCCTTTCTTCATCCCGAGAGCAACACTGAGGAGGAGGAGGAGGTGGAGGAGGAGGAGGAGGAGGAGGAGGAGGAGGAGGGGAGGAGAGGAGGAGGAGGAGGAGGAGGAGGAGGAGGAGGAGGAGGAGGAGGAGGAGGAGGAGGAGGGGGAGGAGCAGGAGGCGAAGGAGGAGGAGGAGGAGGAGGAGGAGGAGGAGGAGGAGGAGGGAGGAGGAGGAGGAGGAGGAGGAGGGGGGGGGTGAGGCTCGAGGAGCGGTCGGCCAGCTCGGGGAGCGAGCTGAGGGACCGCGGGAGCTCGAGGGGAGGGCAAGGCCCCTCGCCAGAGAGGGAAGGTCTCGCCGCGGACCCTGCCGAACGGCAGGTGCGCTCCGTCCCGAGGTCTTCCTTGGTCCAGGCTGCCGCATCGGGCCGGGAGGACTAGACCCAGAGGGGGACGAGGACGATCCCGACGAGACGGAATCACGGGGAGGAGCGAAGAGGAGGAGGAGGAGGAGGAGGAGGAGGAGGAGGAGGAGGAGGAGGAGGAGGAGGAGGAGGAGGAGGAGGAGGAGGAGGAGGAGGAGGAGGAGGAGGAGGAGGAGGAGGAGGAGGAGGGAGGAGGGGAGGAGGAGGAGGAGGAGGAGGAGGAGGAGGAGGAGGAGGAGGAGGAGGAGGAGGAGGAGGAGGGGGAGGAGGAGGAGGAGGAGGAGGAGGAGGGGAGGAATGGCGGGCGACAGAGCATGGTGCAGGAGGAGGAGGAGGAGGAGGAGGAGGAGGAGGAGGAGGAGGAGGAGGAGGGCAGACGCGCTCACACGCACGAGCCCCCCGCGGTCCTCCTGCCCCCTGCCTCGCCCACTCCCCGCTGAGCCTGCATCTCCAGTCTCCCGCCCAGTCTGCCTCGCCCAACCCAGTCTCTGCCCCTCTCCTCCCCCTCCGCCGTGCCCAATCCTTGTTGAGCCCGCGGGGCGTTCCGCAGGTTCCGGGTGGGGCTGGGAACCGGGATAGTAACTGGGGAGGAAGACGAGGGTGGGATGGAAGTGAGGGAGAGGATGAGGAGAAGGAGGAGGAGGAGCTCGAGGGTGAGGAGACAGTGGTCAGGACGGGGGGGGGAGAAGGAGGATGGGACGAGGCCGAGGAGGAGGAGGAGGAGGAGGAACTGGAGGACTGACAGGAAGAGGGGCACGTGGGGAACGGAGGACCAGGACCACAGCAGGAGCAGACCACTTTGCGGGGGGAAAGGGACGAAGGGGGATGATGAGGACGAGGAGGACCAGTGTAAACCCAAGGCTCACAACGATGTTGCAATACACCCTGAACGCTCACTCAAAGTACCCACTTCATAAATTATGTTTCCTGCTTGGAGTACATCGTTGGAAGACAACCGTCTGGCAATCTTGAGCCGTGCCAAAACACCATTCCTGGGACTTCAACGCCGCGAATCAACGCGACTGTTGCGTCCTGACGATCCCGAATTGTGACAGAGCGCAGTTCTTGGGATTCCAACACCGCGAATCAACGTTATTTTTGCGCCTTCACTTTCCTACATCGTGCCAAAACGCGATTTTGGGGACGCCAGCCATAAGAAGCTCAGATACTGTGGCAACCTCTTTAGACGAATGTGCGCGGCGCAAAGACGAGAGCCTCATTCCCGGAAAGGGCGGGGGCCCAAGGTTCTCTTTTAGTGTGTTTTCTCTGGTTCTGACGGCTGTAGGGCCGGCGAAATTATTCTGCGATAAATAACGATGTCGCGTAGGCCCGGCAAATTAGAACTTGAGGATGTCTCGAGCAAAACGCTTGTGCTTCAGAATTTGTTGAGGATGTCTCGAGCGAAACGCTTCTTTTGTGTTGTAGATGTTCCTCCCCTGGGGACCTGAATTCAGAGGATCTCTCAAGTGAAATGCTTGTTTTCACGTGCCCAGGTCTTCAGGATGTCTCGAGCGAGACGCTTGGTTTCACGCCTCCAGGTTGCCCAGACAGATGTCTAGCATGAGGATCTGTTGAGGATGTCTCGAACCAAAGGCTTGTTGTCACGTGTCCAGGTCGCCCAGGCGGATGTCTAGCATGAGGATGTGTCGAGGAAGTCTCGGTCGAGACGCTTGTTTGCACGTGTCCAGGTCGCCCGGATGTCTAGCATGAGGATGTGCTGAGAACGTCTTGAGCGAAACGCGTGTTTTCACGTGTCCAGGTCGCCCAGGCACAGCACAGCCCTCGGCACGGTAAATCAATATCGATACCCTTAGCATTGCAGCCTGGCATGTTGCCTGGCACGTTCCGCGGAGCGTCCCGTGGCGAGTCCCCATGGCACGTCGCGCGGTGCACGTCCATTAGCACGTTCCGTAGCGCGTCCCTTGGGCACATCCCGCGGTGCGTGCCCATGGCACGTCCCCTGGCACGTCGCCTGGTGCGTCCCTTGGGACGTTCCGCGGCGCGTCCTCCTGGCATGTCCCCTCTGTCGATTAGTTCTTGGGCAGCTACCATCTGCTCAGGCAGCTCGAGCTTAAGATCCAGATCAGTTCGGTGAGGACTCGGATGCAAAGAGGACTCGATCCACAACACTATATAGAGCACAATCGCGGCATGGCACGTCGCAGTTCAGCACGGCCCAGCACAGCACAGCCGTCGGCACGGGACATCAAGATCGATACATTCAACATTGCACCTTGGCACGTTCTTTGGCGCGTTCCCTGGCGAGTCCACCTGGCACGTCGCGCGGCGCGTCCCCTGGCACGTCCAGCGGTACGTCCATTGGCACGTTCCGTAGCGCGTCCCCTTGGCACGTCCCGCGGTGCGTGCCCATGGCACGTCACCTGGCACGTCGCCTGGTGCGTCCCTTGGGACGTTCCGCGGCGCGTCCTCCTGGCATGTCCCCTCTGTCGATTAGTTCTTGGGCAGCTACCATCTGCTCAGGCAGCTCGAGCTTAAGATCCAGATTTGTTCGGTCAGGACTCGGATGCCAGGGAGGACTCGATCCACAACGCTGTATAGAGTACAATCGCGGCATGGCACATCGCAGTTCAGCACGGCGTAGCACAGCACAGCCCTCGGCACAGTACATCAAGATCGATACATTCAGCATTGCATTTGCCCGTCGCCCAATCAGGTGTCTCTGAAACGTCGCCATGCCTTACATTTCTATATTCCTTTCTGGGTTCGTGGGTCGATCATGTTTTGAAAATGAGCCGCCTTCCCTCCGCGAAACTCCTGCGAACTGTTGAGCCGAATGTGCGCGGCGCGAAGGCGAGAGCCACATGTTGAAAACCGCCTGCCTTGCATCTGCCGAACTCCTGCAAACTTGCACGGCGAATTCAACTGTGCGATGCTAAGGCGAGAGCCACATTATGACAATGAGTCACCTTGCAGTCGTGAAGCTTTCACAAGCTTTGAAAACGAATGCGCGCGGCGCTAAGGCGAAAGAGACGTTTTGGAAACCGCCCGCTCTTCATCCGAGAAGCTCTTGCAACATTTTGCACACGAGTGTGCGCGGCGCCAAGGCGGGAGGCACGTTTTGAAGACTGCCCGCGCTTCACCCGTGAAGCTCTTGCAAGCGGTTAAGACGAATCCGCGTGGCAGCAAGGCGAGAGCCACGCTCTGACATGGAGCCGCTCTCCGTTTGTGGAGCTCTCACAGACGTGCTCAGGAGGAGGAGGAGGAGGAGGAGGAGGAGGAGAAGCAGGAGCAGCAGGAGAAGCAGGAGAAGCAGGAGAAGCAGGAGAAGCAGGAGAAGCAGGAGAAGCAGGAGGAGCAGGAGGAGGAGGAGGAGGAGGAGGAGCTCCGTTTGTGAAGACGACCGTGCGTGGCCTCAGCGCGAGCGCCGCGCCAGACACGCGGCGCCCGCCCTCCCCCCGGGCAGCTCCGGGGAGGCCCTTCGAGCCGAGCGTGCGCACTGTGCGCGGCGCTCTGCGGCGAGGGCCACGGCGACGCGCCGCGCCCTCCGCCCGTGGAGCTGTGCTGCAGCCGTGCAGCCCTCCTCCTCCTCCTCCTCCTCCTCCTCCCTCCCTCCTCCTCCTCCTCCCTCCTCTCCTCCTCCTCGTATTACTCCTCCTCCTCCTCCTCCTCCCCCCCACCTCCTCGTATTACTCCCCCCTCCTCCTCCTCCTCCTCCTCCTCCTCCTTCTCCTCCTCCTCACCGACCGGCCACGCCGCGCCCTCGGCCCCGCGGCCGGCCTCCTCTCAGGAAGGAGAAAACCACACAGACACAATTCATCGCCGATCCCCCAGAACTATGAGAAAATGTGGGAAGTGGTGGGGACGACAGAAGCCCAGAAAATATCGGAAAGTATGGGGAGTCTGTTTATTTGTGTGTATTTATTTGTGTGTCCCAGGGCCCCTTCATCCTCCGCGGCTCTGGGCCTGCGCTCCTGCGCGCGGCTGCGCCGTGCTGTTCGTGCGCGCCTGCGCTAGGGTGTCTGTGCATAGCGGTCGGTGCCCCCGTGCGCCGAACGATCCGCGGATGTGCATGCCTTCTCGTCCAGGCACGTGCCTGCACACCTGCATCCGCATGCCCGCGCGGTGCGCGGTGGGGCCCCGGCCTGGGCTGGCGGGTGCGAGACCCCGCTACCAGTCCCCGCCCGGGCTGCCAGCTTGAGATGCGAAACGAGAAACGAGACGAGGAGGAGGAGGAGGAGGAGGAGGAGGAGGAGGAGGAGGGGGGGTCTTTGCCATCAACGATGCAAGGCAAACTCTGAGCGGGCGTGGCCAGCACGGGCGCCACGAAGGCGCCGAGCACGACCCGGAGCACCCTGCGATGAGTGCACTGCACCACGCCCTCATCATCGCTGCACTCGAGTGGAGGTACAGCGAGGCCCACCTCGAGCATCACCCCACGGCCTGCATGACGCCGCACACCACCAGTAGACCAGCACAAAGATAACGAACCGCCTGAACACACCAAACAATACGCCGAAACCCATTGACCCGCCCAGTGCGTGCAGACCAATAACAGTGTCGATGAGCATCCGTGGGTAGAAGGCTTCACTCAACCACCACGCAAAACGCCATCGGAAGTAAGAATGATGAATATAGAACATCGCACAATCGCAAGACATGAAAAGTAGACATCTCCAGACCTGTCAAGATGAATGAATGCATGAAGCACCGCCCAACCATATAAAGAAGACAATCCATAAGACAAAGCGTCTGCCTTACTTGTCCAAGCGGGCCCACCGGGACGCTGCCAAGAACCCGGAGCACAAGACACAAAGACAGAGCGTCTGCCTTATTTGCCCAAACGGGCTTGGGCCAGGCTCAGCCACTCGAGGACGCCGCCAAGAACCCAGCCCAGATAAAGGAACGATGCTGATGCCACAAGCATAAGGCCCACGCCGTCGCCTCAGCCACCAGTGCTGCAAGTCCCACAAGGGGAAACCTATGGGCATCGCGGCACTAGCCACTGAGGAAGAACAGAACGAGCCGCATGCCAAGTCGCCAGCGAAGACGAGGATGGACACGCACGCCCCAGATAGCATAGCCCGGCGTTCACCGATGAGGAACAACGTTAATCATAAGCCCAGGCACCAGCGCTCAAGTGAGCCCACGTATGGTGCAGCCCCAGGGCATCACGGCGCTGGCAGCTGGCTCTTTTGAACCAAAGATGGTCTGAGCCGAGATGGGACTTGAGAAGGGGAGGAGGAGGAGGAAGAGGTGGAGGCGGAGGAGGAGGAGGAGGAGGAGGAGGACATGATGATTTGTCTGTGGGGAGGACGGAGCTGGGCGGGGGGAGGAGGAGTGGGGTGAGCGCGCTCGGCCACGATCGAGGCAAGGGAGAAGGCCACCTTCGAGGGCATCTTCGAGCGCGGCCAGGGCTTCGCCTCGGATAACCGCCCGGCCGGCGGCAGCTCCAGGCCGCGCGGGGGGGGGGCGGGGGAAGGGCAGGGGCGCACACGGGAACGCCTGGGCTCTGCCTCCTCCATGACTCCCTCCTCCCCTTCCTCCCTCCTCCTCCCCTTCCTCCTCCTCCTCCTCCTCCTCCTCCTCCTCCTCCTCCTCCTCCTCCTCCTCCTCCTCCTCCCCCTTCTCTGTCTCCATGTCGTAGTGGCCCCCGGGCCAGTGCCGCCGATCCGGGGCGCTCCCGATGCTGATGGGGATGGGTGGCCGTGTATGCTGAAGATGCAGCTCTCGTTCGAGACATCCTCAGAAGATGCACATGTGGAAATCGGTTGCGAAGCACACACACACACACACACACCGCTCCCTGCAGAGCGCTCAAGTCCACGGCTCCCGAGCACTGAATGGCGTCGGGGGTGGCGCCCCCCCCTCTGCAGAGCGACCCCCCCCCGGCCCCCGAGCACTGAATGGCGTCGGGAATGGCGCCCCCCCCCCCCCCTTGCAGATCGAAGCTTGAGCGAGCTTTTAGTCCACGCTCTCAGAAACACGCCGGATCGGCGGATTTACTCCTCCTCACCCGTCCACCCCTGCTCCTCCTCTTCCTGCTGATGGTGGTGCTGCTCCTCCTCCATCAGGTTCGTGCTCCGTCATTTCCTCAATCCTCATGGTCCCCCACTCCCTCCTCGTCCCGCTTCTCCTCCGACTGCTGCTTCTCCCTTCACTCCTCTATTCCTCTCTCCAGCGCACGTGATCTCCTTGCGGAACAGGGGCAGAGGAGCGCAGCGGGCTGCGGTGAAGGTCCTTGCTGGTGCTCGGCCAACGGCAGCACGCATCCACTTCTCGGCGGCCCCGACCCCCTACGCACAGGTTCTAAGTCGGGCGTGTCCCTCGACAGGGGGAATGTTCAGAAATGATACAGAAATTGTCCAGGGACGGTTTTTTGACTATTTTTGCACATTGGGGGGTCGGAGGTGGACAGACCTCCTACCCTGACACGTCGATTAAGGAATTGGCCGTTTTCGGTTCGCGAGAGGGCGTCGCGGCCGTCGTTTTTGCGGGTCCAGGTCCGTCGATTTCGGCCCCAGGTCGTTTTCAGCCAGGGGAGGTTTGTGAAAGGGAGGTTTGTCCACCGCCGAGGGGGGGATGCTTTGAGTAGTTTCGATTTCTCGCCCCAACTCCCCCCTGCAGGGGGACACGCCCGACTTCACGCAAGTTACAAGTTTGAAACATGTCCCTATCCCTACGTTTGACATCACCTCACCTCGATGCCGATCTTGAGGATTCCCTCAGTCTCTGAGGGCCTATCCCCAAGATTGTCCTCGCTTTTTGCTCGCCCATCTTAGGGATAGGGATACGTTCCCAACCCCGCGACGTCATGATTTTTGCATTGCGCGACCCCCAGAGGTCCAGACCCATTCCCCGGGACCGGTTTTTCCTCCTAACTCGCTTTTTGACGGCCCCGAGGCCCGGGAAGGGCCCCCGGAGGCCGAACATGGCGAAAAGCCTCCCGTCGCGACTTTTTCCGGACGCGAGGAGGTCTGGGTTCCAGGCTGGTTCGCAAGCGGCTGGCCCCCGGGGGGCGGGCGGGCCGCCCTCGCGGGCGGCCCCCGCCGCGCGGGGCGCGCACGGTGGGCCCCCCCATGGGCCCGCGGGGGCCGCCCTCGGGGCCCCGCCGCCTCCGGCCGGCCGGGCTCCGGGCCGCCGCGGGAGGCGCCAGCCCTCGGGGCCCAGCGTGCGCCCTCGGCGCCCAGCTTGCGAACCAGCCTGGAACCCAGGCCTCCTCGCGTCCTGAAAAAATCGGGAGGCTTTTCGCCATTTTCGGCCTCCGGGGGCCCTTCCCGGGCCTCGGGAGCGTCAAAAAGCGAGTTAGGAGGAAAAACCGGTCCCGGGGAATGGGTCTGGACCTCTGGGGGTCGCGTCATGAAAAAATCATGACGTCGGGGGTTGGGAACGTATCCCTATCCCTAAGATTAACACGCCAAAAGGCGATGACAATCTCAGGGATGCGCCCTCGAAAAAGAAGGGGATCCCCAAGATTGGCATCGTGATAAGGCGATGCTGAACATAGGGATAGGGATATTTTCCAGGCTGGTAAGAAGCGTCGCCATGCCTTCCATTTCTGCACACATTTCCGGGTTCGTGGGTGGATCACGCTTGAAAGCAAAAAACCAATACCGAAAGGGTTTCGGCCCTCGGAGCCCAGTGCGCCCTCGGCGCCCAGTCCGGTGTCTTGGAAGCGTCGCCCTTGGCACCGCTCGGACGTGTGCATTTTTCCTTCGGCGAGGGCCATCGAGGAGCAGCATCCTGGATCATTTAGCGAAAAAAAGCCACGCACGAAGCCGAAACAAAAACACAGGGAATGGACGTCCGAGCGATGGCGAGCGCCATGCCTTAGATGTCTGCACACCTTTCCGGGTTCGTGGGTGGATCATGTTTGAAGACAAGAAACCAAGACCGAAAGGGTTTCGGCTCCAAACTATTCAAAAAATGCTAAACAAATAGTCCCCAGTCTATTTTTTGTGACAATTTTTGAATATTCGTCGTATAGAAGGATGGGCCCGACTTTGGAAGCGTCGCCATGCCTCATATTTGCACTCCTTTCCGGGTTCGTGGGTGGATCACGTTTGAAGACGAAAAGCCAAGACCGAAAGGGTTTCGGCCCTCGGAGCCCAGTGCATCCTCGGCGCCCAATCCGGTGTCTTGGAAGCGTCGCCGTGCCTCACATGTCTGCACACCTTTCCGGGTTCGTGGGTGGATCACGTTTGAAGACGAAAAAGCCAAGACCGAAAGGGTTTCGGCCCTCGGAGCCCAGTGCACCACCAGAGTTAAGTCGGGCGTGTCCCCCTACATGGGGAGCTTTGACGAGAAATGAAAGATGCCCTAAACATGCTCCAAGATTGCAAACATTGCTCCAAAAAATAGTCCCCGGATTATTTTCTACTATTTAGGAATATTCTTCCTGTAGAGGGACGGGCCCGACGTAACACCAGGGGTGGGGGCCCAGTCATTCTCGAAGACGCCCGCGGCGAGTCGCCGCCGCCCCTCTGCCTCTTCTGGAGAGGCGCCCGCGTGGCCGGAAGCTGGGGTTTGAGCTTGGCCAGGCTCTCGGGCCACGCGTTCCCCGTGTGGGTTTCTGATCTGGACGCCCGAAATGGGTACCGAAAGAATGGGTACAATGCCCAGCAGCAGTTTCTGTTCATTCTGAACAGGACTCGCTGTCCGCGCCGCCGCGGCCTGTGTCCACTTGAGACAGAAGGCCGCCTGCCCATCGGCGGCCGCTGTTGGTTTGGGACAACATTTGTTGTTGGGCATTGTACCCATTCTTTCGGTACCCATTTCGGGTGTCCAAATCTGAAGCCTTCAGGGAGCACGGAGTCGGGCGAGCTATCGGACCAGGTGGTTTCCGAGCTTTCCTGGAGGACGTGTTGGAGGGGTCTTGGGCCGTCCTGGAGGCCTCTGGCGGGCCTTCTCTGGGCTGTCTGAGGCCATCTTCAAGCCATCTGGGGCCGTCCTGGGTGCATCTTGGGGCCATCTTCGCTATCTTGGAGGCCTTCTTGGCCGTCTTGGAGGCATCTCGGAGGCCATCTTGGCCGTCTTGGAGGCCATCTTGGGCGTCTTGGGGGCCTCTTGGGCCGTCTTGGGGCCTTCTTGGCGTCGTCTTTGGGGCCTCTTGGGCTGTCATGGGGTCATCTTGGAGGCCTCTCGGGCGCTCTTGGGGCGATGTTGGGGGCCGCTTGGGCAGTCTTGGGCCGTCGGAAGGCCGCAGAGGAGCACAAAAGCCAAAATCCTTCAAAAACCTATGGAAAATCAATGATGTTGACCTCGTCGGGTCGTCCTTGAGAACCCAGGCGGACCTCGTCGAGGGCTCTTGGGCCGTCTTGGAGGCCTCTGGGAGGCCTTTGGGGCCGTCTTGGGTGTTTCTTGTGCGAATTTGGAGGCGTCCTGGACTCTCTTTGGCCGTCTTCGAGGCCATCTTGGACCATCTTGGGCGAACTTGGAGGCCATCTTGGCCATCTTGGAGGCCATCTTGAAGCCGTCTGGAGCCGAACAACTTTTCACATGTTGTGCATCTCTGCGCGCCCTTCCGGGACGCTGGCGGGATCGGCCGAAGCCCCAGGGGGAGTTCTTTTCCCGGAAAGGGCGTGGGCCCAGGGTTCTCTTTTAGTTTGTAAGCTGTTCCCCATGCCATGTTGGGGAAGGGCCGGCGGAATCATTCCCTGATAAATATCGAAGTCGGGCCGGCGGACATATTTTTGAGGATGTATCAGGCGAAACGCTTGTTTCCGAAATCACGATCGATAATTTACAAGGTGCGGACCATTTTTCGTTCGTCATAGATGTCTCGAGCGAAACGCTTGTTCCGCAGAGTTTGCCAAGGATGTTTCCAGCGAAACGCTTGCTTTACATTTCCAGGTCAGGCCGCAGGAGAAAATCGAGGGGCCCTCTCCAGGAGTGTGAATCCGTATGTTTTTACGTATGTGCTTATATTTTGGTTCTCTCTAGGGTTATGAATCCGTCAGTTTTTACGTATGTGCCTATAGATTTGCCCTCTCCAGGGGTGCAAACTCCGTGTCCTTTCACGCATGTGCCTTTAGATTGGCCCTCTCCAGGGGTGCGAATCCGTGTTTGTTTAAAATGTATGTGCTTACATGCTGGTCCTTTGTAGGGGTACGAATCCGTATGCTTTCACAGATGTGCCGCCTACATATTGGCCTCCATGGACGGGTTAGATTCTGTGTGTTTTACGTATGTGCCCATAGATTGGCCCTCTCTAGGGGTACGAATCCTTGTGTTCTTACGTGTGTGCCTATGGAGAATCAGTGTGTTTTCACGTATGGGCCTAAGGGTGTATCTAACGTGCTGGCCCCGCGCTGGAATCCAGTGTTTTCACGTGTCCACGCCACCCAAGGGGGGTATCTAACTTGGTGGTCCCGGGTTGGAGCCATGTGTTTTCACGTGCCCACGCCACCCAGAGGGGTATCTAACATGGTGGTCCTGCGCTGGAACCGTGTGTTTTCACGTGTCCAGGCCACCCAGGGGGGTATCTAACATGGTGGTCCCGCTCTGGAACCAAGTTTTTTCACGTATGCAGGCCGCCCAGGTCGGTGTCTAACTTGGTGGTCCCGAGCTGGAGCCACGTGTTTTCACGTGCACACGCCACCCAGAGAGGTATCTAACATGTTGGTCCTGCGCTGGAACCGTGTGTTTTCACGTGTCCAGGCCACCCAGGGGGGTATCTAACATGGTGGTCCCGAGCTGGAACCACCTGTTTTCACGTGTCCAGGCCACCCAGGGGGTATCTAACATGGGATTCCTGGATCCTTCCTGGGATTCGGAACGAAACGTCGAGAGTTTATGGGTATTTAGTATCGGTTCGGTGACATGTTGGCCTCCAGGCGCCTCTGGGCGTTCTTGGGCCCTCCTGCGCTCCAGACGACCGCATGTTAGATATCCCCCATTGGGTGGGTTGGGCTACGTGGTTTTACGTGTGCAGGCCACCCAGGGGGGTATCTAACATGGTGGTCCCAAGCTGGAGCCATATGTTTTTACAAGTCCAGGCCGCCTTGGGGGATATCTGACATGGTTGTCCCGACTTTGAGCCACGTGTTTTTACGTATCCAGGCCACCCACGGGGTATCTAACATGTTTGTTCTGAGCAAGGACCATGTGTTTTAACGTGTCCAGGCGATTCAGGGGTGTATCTAACATGGATTCCCGAGCTGGCACCATGTGTGTTTTAGGTGTCCAGGCCATCCAGTGGGGGATCTAACATGGTTGTCCCGAACAAGGGCCACGTATTTTAACGTGCCGTAGCGCGTCCCCTCGGCACGTCCCGCGGTGCGTCCCCGTGGCACGTCCTCTGGCACCTCGCTTGGCGCGTCCCTTGGGACGTTCCGCGGCGCGTCCTCCTGGCAAGTTCCCTTGTCAATTAGCTCTGGGGCAGCTACTTTGTGCTGGGCAGCTCGAGCTTAAGATCCAGATCAGTTCGGTCAGGACTCGGATGCAACGGAGGACTCGATGGACAACGGTATAGAGCGCAATCGCGACATGGCACATCGCAGTTCAGCACGGCGCAGCACAGCACAGCCCTCGGCACGGTACATCAAGATCGATACTCTCAGCGTTGCAACTTGGCACGTTCCTTGGCACGTTCCGTGGCGCGTCCCGTGGCGAGTCCCTTTGGCACGTCGCGCGGCGCGTCCCCTGGCACGTCCCGTGGCACGTCCCTTGGTACGTGCCCTAGCGCGTCCCCTCGGCACGTCCCGCGGTGCGTCCCCGTGGCACGTCCCGTGGCACGTCGCCTGGCGCGTCCTTTGGGACGTTCCGCGGCGCGTCCTCCTGGCATGTTCCTCTGTAAATTAGCTCTGGGGCAGCTACTATGTGCTGAGGCAGCTCGAGCTTAAGATCCAGATCAGTTCGGTCATGACTTGGATGCAAAGGAGGACTCGATCCACAACGCTATAGAGCGCAATCGCGGCATGGCACGTCGCACTTCAGCATGGCACAGCACAGCACAGCGCTCGGCACGGTACATAAAGATCGATACACTCAGCATTGCAGCCTGGCACGTTCCTTGGCGCGTCCCGTGGCGAGTCCCCTTGGCACGTCGCGCGGCGCGTCCCCTGGCACGTCCCGTGGCACGTCCATTGGCACGTTCCGTGGCGCGTCTCCTCGGCACGTCCCGCGTTGCGTCCCTGTGGCACGTCCCTTGTGGCGCGTCCCTTGGGACGTTCCGCGGCGCGTCCTCCTGGCATGTCCCCTTGTCAATTAGCTCTGGGGCAGCTACTATGTGCTAAGGCAGCTCGAGCTTAAGATCCAGATCATTTCGGTTAGGACTCGGATGCAAAGGAGGACTCGATCCACAACGCTATAGAGCACAGTGGCGGCATGGCACATCGCACTTCAGCACGGCGCAGCACAGCACAGCCCTCGGCACGGTACATCAATATCGAAACATTCAGCATTGCGTTGGCGCGTCGCCCAATCAGGTGTCTATGAAACGTTGCCATGCCTTACATTTCTATATTCCTTTCTGGGTTCGTGGGTCGATCATGTTTGAAAACGAAAAACCAACACCGAAAGGGTTCAGCACGCCGGGCACCCCTGTGATGAATCAACAGGGGGCGGCGGATCGAAGACGCCTGCGGCGAATCACCGCCGCCTCCTGCCTTGTTGGAAGCGCATGCGTGGCCGAAAGTTGGGTTTGAGCTTGGCCAGGCTATCGGGCCACGCGTTCCCCGAGTGGGTTTCGAAAGCCCTCGGGGAACACGGAGCCGAGCGAGCTATCGGACCAGGTGGTTTGCAAGCTTTCGGGCCTCCTGGAGGACGTCTTGGAGGGGTCTTGGGCCGTCTTGGAGGCCTCTGGCAGGCCTTTTGGGCAGTCTAAGGCCATCTTCAGGCCATCTGGGGTCGTCTTATGTGCATCTTGGGGCCATCTTCGCTGTCTTGGAGGCCTTCTTGGCAGTCTTGGAGGCATCTTGGAGGCCATCTTGGAGGCTATCTTGCCCGTCTTGGAGGACTCTTGGGCCATCTTGGGGCCCTCTTCGGCCGTCTTGGGGTCTTGTTGGGGCCGTCTTGGGGACCTCTTGGTCTGTCATGGGGCCATCTTGGAGGCCTCTTAGGCGCTCTTGGGGCGATGTTCGGGGCCTCTTGGGCCGTCTTGGGCCTTCGGGATGCTGAAAATAAGAAAATGCCAACATCCTTCAAACACCCAAGGAAGATCAATGATGTTGGCCTCTTCGGGCTTTTCTGGTGGAGCTCTTGGAGGCATCTGGGGCTGTCGTGGAGGCATCTTGGGCACCTCTTTGGCCACCTTCGGCTCTCTTGAGAATATTTCTGCCGTCTTGGAGGCCATCTCGGCCGTCTTTGAGGACATCTTGGCCGTCTTGAAGCATCGTGGAGGCTATTTTGGGCGTCTTGGAGGCCTCTTGTGTCGTCTTGGGGCACTCTTGGGGCTGGCTTGGGGGCCTCTTGGACCGTTCTGTAGCCATCTTGGAGGCCGCTGGGACGATTTTTGGGACTCCTTGGGCCGTCTTGGGCGGTCGGAACATCAAAACGGAGGAACAGCATCCTTCGAACACCCAAGGCAAATATATGATTTTGGCTCCCTCGGGCCTTCCTAGAAAACCTGATGGATTCCTCTGGGGCCATCTGGGAAGCCTCTCGGGCCCATCTTGGGCCATCTTGGCCGTCTTAGCGGCCATCTTGGCCGTCTTGGAAGTCATCTTGTCCGTCTTGGAGGCATCTTGGAGGTTATCTTGCCCGTCTTGGAGGCCATCTTGCGCGTCTTGGAGGACTCTTGGGCCGTCTTGAGGCCCTCTTGGGACCGTCTTGGAGGCCTCTTTGGCCGTCATAGTGCCATCTTGGGGGCCTCTTGGGCGCTCCGGGGCAGATCTTTCGGCCCTCTTGAGCCGTCGTGGGCCGTCGGACGGCTGGAAAATAGCAGAAGCCAAAATCCTTCAGAAACCTAGGGAACACCATTAATTTTTACCTCTTCGGGCCCTAGTGGAGGACCTCTTGGAGGCCTCTTGGGCCATCTTGGAGGCCTCTTGGAGGCCTTTGGGGCCGTCTTGGTCCGTCTTAGAGGTTTCTTGTGCGAGCTTGGAGGCATTTTGGACTCTCTTGGACCGTCTTGGAGGCCATCTTGGACCATCTTCGGCGAACTTGGAGGCCATCGTGGGCCATCTTGGCCATCTTGGAGACCATCTTGGAGCCGTCTGGAGCAGGAAAAACCTTTGCAACCACCTCTGGAAGAGTTTTTCGGGTGGCCGGCGAGACGGGCCGAAGCCCCAGCGAGTTTTCTAAAAGATCCAAACCGAAAGAGTTCAGCACGCCGGGCACCCCTGTGATGAATCAGCAGGGGGCGGCGGATGACGGAAAGCGCGCGTAGCGTGCGATCCGTTGGCCAGAAGAAACGAAACAGGGTTGGACCTAGACGGTATTATGGCGATTTCGTGGGCTACTTTCGTTTCGACTTCGTTTTGCGGGAAACGCGGGTTGAAGACAGAATGACGGAAGACGAAAACAAAACGAAAACGAAAAACACTGTTTAGGCTCAGCCCCGAAATGAACCTCGGGGGAGGGAGTTCGAGGGGGGTGGCATCCCGCCCCTGTTTGGGGCCGTCCTGGGGCCACCGTGGGCCGGTTTGGGCGCCTCTCGGGCCGTCTTTGGGCCCTCTCGAGCCTTTTTAGGGCCCTCTCGGGAGGCCTCTTGGAAGCCTCTTTGGGCGTTTTGGAGCCTCTTGGGCCGTCTGGGGGCCGTCTTGAGCGTCTTGGAGCAATCGTTCGGCGACTCGGGGTCCTCTTGGACTGTCTTGGGGGCTTCCTGGAGCCCTCTTGGCCCGTCTTGGGGCCCTCTTGGGCCCAAACAGTTCTTGCGACAACACTTCCTGGAGCCCAGGGGATACACGGGATGCCCCGAGAGATTTCGAAATTTGGGATCCGGGCCCATTGAAGATTCTTCAGGAGTGAGGACTGAGGCTTAGGACTGAGGCTTAGAGGATTAGGTAGGCAAAGGACCTGAGGATACGCCCATTCCGTGTCCAGAAGCACGGTGACCGGAGATCACCAGAGGTGAAGTCCCCATCATCCCTCCCCCTCTCCCCGCCGTGGCTCCACTTCGTCGGATCAGCGCTCAGTTGGGCGCTGGGCGCGCGTGTGAGTTGAAGGCGTGACTTCCACGTGTGCGTGCGTGCGTGCGTGCGTGCGTGTGCGTGTGCGTGTGCGTGTGCGTGTGCGTGTGTGTGTGCGTGTGTGTGTGCGTGTGCGTGTGCGTGTGTGCGTGTGCGTGTGTGTGTGTGCGTGTGTGCGTGTGCGTGTGTGTGTGTGTGTGTGTGTGTGTGTGTGTGTGCGTGTGCGTGCGTGTGTGTGTGTGCGTGTGTGTGTGTGTGTGTGTGTGTGTGTGTGTGTGTGTGTGTGTGCGTGCGCGTGTGCGTGTGCGTGTGCGTGTGCGTGTGCGTGTGTGTGTGTGTGTGGCTGCGAGTCTGTGTTTCTGATGTATGGTTCGAAGGCGTGGCTCAGAAGGCGCGTTCCCGCGCCGCCTGCGTGTCGCGTGCGTGTTGTCTCAGGCGTCGGCCAGCCCCCCCGTTATAGCCCGCAGCAGCCGCGCCGCGCTGCCGCCGTGCCCCGTCCAACCTCGCCGTGCCGTCCTCCCGCCCGCCTCCCTGCCTGCCCCCTTCTCGGCATGTGTTGCCCCCCTCCGCCCATCCCCTCCTCCCGACGATTCGGTACAGCCGGGGCCTTGAAGAAGGAACCCTTTTCGTTGGGGAGGGGCTCGGTGTTCCGTGACGGTTCTACAGTTTGCCTTCTGTTTTCCTGAGGTTTTCCATGGGAAATCGAAGTTCAACTTAAGGGAGAAAGGGGCCCCGTTCCTTATTTAGGGTTCCTTGGGTCAACGCCCCGACTGTACTTCGCCAATCTTCCACCCCGCTCCTTCGCCCCCCCCTTGTGAACTCCACGGCATGTGCGCTGGTGGGGTTCGGCTCCAGCGTCGCTCCTTTTTCCAGGCCGGCGGTGTCCGACAAGGACGTGAAGGACCTCTATTTCCACGATGGAGAGGGCGAGAACCCCTACGAGGGGTCGCTGAACCCGCGGCGGGACGCGCTGGAGGCGCAGGTCTGGCGCCCGAAGTAGTTGAAGTGTCGGGAAGGCGGAGGAGAAAGACGGGAGGGCGCTCTGCACTCCCTCACCCGCCTTTCCTGTCTCTCTCTTTCTCTCTCAGTTCTTCTCTCTCTCTCTCTGTCTTTCTCTCCCTCTCTCTCTCTCTTCCCCAAGGGAAGCTCACCGAGACAGCAGCCACGCCAGTGAGTACGACTCGCCCAACCACCGCGCGCCACAAGCGGCCACTGATCCGCCCACCCAAGGCGCGCAGAAGGCCCGAGCGCGGTGGGTCGACCACCTCGCCCGCGTCACCCCTTGGTGGCTCCCGGACCTCTGGAATCCTGCCAGAGGCAAGCAACCGTGGTTCCTCTATTGTAGGGAAGCCGCCCTCTGTGCTCTCCAAACGGCCGCCCTCGCGGGCCGCAATCTCGACCTGCCGCCATGGGACGCGTCCGACTTCCAGCGACGCCGCGCGCACGAAATTTGGGAAGAAGCCCGGGACAGGGGCGACCAATAACGCCGCGGCCACCATCACCACATTGCCGCGCTCGTGGGTCGTGCGCTGAACCACGCAGTCGAACAGATGAGCGACGCACGCCGCGATGCTACGGGTGCGACGATGGAGACGACAACCCGCCCCCCGACGACCCCAGGGCCACACTCCCCAGACCTGGCCCGCAGCGGCCAATAGCCGCCTGTCGCCACGTCACCCCCTCGGCCACGCCGCCTCCCAAGCTCAGCCTCGGGAGTCGGAGTGGGCCCCGCTCAGGCTGTCCACCGGCCCAGCGCATGCCCAGGGCCTGACGCTACACCACGTTGCGATGGCCAGGGCGGCGCCAGACCGAGGTCGCGGGCTTCGCGGCTTTCTCCGGCAGCCGCCCGCTGATGCGCGACGGACAGGTGGGCGTCGCGCTGGTCGACTTCTTCAACTTCCTGTTCTGCAAGGGCTGGGGCGCGAACCAGGACGCGCAGGTCCTCGCTGGCTCGATGTGCCTGGCGAAATAGTTCTTCTGGGCTGGCAGCCGCCAGCTCCCCATGGGGCCGCCCGTTGCCGAAGGGCTGGCGGCGCCGGGCGCCTGGTCGCAGCTGGCGAAGCTGGCCATTGGCCTTAAAAGGCCAAGGCGGCCAAGGCCACAATAGTGGCCAGGGGAAGCCTGGCGGCGGGTAGGACGCGGCTTTCTTCAGATGGCAGCGTTTCTCCGGAACTCCCCCAGCAGCTACCCGAGGCCGAACGAGTTGGTGGGCCTCGGGCGCGGTGGAGACATTGCGCCCGCTGCGGGGGCTCTCCCTTTTTCCCTACCTACTAGGCTCTGCCTAGAAGGGTTCTTACTCGCTTGGCTTACAGGGGCCGGGCAGTGCAAGCCGCCCCGGGCGGTTCCCCCAGTCCCCTGGGAGCCAAGCAAAAGCAATAGCAAAGGTAAAAGCAAACGCGCGGTTCCCCCAGTTGCGCCCCTTGGGTGCCAAGCAAAAGCAAAAGCAAAGGCAAAAGTGAAGGCAAAAGCGAAGGCAAAGCAAAATCATAGCATAGCATAGCATAGCATAGCAAAGCAATACCAAGCAACATCAACAACAAAAGCAACGCAACAGCAACAGCAAAAGCAAAAGCAAAGGCAAAGGCACAAGCAAAGGCAATAGCAAAAGCAAAGGCAATGCAAAGCAACAGCAACACCAATGCGAGTTTGTATATGTAGATGTAGATGTAGATGTAGGTGTAGGTGTAGATGTGGATGTAGGTGTAGATGTAGATGCATATGTATATGTAGGTGCAGATGTAGGTGTAGATGTAGATGTAGATGTGAGTCTCGCTGTTGATGTAGATGTAGATGTATATGCAGGTGTAGATGTAGCTGTAGCTGTAGGTGTAGATGTAGATGTAGGTCTAGATGTAGATGTAGGTGTCGGTGTATATGTAGGTGTAGATATAAATTTAGATGTAAAAAACTCCCCAGTGCCCCGCCCTCATCTCCGTGCCTGCTTGCTTTTGCTGCTGTCTCGGCGACTTGCTGCCTGCTTCTGCTGCTGCTTCACTTACGGCGTGGCGTCGGCGGTTCTGGCGCTACTACTACTACTACTACTACTACTACTACTACTACTACTACTACTACTACTACTACTACTACTACTACTACTACTACTACTACTACTACTACTACTACTACTACTACTACTACTACTACTACTACTACTACTACTACTACTACTACTACTCCTACTACTACTACTACTACTACTACTACTACTACTACTACTACTACTACTACTACTACTACTACTACTACTACTACTACTACTACTACTACTACTACTACACTACTACTACTACTACTACTACTACTACTACTACTACTACTGCTACTACTACTACTACTACTACTACTACTACTACTACTACTACTACTACTACTACTACTACTACTACTACTACTACTACTACTACTACTACTACTACTACTACTACTACTACTACTACTACTACTACTACTACTACTACTACTACTACTCCTACTACTACTACTCCTACTCCTACTCCTACTCCTACTCCTACGACTGCGACTACGACTACGACTACTGCTACTACTACTACTACTACTACTACTACTACTACTACTACTACTACTACTACCACTGCCACTACCGCTACCGTTACTGCTACAACTACGACGAGGAGGAGAAGGAGGAGGACGGCGTTTACCGCTCCTACTAATGTTGCTTTCCTAGAGGCTCCAACTCCTAGGTAGGGCCGCACTGGGACAATTTTGGATATTCTCTGTCGTTTCCTAGCAGCAGGCAGAGCGGGGCATGGCAAATCTCAGCGACGTCAGCGTATACGTACAGTCCTTGGGTTCTTCTCGCCCGCAGCTCCTTGGCCCGATCTTGAGGGCGTTGGCCCGCGGGGCGAAGGGGGAGGGCCGTCGGGGCCTTCGCGCGACCCGCAGTGCCTGGTCGAGTTCACGGCGGCGCCGGCCGAGCTGCTGAGATCCGCAAGGACCATCGTGCCGCAATGGCCAGGCGAAACACTTGGGGTCCGTCGATCGGTATAGTTCGGCGATGCCGCGCGGCGTTCGAGGCGCAGCGCCGGGGCCAGTGGGCGGGCGCGAAGGGCGCCCAGGGGCGCAAGGGAGGTGCCGGGCTGGGCGACGCGTGGGAGCTGCCGCCCCTGCCCCCCGCGGCAGCTGCTCGCGGCCTGCGAGGCAGCGCTCGGGGACGACGTACTCCCGGGCTCGCCTCGCGGCGCGGCGCTGCTTGGCCGGGGCGCACCGAAGGCCGCTGCGTCCTCGATCTCCATTCAGGCACTGGAGGAGTGGCGCGGGCGGTGGCCCAGCTCGCGCGCGCGACTGCTCCCGCGGGCCCGCGGAGGACCTGGGGGATGCGTGGGTGCTGGGCCGCCTGGGCGCCTCTGTCTCGCGCGGCCAGGCGCCGGGGGCGGCGGTGGGCCCCCCTTTGCGACGCGCGGGGCGGCGCTGCCGATCGCGGATCGCGGGCGGGGCGGCCCCATCCGCTCCGTTCAGGGGCCGCGGGGGCTGCCCGAGCCCCTGCTCGCAGCGCGCCGGCGCGAGAGACCCGAGCGAGGCAACGCAATATGTCGATATGCTTTGCATTTGTTTCGTGTGTCATGTCGCTCTGCGGCCCTGACTATATACGTAGGAGCATCCGGTTAATTCGCAGAGCTGGCATGCCCATGAACTCTCGACACTCATCCGCCGGCATGGCGGGCACGCCCAGATCTTTGACCAATGCAATTTTGGCCGATGTTGGCGAAACACGAACCAAACGTTTTTTCTTCTCATTTTGCTCCCGCGGACACTGACATGTTCGGTTGCAGCTGTAAAGATTCCTTTGCTGTGCGTAGTCGAACAGGCCGACGGCATTTCGTTTTAGAAGGGGCCACCTCGCCGGGCAGAAAATGGGCAGCCACTGCAGCCTCAGATCCTCCGTCTCTGTGTACGGCCATGGTTCAGGCTTTGCTGCCCCATGCTCGCGATGCAATAGCCTCTTTAGCTTCTGGCTGACGCCAGCCTTCAGCCCTGCCATGCCGCTGTTATGTTTTTTGTGCCCTGTCCCGCCTGTCCCGGTGAACCTCTGGGTTCGGGTCGCCCGCTTTTTAAGTTTGGGGCGTCTTGAGTCAGGAGCCTCATCTGTCTTAGGCTCCTGCCTGTGTGCGCGGATTGGTAGGCGCCACGGTCGCGTCGACGCGCGGCACCTTGTAGCAGAAACTGCCCCCACAAGGAACATGCAACAGCACCCGTGTGTGCTTGTGCGGGAAGGTGAAGGGAATTGTGCGGTTGATGTCTCTCACTGCCGTAGTCTATGTTCAAGCCTCCCTCTTCTATCTTCCCTCCCCCCGTATTCTTTGTTGTTTTCTCTCTCTTTCTCTTTCTCTTTCTCTTTCTCGGGATGTCTTGAGTGAGGATCCACATGTTTTAGGCTCCTGCCATTTTGCGCGCCGATCGGTAGGCGCCACGGTCGCGTCGACGCGTGGCACCTTGTAGCACAAATTGTCCCCAGAAGAAAAAATACAACCGCACCTGTTTGTGTGTCTGTGTGTCTGTCTGACACCGGCCTCCACGTGTCGAAAATGCCGATATGCGTGGCCGCAAAGCCGGCCCAGCCGACTGCGGCTGCCAACGCTGCGCAGCCGTGCAAACGCGCGATGGCCGCCGCGGGGAAGGGGACGCACAGCCGTGTCACCGCCGCGGGCCGCCGTGGTGTCGCGGATCGTCGGAGGGGGGGGGGCGGGGCGGCTCCTCCCTCACCTCGCCTCGCTCTTCCTCTTGCCGTCTGCTGTTTCCCCGGCGCGCGACCAGCTACACTTCGGTTTTGCTTTGTCACGGCTTACAAGGCCGTTGTCATCGCCGCGCGCAGACCACCGTTGTAGTAGGGCCTTCCCCAGCAGCACCGCTGGCGACGGCCCACACGGCATCAACCCGGTGAGCCTCAACGCCGCGAGCCTCCACGCCAACTCGCCTGTCCTAAAACACCTCCACTGGCACAGCGACAGGGGACTTACGTACTCGACCCCCGCCCGCTCCCCCGCGAACTTCACGGAACGTGGCGAGCGGTGCGGGGGACAGACCACCGCGCAGTCTCTCTCTCTCTCTCTTTCTCGCTCTCCCCTCTTCGTGTACGAAGCAAGACGGGGTCGGCATCGTGGCACAGACGGCGATTGTGCACGCCAGCCAGCGCGACTCCTCGGTTGAACTTCTCTGCCGATCTACGCGCTGGATCGAGGTCTTCTTGCCAGTCTCTCGGCCCCAGGGCCGAGGCACTCCACGCGGGTGTGCGCCGGGGCCAACGCCGACAATGCCCGCCTTTTTTTGGCAGGTACGGGACGCGGCCGCCAGGGTCGGCCGCGCCCCTTCCATCTGCACGCATGCCAACCTCGACGTCTGCGACCCCGAATTTCTCACCCAAGCGCTGCAGACTGGATCGATCGACGACGGCGCAGGATTTCTGGAGGAGCGCCCGGCGGGTTCCCACGTGCCTATAGCGACAACTCAGGCGGGGGGGGGGGGGGGCGTCGCCCTGCGGGGTCAGGCAGCACGCGCATCGACTGCACGCGCCTTTGCCATCCAAACGGGCCGCCACCCGGTCGCCGACTTCGCGCTGCTGCGCGACCTGCCCACCAAGCAACGCCTTGGAGTCCAGGCTTCCCTCGACCTGGATATCCTATCTCAGCGGGCCCTCCGCTTCCAGCACGCGGTGCCGTGCAAGCCCGCTCCGACCCACAACCTCACGAGAACGAAAGGTCCAGGCCTTTGGTGACCGCATCGGGGAGCAGTGGGCCCGTATGGGCCTTGCGGGGACGGCGGGCGACGCCAACAGCGTGTTCACGAGCGCCAGCGATCCCCCCTTCTCTTCCTCCCCCCTCTTTCGAGGGCAGGGCGATGGCTAAGCTGAATGAGCTCCACAATTGTCATGGGCCAGGTCACGTGAGTCGTTTCTCGGCAGGCGCGCCTCGCCGAAGCGACGGGCAGGCACAAAGCCACATGTTCGAGGCCACGGCCTCCACGCCACGCCCTAGTGGGATCTAATGGGCACGGGCGGGCTCCCGAGAGGAGCGCGCACGTCTCCGGCGCTTCGCTTCGCTTCGCTCCTCCCCTCGTCCTCCCTCTTCGTGTCGGCCTCCCTGCCTCTGAAGCGACGGGCGACTGGTATCTACGAGCGCGGCCCGAGACGTGAGCCGAGAGCCCCTCGCTCGGCCCCGCTCGGGCCAACCTCAGGAGGGAGAACGAAACGGCACAGGCATGATGAGTCGTCGGTTCCCCGGAAGATATGGGAACATGTGGGACGTGGGGGGGACGACAGAAACCCAGAAGATGTGGGAAAATAGGGGGAATCCTGTCGTTTGTGTGTATTTGTTTGTGTGTCCCAGGGCCCCTTCACAACAGCCAGGCCGACCCAGGTGGCGCCCGGTGTCTGGCTTCTTGGGGCGCGTGCTTGCCCTCGCCAGAGCGCCGAACTCTGCCCCCCCTCCTCGCTCTACGTTCCCTCCCTCGCTCCTTTGTTTTATCTCCCTCCCCCTCCCTCCTCCCCCCTCCTCCTTCTCCTCCCTCCTCCTTCCCCTCCCTCCCCCTGGCCTCCCTGCCCCTCCCTCCCTTGTTTTATCTCCCTCCCCCTCCCTCCTCCTTCCCTCGGCCTCCTCGAGGCCGGCTCGCGGGCGGACCAGTTCGCCGAGATTCGTTTCGCAGGTGCGCTTCGCCAGCGGACGGGTTCGCCGAGGACCGTTTCGCTGGCGGCTCGGTTGCGCACAGTTTCGCCGAAGGGGCGTCGCCGCCGTTGCTGTCCGCTTGTTCGTCGTCATCCCGTCATCCCGCTCGTCGTCCGTCTCGCCCTGCCGTTTTTCAAACGGGCGGGCGAGGGAACCGGGGAGGCGGGGTAAGGGCGGGCTTTCACGCAAGCATGCGCGCGGACCCTGATGGGCGGGCGGACGGGCGGGCGCGGGCGGACTCTAATGGGCGGGCGAGACGTCCAAGCTGGCAGGCTGTCGCGCAAGCGTTCGTGCAGCCATTTACGGGCAGGGATGGACCCTGACGGGCGAGCGGGTCACTACAGCGAACGGGTTTTCACACAAGCGTGCGGACGGACCCGTACGGGGATCACGGCGACGACGCTGGCCGCGACAGCCGCCACGCAGACGGACGACGACGATGTCGAACGATGGCGGCGACGATCACGTGCAAAAAACGACGAACGAAGGGGTATGCCGACGAAGCGGTACGTTGGCAAAGCTGTCCATCGGCGAAACGGTCCGACGGCAAAACGGTCAGAGCGAAGTGGTTCTCGGCAAAACGGTTCCGCACCTTCTCTCCCTCCTCCCTCCCTCCTTTCCTCCCTCTTCTCTCTCTCTCTCTCTCTCTCTCTCCCTGTGCTCAATCACCCTCCTCCCTCGCTCCCTCTTCCCTCCCCTCGTTCCCCGCCCTCCCTCCCGTGTCCTGGCTGGCAGGGTGGCGCACAAATCTTGTCCTCTGGGCGCATGAAGTGTTCTGCCAAGCCTGTCCTGGTTCCGGGGAGCGGGGCCAGGCCGGGCAGGGAGGGCCCACGCGTCGCTGCCCTTCCCCGGTTTACCTCTTCCCCCCCCCCCTTTTGCTGCTATTTCCCTCCCCCCGTTCCCTCCCGGACGCCGTGCCCCCTGGCGCGTTTTGGCCTCCCCTCTGCTGGGGCGAGGGCCTCCGGCTGGAGTCCCGGGGCCTCCGGTGGCCTGCGCCGGCGGGGGCACCCGCGCGGCCGCCCGGCCGCCACCGCCGCGCCAGGGCGACGGCCGCCTGGGCGACGCCGTGCTCGCCTGGGAGGCGTCCATCGCCCAGCGGGCGTCCCGGGAGGACCGCGGCTGCGCCCGGCCAGGGCGGCCCCGAGGGTCGGTCGTCCTTCTCGTCCGCCTCGTCCTCGTCCTCCTCGTCCTCCTCGTCCTCCTCGTCCTCGTCCTCGTGGCTGCGGGAGGGGCTCGTCCTCGTCCTCGTCGCCGCGGCGCGCGCGCGCGAGCGCCACGTCCTCGCGGGGCGGCGCCCGCGAGCCCCGCGCCGCGCCGGCCCGCTCCGCGTGCGCCGCGAGCTGGAGCGCGGCCGCGGCAGCTGCTTCCCCCCCCCCCGAGGCGCGGGCTTTCGTCCGTAAGCCCGGCCTGGGGGATCTATCTTCGAGGAGCTCGGCAGGCGTTGGATGAGGGCATGTTTGGGTCCTGAGGCGTCAACATGTATCCATATTCACCGCCTGCCGAGGTTCCCCAAGATCGACCCCCCCAGGCAGTGGTCATGCACAAATCCCCGCCTCGCACCCTTCCTTCCTCCGTCCCTCCTCCGCCTCGTCGTGGTGGTTGTCGTCGTCCTCCTCCTCCCCGCTCCTCCTCGTAGTCATGTGTGCTCAAGATGCCAAATTCCCTGGGGACAACTTCGAGACCTCTGTTCCTAGGCTTGCCCCCCATCCTTTTCTGCCTGGTTCTCCCCAGGTGCGGACAAGCCCACCACTTAGACCTGTCTCGCCAGTTTTCATACCTGCTGCTGCGGGTAAGCAGAGACATTTCCTGCTCCTGCAGGAGTGTGTGCAGCAGCGTGTCCACCGACAACCTCCAGCAGATGATCCAGGCTGGTGAAGGCGCAGGACGCAATCATGCAGCGGGTCAGCGCACAGGATACGCGCAAGTGTTGACACAACGCTCGCGACTCAAGAGCTCCATCGAAGGCCACCAGTGAGTCAGCGCTTGAGACCGCAGGGTGCCATCAGCCAGCTCCTCGACAGTGTCAACCATCTCTCACCGCAAAGACCGAGCAGCACGACCAGTCGCTCGCCAATATCAATACCTCCACCGCTCCAGCACCCAGTGCTTCCTCTTCGGCGGGGTTCGCTTCAGTCGTCAGCAGCGGCGACTAGAAGCACCGTTCTCATGATCAGGCAGCTGGTGGCGATCCGTGTTGGAAGCTGGTAGGCGCCTTCCCCAGGCCGGTGCTCGACTCCGTCAGGCGTCATCACTGGCAGCAACGCCCAGCCAATTATCCTCATGTCCGGTCGGTCGGTGTCACGCCAGTCTTCCCCTCCATCTCCCAGACATGCTCTTTGAAGTTTGAACGTTTGGATACTGCTCGTGAGTTTTAACGGATGGCCAACCTCAGCGGCATGAGCTTGATCGACCTTCGGGATCAATCGGTCCACTCTCTTCGAGTGCGTGCTGAACCCTTGTTTGACGTCAGGGCCAAGAAGGGGGCCTTCAACGCACGATGGGCTCCAGTGCGTGCCGCTCTCGGCAACTCTCCTCACTTCTGTTGAGGGCCAGTGCACACGTGGCGTTGACGGCTTCAAGGGCGTGATGCGCTTCCGCACTTCGACGACGTCTGGGCTCTGATGACCCCCGAGCCCCCAAGAGCGGCCATGTCCTCTACACCTTAGGGTTAAGTCGGGCCCGTCCCTCTCTAGGAGGAATATCCAAGATTAGTCAAAAAACCGTATGTGGACTATTTTTTTAGCATTTATTGAACATTTTGGAGTATGTTTGGAGTATTTTTAATTTTTCGTAGAAAATCCCCTTGTAAGGGGACACACCCGACTTAACCTTCGGGCCGCACTCCGAGGAACTCCGTGCGCGGGGCGCCACAGCTGATCAGATCCACGAGGTCGTCGCCTCAGCATACGATCAAGTTCGCGATGCCACGTGTACCCAGGACGCGGGCTCCAGGGCATCGGGTGTTCAATCGCTCCTCTGCCGTCGAAGGCGTGGGCTGCGGGAGGCCATCCTTCACATGAAGAGGCCTCTCTTAGGCAACCAGTCGTGGGGGGGTACAGTCGGCCCGGCTTATGATGCCGACCCTGCCAAGTCAAGGGCACCCTCGTGTCCCGTGTCTCGCGGCCCGTGCCTCCTGCACTCCTGTGGCGATGAGGCCCTCGGAAGGGTCTTGTGTCCTCTCGCGTGCCCTGTCCAATCAAGTCCGACGGTAGTTCCAACCCGTGGTGGGTGTTTCCAACGCGGCCTCTCCCTCTTTGAGGCCCGCGGGCCACCTCGGAGGAGGAGGAGGAGGAGGAGGAGGAGGAGGAGGAGGAGGAGGAGGAGGAGGAGGAGGAGGAGGAGGAGGAGGAGGAGGAGGAGGAGGAGGAGGAGCACGCCGCCTCGAAGGGGCCTCGGGCTGCGAGGCCCCCCCGTGCGCGCCCCGGCCCATCTGGTCTGCTGCTCCCGCTCGCCCTCCCGCGCCCTCTCCTCCAGCCGGAGTGCTCGGACTTTGCTCCGCTGCCACCACACCAATCAATGGTCGGCGAAGTCGGTATATTTACATATATATATATGTACCTATACGACCACCCTGCGGATAATAAGGAGGCGAGGGGGGAGGGGGAACCAACGTCTCACTCAATCGATCTCGCTATCGATCTCACAATCGATCTCACATTTGATCTCACTATCGATATCACTATCGATCTCGCTATCGATCTCACTATCGATCTCACAATCGATCTCACAGTCGATCTCACATTCGGTCTCACACTCGGTCTCACTGTCGATCTCACTATCGATCTCACAATCGATCTCACCATCGACGTCGTCATCATCATCATCATCATCATCAACATCATCAACAACATCAACATCATCATCATCATCATCATCATCATCATCGCCATCATCAACATATCGATCTCACAATCGATCTCACATTCGATCTCACTATCGATATCACTATCGATCTCACTGTCGATCTCACTATCGATCTCACAATCGATCTCACAATCGATCTCATATTTGGTCTCACATTCGGTCTCACTGTCGATCTCACTATCGATCTCACAATCGATCTCACAATCGACGTCATCATCATCATCATCATCATCATCATCATCATCAACATCAACATCATCATCATCATCATCATCATCATCATCATCATCATCGCCATCATCAACCTCATCATCATCATCATCATCATCACCACCATCATCATCATCATCATCATCATCATCATCATCATCATCATCACCATTATCATCATAATCATCGGGGACCATCACTATCGGGACACCGACGGGACACCGACGGGACACCGGCGGGACACCGCGCGCCACCGGCCGCCCGGAAGAGACACATTTGGTCGGGCCGCGCCTCAGCCACAGGGACACCGACGGGACACCAGCGGGACACCGGCGGGACACCGCGCGCCACCAGCCGCCTGGAAGAGACACATTTGGTCCGGCCGCGCCTCAGCCACAGGAGACTTTCTCTCGCCCGCCCACGCAGCTTCGCCTCGCCCGCACGCACGGCACGCACGAACACGAAACCGAAATCGATTTCCCAGTAGGGGGGCTCTCCGTTCCTCTTCGATCTCACCCCCTCACCTCCGATACATATATATATATATATATAATATATATATATATATATATATATACATATATACATATAACGGCGCACCGGGTCCGGGGGCCCGGGGCCGGGACCTCGACCACAAATGTGCGCCCCGGGGGGCCCGGAGGCTCGTCGGGGCTTGCCGGAGGCCTCCCCGGTCAGACAAGACGGCCCAGAAGCGCCCAAGACGGCCCAAGAAACTTCCAAGAGGCCTCCAAGAGGGCTCCGAGATGCTGAAGATGGCCTCCAGACGTCCAAGGACGCCCCCAAGAGGCCCCAAGAAGCCTCCAACATGCGTCCCAAGAGGGCCCCTAGACGCAAAAATTGGCCCATTCCCTTCGTAAAACGTACATTTTTCAACAAAGTTGCTTTTTGGGCTTTCCGACGTTACAGGACGGCCCACGAGGCGCCCAAGACCGCCCCAAGACGGCCCAAGAAGCCCCCAGGACAGCCCAAGAGGGCCCCAAGACGGCCCAAGAGGCGCCCAAGATGGCCCAAGAGGGCCCCAAGACGGGCCCAAGAGGGGGCCCAGAGGGGGACCACGAACCGCAAGCTCGAGCCTTCCGCCCCAAGAGGCCGCCAGGAGGCCCCCAGGAGGCCCCTCAAGAGGCCCCAGGAGACCCCAGACGTCCAAGGACGCCCCCAAGAGGCCCCAAGAAGCCTCCAACATGCGTCCCAAGAGGGCCCCTAGACGCAAAAATTGGCCCATTCCCTTCGTAAAACGTACATTTTCAACAAAGTCGCCTTTTGGGCTTTCCGACGTTACAGGACGGCCCAAGAGGCGCCCAAGACCGCCCCAAGACGGCCCAAGAAGCTTCCAAGAGGGCCCCAGGACAGCCCAAGAGGGCCCCAAGACGGCCCAAGAGGCGCCCAAGATGGCCCAAGAGGGCCCCAAGACGGGCCCAAGAGGGGGCCCAGAGGGGGACCACGAACCGCAAGCTCGAGCCTTCCGCCCCAAGAGGCCGCCAGGAGGCCCCCAGGAGGCCCCTCAAGAGGCCCCAGGAGACCCCAGACGTCCAAGGACGCCCCCAAGAGGCCCCAAGAAGCCTCCAACATGCGTCCCAAGAGGGCCCCTAGACGCAAAAGTTGGCCCATTCCCTTCGTAAAACGTACATTTTCAACAAAGTCGCCTTTTGGGCTTTCCGACGTTACAGGACGGCCCAAGAGGCGCCCAAGACCGCCCCAAGACGGCCCAAGAAGCTTCCAAGAGGGCCCCAGGACAGCCCAAGAGGGCCCCAAGACGGCCCAAGAGGCGCCCAAGATGGCCCAAGAGGGCCCCAAGACGGGCCCAAGAGGGGGCCCAGAGGGGGACCACGAACCGCAAGCTCGAGCCTTCCGCCCCAAGAGGCCGCCAGGAGGCCCCCAGGAGGCCCCTCAAGAGGCCCCAGGAGACCCCAGACGTCCAAGGACGCCCCCAAGACGCCCCAAGAAGCCTCCAACATGCGTCCCAAGAGGGCCCCTAGACGCAAAAATTGGCCCATTCCCTTCGTAAAACGTACATTGTTCAACAAAGTTGTCTTTTGGGCTTTCCGACGTTACAGGACGGCCCAAGAGGCGCCCAAGACCGCCCCAAGACGGCCCAAGAAGCTTCCAAGAGGGCCCCAGGACAGCCCAAGAGGGCCCCAAGACGGCCCAAGAGGCGCCCAAGATGGCCCAAGAGGGCCCCAAGACGGGCCCAAGAGGGGGCCCAGAGGGGGACCACGAACCGCAAGCTCGAGCCTTCCGCCCCAAGAGGCCGCCAGGAGGCCCCCAGGAGGCCCCTCAAGAGGCCCCAGGAGACCCATCAAGAGGCCCCAGGAGACCCCAGACGTCCAAGGACGCCCCCACGACGCTTCGCGTCACCAATTTCTTCTCACAACGATTCCTGGGTCTGTGACTCGACAGAACCTAAGCGCGCGCGAAGCGCGCGCGTGGTTCTATATATATGTATATATATATATATATATGTACATCGTCTCCCCTCTCTCGACCTGCTCGCTCGTCGTCCGCATCCAGGATGCCCACGGGAACTGTGCCGATGCGTCTCTGCTCGGGCGGGGTAGCCGCCGTACGTGGTCCGTCCATGGAATCGGGGATCGCTGGTGGCATCTTGGTTTTGGTTCAGGATTCCCTCCGTGCTCTCCTCTCCGATTGCTCGTTCACCGAATGTGGGCCTGGCTGGGTCGGAGTCTTCACGCTCGCTGGCCAGATTCAGGTGCCTCGAGTTGCACGCGTGCACGCTGGATTCCCTCTCGACGGAGGCCTTTGCTAGATCTGTGTTGTGGTGGCTTCGTGGCGCCATCCTCCCTTCTCCCCTCACGACATCGTTCGTCGCGGGCGATTCCAATTTCCCCGAGAACGGGGGTCCCAGATAGCATTCTCTCACGGGGCGGGGAACATTCAATTCTTCTAGGCTCACGGCTGTCTTCGACCAGGTCTTCTTTCTCTATGCTGAAGTGCGCCAACCTCATTGCGCACGTCGCGCGATCGTTGACGCTGGCCCCAGGTGCGCTTGATTCGATCGCATAGACACAATATTACCCAGTGCTATTGTTATCCGCTGCAGCCCCGTCTCCCCCAGCTTCCGGCCCATCCTGGACCTCGAGAAACCATTTGATTGCGCCCCGATCTTCATCTCCCTCCCGGTCTCGCTCACAGAGTCCAAGGGGCACGTTGCTCGGAAAGCCAGATGGCATATTCAACGCGTCGGGGCTGAGAGTGGTGAAGGGAGGGTGCGCATTTGTCTTCGCCTCCTGCGCGCTGCTCGTGCCGGCCGTGTTGGCGTTGCCAACTTCGCAGCGAGGGCCCACCTTGAGGCCCCCGCTTTTCTCCTGCGCGCAGGACTGCCGCTGGAATGGACTGGCCAGGGCTCCGCCGGCACATCTCCCTCATCCATGGGTGGATCAGAAGTCCTCGGCAGTTCGGACCCCCCCCCGATGCGAAACCTGAGAATCTGACTCGGATGCGGCGTCTTTCCGCGGCCTGGAACGCTTTGAGACCCAAAATCTACCTGGCGGGGCTTCGCGCGGAGGGGGCCGCTAGTTACTTCTGATCCAGCGCAGATGGCGCAGGCGGTGTCCAGGTACTGGGCGAAGTATTTGACGCGGAGGCCTATTCCCAAGTGAATGAGAGCGCGGCGAACTTTCCCCTGTCGCGGGTGGCGCCGCTTGAGGATCAATGCGGCAGGCGTGCATCTTCTACTTGCCAGCGCGTTGATCGGATTGCGAGCTACGACCAGATGCCCATTCTCCTGGACTGAAATAGACGCTGATCCTGGCCCCGACGGGGCCCCTTCTTCGGTTTGGTGGCTTGGTCTGAGGCTGGCCCGCGCTTTCTTGCACGGTGCGTTCCTTTGCATGGTGAACGCGCATCGAGAGTGCGACCAATTCATTTTCCGCAGGGCCGCCCTCCCGCCGAAGGACGACCCGGTACCTGGAGGCGCGGAGATCAGGTGTCCAGGCCAAGCCCGAATATTGTCCCTTTCGAACTCGGACAACAAGGTCGATTCGTTCCTCTTCGCCTACCCCCTGCACGTCGCCTCCGGATCTGTCGATCCGCGTCGTCGGAGATCCGTGGGCAGTCGTTCGATGCTCGACGACATCATCGAAATGGATTCGCCTTCACGTACCTGGTCTCATGCTCTTGGCACTCGCGAGGTGGGAGGCTGCCTGTTCAACGTTCAGAATGCCTTCCCGAACGCATTCCAGCGGTGGATCTTTGCAGCGCCTAGGAAGACGACGGCCACCCTTCAAACCGTCGGTGCCATTAAAACGCTGTGCGATGGAGTTTGGACGTTCGTCGACGTTGGCAACTCGTTTCCCGCTGGGTGCCCACTGTCAGGGGCTCTGTTCGCGCTCGTCCCTAACCTGGCCCTGAAAGTTTCATTGGTTCAGAAGAAGGCATCGAGATGTGATCCGACGCGACCTCTTTGCGGTGCTCGATGCGTCTCATCATTGCGCGCCTGCTGCAGAGAGCAGCACTCGCGACGTGCCTTGCGCTCAACTTCCAGACGCGCTGCATCGCCGACGTCAACGCTTCCCTGGCCGGGGGCAGGCTGTCTCGGCCCGCCAGAACTCTGAGCGCGGCAAGTAATTACCTCGGGGTCTAGGCGCGGGAGGCAGACGAACATCCTGGATAACCCCCGGCCCCCCTGGCCAACCTTCAGCAACGCACCCACATGGTCAAACGTTGGGCCACAGTCTTGTCCGCTCCGCAGCTACCTGGAACCAGCTCCCCCCCCCAATCTCCCCCGCCATCGGCCCGGAGTTCTGAGCCGTCCACGGGCCAATACCATCGTCGAAGAGCGCCACCAGCTCCTCACCCGCGCTCCCCGACACCTCTTCCCACCCATTGCCCGCGCGAGCCTCCGCCCCTTGCGCTTCCGAGTCCAGTTGTTTTCTCTCAAGATGTCGGCCAAGTCATCTCAAGCGCTTGTTGCCCTGCTATCTTGAGCTTTCGACAGACGCGAATCATTTCGTCACAGTGGCACTCAAGAAGAGTTTGATTCGGATTGCCAAGCAATGTGGCGTTGCTTGGTGATTGGGCTGTGGGTGACTTTCCTTCGAACATCTGAAGTAAGCTGTCACCAACAAGAAGCACCGCCTGGAAACGCAAGTAGTGCGAAATACCAAGAGGGAAAGCCTTGAAAAGGCCAGCGCCTGCAGCCAAAGAGGTTGCCGAAATGTCCTGGGCTGGACTTTCCAATCCTCATCACCGTGAGTCAATTTGCTCGTGCGCGTTATCACATGTTCGCTCTCCCGGGGAGTCCCTATGACATGGCCCCCAAATCTCTCCAGAGTCTCTCCTGCAAAGTCTTATCTCGCCGTCAACCATCCCCAACTGGCACTGGAAGTCCGATCTGACCCGCGAAGCAGCTGATCGATGTTTCCCCCGATTAGGTGTCGCGACCGGAGTTTCCTCCCCTCAGTGTTTCTTGACTTCGCTGATTGAAGTCCTGTTCGGCTGCTGGCCCACCGCCCGCAGGTTCAGACACGGCCAATGTGGGCGTGTCTGGGGATGCAGTGCCGTCGGGGATGACCTGATCCTCCGCTATCTCTGTTGCCCAATGGGCTCTCACTTCTCTGCCCCCTCCTCCGTGACCTCCCGCTTTTGATACCCTCTGATGTCTCTCGCTCCACGGGTTCTGCCCCGGGCTGTCACGGTCCTGGCCGTCGTGGCCTGCCGCGCTGCGCTTCGCCCCGGGCTCTCGCGCTTCGCCTCGTCCCGTGTCGTCGAGATGCGCAGGGCTGCCTGCCACGCCTCTGCCACGCCTCTGCCCCCCCTTCGTCCAGTCTGCCCCCCCTTCGTCCAGTCTGCCCCGCCTCCCCTGCCGCTGCCGTTGCCCTGCCCTGCTGTTCTTCGCCACTGCCTCCTCCTTGCCTTGAGCGCGGCCACCACGGTCAATCCGGTCCACCCCTTCGCAAGGAGACAGTCGGGACCGGAAGAGGAGTAGGGAGTGGGACGAGGAGGAGGAGGAGGAGGAGGAGGAGGAGGAGGAGGAGGAACAGGAGCAGGAGCAGGAGGAGGAGGAGGAGGAGGAGGAGGAGGAGGAGGAGGAGCAGGAGGACAGTCCTCCTGTGCGCTCAACTCCCCTGCTCCCCTCTCCTCGACTCTCCTCTCCTCACCAGTCCTTCCTTCCCCTCACCTCCCTCGCAGCCGCGCCTCCCCCCTCCCGCTCCCTTCACCTTTGCTCTCTGCCCTCCCCCCTCCCGTCCCTGCCCTCTCGTCCGCCACTCCTCTCTCCTCCTCGCCCCTCTCTCCTATCACCCCCTCTCCTCCCCCCCCGTCCCTCCCTCTGTCAGGAGTGGACAGAGTACTTCGGCGAGTGCCTTGAGATGGGGAGGTGGGCCGCCACCACGCCTTCCCCCTCCCCAAGACTCTGCCAGTCTGGGTATGTTCCACATGGGTCCCATATGGGCAAACGTGGATTCCGGATGGCCCAAGAGGCTCCCAAGACGCCCCAAGACGGCTCCAAGAGGACGCCAATACAACGAGCCGTGAACACCCACACAGTAACTTGCAGCGGCGTATCCAGAAATGTTTTCCTCTGGTCCAGCGTGAAATGATTGACAGGTTTTGTAGTAATGCTTATTTCGTGATTCAGAAAACCCAGCCCTACCTGATTGTCTCGATCCTCAGATTCCTCACAAGATCCGTATGTACCTCGTCGTGGTTTCATTCGGCAGCGCAAGGCTGCCTCCTGGGGTGCCCACAAGCGCAAGGATCTGATCTCGACTCTGTTGCTCACTACGCTCGCTGTCCTCGACTCTTTCACCTCTTTCATTGTTGGCTTGGACACATTCTGCCACCATCGTCGTCGTTTCTTGAGGGTTATCCCTGGCTCTTCTCCTCCCTGCTGTTTTCATGCTGCCTGCATCGATGCTTTTCTCTCTGCCCATTCCGCCAGGCGTAAGGGCACCCCAGGGACCCCAGAAGAGCATTTTGAAGCTCGGTTGCGAACCACCTCGCGCCATCATAAGTTCCTTTCACGTGCTTGGAGTCAACAGGCCGCTGTGCAGTTCTCTACTTCCTCCTCCTCCCCCCGTGTGCGTGTCTCTGCTGCTGCTGCTGCTGCTGCTGCTGAGGAGTCTCAGCCTGGGCGGGCCACTTTGGGCCGAGGTCGCTGGCTCGAAGTGCCCGGCGGAGGCAATGCCACAATTGCCGTGCAAGGGGAGCTTGAGGCACAGTGACCTCAAGTGACGAAAAGAAACTCAGGGGTTGAAGGGTCGTGCGCTTGGAACAAATTATGCTAACGGAGTTCCCCACGTACAGATCTTAACGGTTTCGTGGGACCCATGGGGTACGACAACATCAACACGAAGGAGAAACTCATCGAACGAGTAAGTACGCACGAAAAGGCAGACGAAAGAAAAGAGGAGGGAGGACAGGTGCTCAGGAAACGAAGCCTTGTAACTAGTACGGTTTCTTGATACCCTCCTCGCTCTGGCGGGGCCCCGCTGGAAGGGGGGAGGGCTACGAAACCTGGTAAAGAGTAGTGCGTTCCGCGACCCTCCTCGTTCATGCACGGCCTCTCTGGAGGATTGGAGGAGGGACACGAAACCGTGTAAACTGCACTGTTTTCCGATACCCTCCTGGAGGAGGAGGAGGAGGAGGAAGAGGATAAGATGGATGATGGTGAAGAACAGCAGCAGGAACCGCATCAGGAGCAGCAGCGGGAGGATGACCTGGAGTATGAACATGAGAAGGAGGAGGGTCGGGCGGGCGGGTGAGTCGCCCAGGCGTCCAAGGTCCGATTCGTGAGGTTGGTTTGGGTGGTTTCTTTTTCCTCGTCCTTCCTCCTCCTCCTCCTCCTCCTTCTCCTCCTCTGTCTTCGCCCTCGTCGATGTCGTAGTCGTCGTCGGCAGCGTCGGCGTCGCCGTCTTTCTCAGGCGGGCCCTAAAAGGCGGGCCCTGAAGTATGGATTACCATCGACTTGGAACGCATGTGCCCCTCCTCCTCCTCCTCCACCACCCCCTTCTCTTCCTCTGCTTCTTCTTCCTCTACCTTTCCTTTCTCCTCCCCGTCCTCCTCCTCCCGCGAAATCCTTAGAAGGAGTGACCGGGGCAGGCTTAGGAAGGGCACGAAACCATGTAAATCGTATGGGTTTCCGATACCCTCCTCGCTCAGGCGGGGCCTCCCTGGAGGGATGGGAGGGGCACGAAACCATGCAAAGAGTATGGGTTTCCGATACCCTCCTCGCTCAGGCGGAGCCTCCCTGGAGGGGTGGACAAGGGGCACGAAACCATGTAAAGAGTATGGGTTTCCGATACCCTCCTCGCTCAGGCGGAGCCTCCCTGGAGGGGTGGACAAGGGGCACGAAACCATGTAATAAGTACGGGTTTCCGATACCATCCTCGCTCAGGCGGGGTTTCCTTGGAGGGGTGGGAGGGGCACGAAACCATGTAAATAGTATAGGTTTTCCGATACCTTCGTCGCTCAGGCGGGGCCTCCCTGGAGGGGTGGGAGGGGCACGAAACCATGTAAATAGTATGGGTTTCCGATACCCTCCTCGCTCAGGCGGAGCCTCCCTGGAGGGGTGCGAGGGGCACGAAACCATGTAAAAAATATGGGTTTCCGATACCCTCCTCGCTCAGGCGGGGGCCTCCCAAGAGGGGTGGGAGGGGCACGAAACCATGTAAATAGTATGGGTTTCCAATATCCTCTTCGCTCAGGCGGGGCCTCCCTGGAGAGGTGGGAAGGGCACGAAACCATGTAAATAGTATGGTTGTCCGATACCCTCTTCGCTGAGGCGGGGCCTCCCTGGAGGGGTGGGAAGGGCACGAAACCATGTAAAGAATATGGTTTTCCGATACCATCCTCGCTCAGGCGGGGTCTCCCTGGACGGGTGGAAGGGGGGACGAAACCATGTAAATAGTATAGGTTTTCCGATACCTTCGTCGCTCAGGCGGGGCCTCCCTGGAGAGGTGGGAAGGGCACGAAACCATGTAAATAGTATGGTTGTCCGATACCCTCCTCGCTGAGGCGGGGCCTCCCTGGAGAGGTGGGAAGGGCACGAAACCATGTAAATAGTATGGTTTTCCGATACCCGCCTCGCTCAGGCGGGGCATCCCTGGTGGGGTGGAAATGGTATTGATATGGGAGGCGGGAGGCGGGAGGGAGAAGGAGAGGATATTCTGGGAAAACAAAACCCCATTCAGGATGTGGGGAAAAAGACGGCTCCAAGAGGACCCTCAAGAGAGCCCGAAGAGGCAAACATCGCCACATTCCCTGAGGAAGACGCACATTTGTAGCACGCTCGTTGTTTTCATGTGCGCAGCGTCCAAGACGGCTCCCCGGAGAGCTCTAAGACGGCACAGCAGCTTCCCCAGAGAGTCCCAAGATTGCCCAATAGTGCCCCAAGACGGCCCCAGAGGCATTCAGGACCGCCCAAGACGGCCCCAAGTGGGCTCCAAGAGGGGCCTGGGGAGGGGGAGTGCGAACCCACATGTTCAGTTCTCCGCCCCGAGATGATCCCAAGAATTGCCGGCAGGCCCCCCAAGATCCCCGCGAGGGGACCCAGAGGGCCCTAAGACGGCTCCAAGAGGACCCTTAAGAGGGCCCAAAGGGGCAAACATCGCCCCCTTTCAAATTATCCCAGTGCGACCCTACCTAGGAGTTGGAGCCTCTAGGAAAGCAACATTACTAGGAGCGGTAAACGCCGTCCTCCTCCTTCTCCTCATCGTCGTAGTTGTAGCAGTAACGAACACACATATAAGTACACACGCGCACACACATATAAGTACATACATACGTGCGCACGCACACATATAGTGCATGGAGCATACGTGCGCACATATACATACAAATACTTATATATATATATATATATATATATATATAGCAGCAGCAATAGTGGATGCTGTGCTGCGCTATGCTATGCTATGGTATGCTATGCTCTGCTATGCTATGCCATGCTATGCTATGCTGCGCAATGATATGCTGGGCTAGGCTAGGCTAGGCTAGGCTATGCTATGCTATGCTATGCTATGCTGCGCTATGCTATGCTGCGCTATGCTATGCTATACTATGCTATGTGTTTGCTTTGCCTTCGCTTTTGCCTTCACGGTTGCCTTTACTTTTATTTTTGCTTGGCACCCAAGGAGCGCAACAGGGGGAACCGCGCGTTTGCTTTTACGTTTGCTGTTGCTTTTGCTTGGCTCCCAGGGGACTGGGGGGACCGCCCGGGGCGCTTTCCACTGCCCGGCCCCTTTAAGCCAAGACAGTAAGAACCCTTCTAGGCAGAGCTTAGGTAGGGAATAAGAAAAACACATTTTTAGCACATTCGCTGTTTTCATGTGCGCAGCGTCCAAGACGGCCCCGGAGCCGCAAAACGGCCCAACAGGTCCCCCAGAGAGCCCCAACACAGCCCAAGAGAGCCCCAAGACGGCCCTACACCCTAGGCGATGCATAAGAAAACCTAAGTTTTCGTCCAGAGTCTCGATTATTCTTAACCTTTCAATGTAAATCCCAAGATGTTGATAGAAGTTTTGGGTTTTATTCAAGTTCTGAGACTATGAATATCTTCATTCATGATTTCTTAAGCATTTCGCAGGGTGTAGAGGCACCCAGGACCGCCCAAGACGGCCCCCAGAGGGCTCCAATAGGGGCCTGGGGAGGGGGAGTGCAGACCCACATTTTGCGCCCTCCGCCTCCAGGAGGACCCCGAAGGCCGACAGCGGGCCCCCAAAGGAGCCCCCAGAGAGGACAGAGGGCCAAAAGGAGGCCCCGAAAAGGAGGCTTCGAGCTGCCTCCAAGAGACTCCCCAGAGGTTTCCCCCGAGACGCGAGCAGGCATTCCAGAAGGCCCCACGCGGTCTCGCACCAGCAGCCCAGGCAGGTGGCAGGATGTGCAGAAGGCCACCGGGAGGGGCGCACGTGGACGAGGGGCGCGGTGGCCCCTCCTCTTTTTGTGGCCTCCTCGCTCTTGTCGTCTTCAAAGACTCACTCCACTCCGCTGGGATCCTGTGTGAAAGCCCTGGTGAACGGGATTTCCTTTCAATTCACTTCATTTGCGTTCATCCTCTTACATCTTCCACCAGTGCCAGTTGTACACGGCTCCTTCGTCATCTGAGTGGAGACAGTCTGAATTAGTGATGACTTTGTCAGTTGACCATTCCATTCCATTCCATTCCATTCCTTCCCGTTCAGTCCTTGTCCTCGTTGCCGTCATGCTCCTGGACCCTTGTCCCATTTCTCGACCTCCAAACCGGCTCCCTCGTCCGCTTCGTCGTCCGCCGGGAGGCCTCCGTGCTCAGGGAAGGGCTGTGTACTAAGTTTTTCCATAGCGTCTTCGGACTAAAGTCATGTCCGGAACCGTCGCCCAACCTTCGGCATCTCACAGCGAGCTGAGATTCTGGAGAACCTGAGCGCGCGTGAAGCGCGCGCGATGGTTCTAGTTTTGAATATTGTGGACTGCGAGCTCTGAGGGGCCTGGGGACACTCCGCTCAGCACTTTCGGCAAAGCGGCAGGTTATCAGTAGTAATACTAGTGGTGAGCATTGTCGTCGCTGGGTGTTAGACACTTGCAGGTTGCGACCTTCTTCGGTCATGGATGCGCTCGCCCCTCTGCTGACGAGAGCAGCCTCAGTATGTTCTTGTTTTTGTCATTTCGGGCAAAACGTGCAAATCATTGTCCCGTCGTCGCCAGCTTCATGTGCGGCTCCATTCGAAGTAGATGTAATCGGTCATCGTAAACGTTCTGTGGCTCAGAATTCAGAAATAGGATGCAGACGATGGGAGCTGGAGAAGGAGGAGGCACAATCGCAGTGAACTCCGCAGCCAACCGAAATTGACTGGGGAGCCACGAGACAAAACGGGCGGCTACTCTTGCCGCTGGAAGGCTCCGCGCACGGGGGTGCCGGCCTCCCTAGAAGTTGTTCAGCGGCGGTCATCTCGCGCAGAGAGCAGAAGGAGGAGCGTGGCTCCGTGTATCTTGATGTGTGTAATCGTTGTCGCATGGGTTGGCTGAAGTGTAACTTCTGGCTCGAGGCCTCCCCCGCCGGGGCCCGCCCCACGCCCGCCCCGCTCCGCTCCGCGAGCGCGCGCCCGCCCGCTCCATGCCAAAAGCGACGGCGGCCTCGGCCGCGGCGCTCGCAGGCCTGTTCGGACAGGCCAGCGCCTTCGTGGCGACGCCCGCCGCTGGGGCGGGCGCCGCATCGCTGCGCGGTGCCCCCGTGGCCAGCCTGGCGCCCGTGGCGGGGCGGCAGGCCGCAGCCGGTGCTCCCAGGGCCGTCGTCTTCGGCGCCGCCGCCCTCGGCGGCCTCGTCGCCGCCGCCGCGGCCCCGCGCCGCCGTGGGGCAGGCAAGCGCGCGCCCGCCGCGACGGCCTGCCGCGCTCTCGCCGTGGGGGACGCGGTGCCCTCGGTGAAGCTCGACCAGGGCTTCCCGCCCGAGAAGTTCGACCTGGCGGAGATGTGCAAGGGCAAGAAGGTCGTGTTGGTGGGCCTCCCCGGCGCCTTCACTCCCACCTGATCCAGCACGCAGGTTCCTGGATACCTGAGCAAGCAGGCCGAGCTGAAGGCCAAGGGCGTCGATGATGTCATCGTCTACTGCGTGAACGACGCCGCCGTCATGAAGGCGTGGGCCGAGGACCAAGGAGTGGCAGGCTCCATGATCAGCTTCTACGGCGACCCGCACTCGGAGGTCACCAAGGCGTTCGGCCTCGTGCTCGACGACCCCGGCGTGATGTCCGTGCTCGGCGTCCCGCGCTGCAAGCGCTTCTCGGCCCTCATCGAGGATGGCGTCATCAAGACCCTCAACGTCTCGGCCGCGGAGGGAGACCCCGCGGGCGACGACGACCCGTCGGCGTCCCTCGTGGAGAAGATGCTGCAGGACCTGTAGGTGGCCGCGGCGGTAGGGCCGCGCACGGTGGCGCTGGCTTAGCGCTTGCGCTCTAGTTTTATTTTTGTTGCTCGGCCGTGGCGGAACCGTCGCCCCTGCCTTCCCCCCCCTCCCCTCTCAACTCCTCCTGCTTCTCCCGCCGACTCCTGCCCCCTCCGCTCCACGGGAGCCCGTTCCAGCGCGCTCCCGGCTCGCTCCCGCGGCCCCGCCGGCCGCGACACGCCCCCGGGCGATCTCCCCGCGAGTGACGTCGCGCGGGGCTCTCTGGTGGCTCCTCGGGCAGTGCCCGCGCTGCCGCCGCCCCCCGCGCGCCAGACGGCCGGGAGGTCGCCCTCGGGCCGGGGCCGTGCGCGGGCCCGGGCCGCCCGCCCTGCTTCTCACCAGGGGGGGGGGGGGGAGGAGGAGGAAAAGGAGGAGGGGGAGGAGGAGGGGGAGGAGAAAGAGGAGGAGGAGGAGGAGGGAGGAGGAGGAGGAGGAGGAGGAGGAGGAGGAGGAGGAGGAGGAGGAGGAGGAGGAGGAGGAGGGAGGGGGAGGGGGAGGGGGAGGGGGAGGGGGAGGAGGAGGGGGGGGGACCTCGGGTGGAGGCCTGGGTGAGGGGGAGCGGCGGGGCTCTGTCACGACCGTGCAGGCCTCCACTTGAGGCCACGCGGCGCGCCGCCAGCGCCGTCGGTTTTCGATTTGACCACGCCTAGACACTGCCGCGAGCTCGCGCGCGCGTCCAACCAGAAAGAGAGCAATCACTACCGCATGGGGGCCACAGCCACTGTCGTGAAACCGGGCCCGGGCTACTCGTCGCAGTGGTGCCCAGCTGGGGTTCTGGGGCTGATTCGTGTTACAGCTCCTGGCCAGGACAGGGGGGGACGAGTCAGCGGGGAGTCCGCTTTTCCGAAGCCCGCTTCAACAACTTGGAGGCGAGCCCGGCGCCCCAATCGCGGAGTTCCGCGGCCGCGGGTGGTGGACGCCCCTAGCCCTGTAGGCCCTGCACCCCGAGACCAAACGTCTTGAAGCTCATGCCCTCACGTCGACAGCGTTGTCGTCAAACGTGCAGGCGGCCCGGATCAGTATGTCGACCCTGCCAGCTCGAGACTACCCTTGTGTCCTGTATCTCGCAGCACGTGCCTTCTTACACTCCTATGGCGATGTGGCCCTCGGAAGGGTCTTGTGTCCTCTCGCGTGTCCTGTCCAATCAAGGCCGACTGTAACACGTCATGTCCAACTCTTCCGCTTCAGAAGAACAGCATTCTGGCCCCGAAGCGGGCGCGGTCCCGCGCCGGTCCCGAGATAGCCAGGCGCACAGGCTCCCTCCCGCGGCGAGGGGAGACGGCTGGCCGGTTTCTCGAGGCATTAGGCGGGGGCGAAAGTGTTTTGCAGGTGCGCTTTGCGCGCGGTGAAAGAGACGAGAGAGAGAGAGAGATACACAACAAAATGAGAGAGATCCATTTCGCTCTCTCTCTCTCTCTCTCCCTTTCTCTCTCTCTCTCTCTCTCTCTCTTTCTTTCTCGTTTTTTTTTTGTTCTCTCTCTCTCTCTCTTTCTCTGTCTCTATTTCTGTTTTCCCCATTACATATCTGTCTTGCGCTCCCCCCGTTCTTCCTTTTTCTCTCTGTCTCTCTGTCTCTCCCGCTCTCTGTCTTTTTTTTGTTTTTGTTTTTTTTTCTCTCTCTCTCTCTCTGTCTCTGTGTGGGATGGTACACAGATCCCCTCTGCGGGGGTTGCACTTAGATTCCCTCTGCAGGGGGGTTACAAGCAGAGTCCTTCTGTGTGTGTGTCTGTGTGTGGGGGTCCATTCGATTTCCTTTGTGGGGGACGAGGGGAGGGTCTGGCCCCGGGCGAACAAGTCCAGGCACAGACAGCAGGACTAGTGAATGCGTTGGTGCCGTCTTCTTTCCGGACCCCGGCGGTCAAAAATAGATTGCACGCCGGTCGTTGAAAGTAGGTATTTTTGGATTCCCAGTTCCTAATCTACTTCAAGCGCCTTCCTACTCCAAGAATCGGCACGCTCTCGCTGTTTTTTGTTTTTCTCTGGGGGTGCCTGGACCCAATCCACTATATCCGCCTTCCTACTTCATGTTTTTACCTTTTTCTTCCGACCGACGTGTAGCGTGTTCACTAGTTACATGCTGTTGCCGTTGCTGATTTTGGATCCTGGGCTCTTTCCCCCAGGGTCAGACCCCCTCCTCCCCCACAGATACAATCCACCTTGCCCCTCACACAGAGGGAGTGGTTTTGTAGCGCCCCCCCACGCACACAAAAGGAATCGAAGGGCCCCCCCACGCACACGGAGAATAAATGTCCCCCCCCACACACACAAACACACACACAGGGAATTTATATGACCCCCACAACGGGAGTCGATGTGTAAACCCTCGCAAAAGGGGAATCAATATGGAGTCCGCCACACAAATGGGATTCAGCTGAAAAGGAACATGTGTGAACTCTTTCCTCAGTTGCCAGGCCTCGCGCACCTCGTCCCTTCTCCCACCTCCTCCTCCCCCTCCTACTCCTCCTCCCTCCCCCTACTCCGTTTGGCTCTTTTCTTCTCACTCCTCCCGCCCCCATATCCGAGGAGGGAGGCGGAGGAACGAGGAGGAGGAGGAGGATCGAGGTTCGAGGGGAGAGCCTCCTCTCTACGCACTCATCCTCTTCCCTCCCACTGCTTGAGGAGGTGGGAAAGAGAGGATCCACGGCCGAGGATCTTAGAGTCGACGGCCTCCTCCTCTCTGCATTTGACTCCTCTCCATCTTCCACCCAATTGTTGGGAGGAGGAGGAGGAGGAGGAGGAGAGAAATATCAAGGTGAGGAGGACGACCCAGGCTCGAACATCAAAGCTTGGATGGGGAAAGAGGGTGCGAGGGGATGAGAGGGTGGATGAGGAGGAATCTCTACCCTCAGATATCGCCCCCCCACCCCACCCCACAACCCGCCCCTCCCATACCTGTACCCCCCTCGCACCTGGAACCATCCCCCCCTCCCCCGAGGACGGTGAGGAGGGAGGGGGGAGCTCCAAGCCCCCGACCCGTTGATTCTCGCGCCTCGGTCGAGGGGAGGGGGAGGGAGGAGGATAGAGGATAGAGTTTCGAGGGCATTGTTGGAGCAGGAGGAGGAGGAGGAGAAGGAGGAGGAGGAGGAAAATCGAGATTCGAGGCGGGGGGGCACCGAGGAAGAGCCAGCTCGCGCAGGAAGGAGGAGGACCAGGATCCGAGCTCGCGGCTCGAGGACCAAAGACTCGATGACGTGCTCCTCCCTCCTCCCTTCTCGCCCCTCCACCTCCACCTCCTCCTCCACCTCCTCCTCCTCCTCCTCCCTTCTCGCCCCTCCACCTCCTCCTCCTCCTCCTCCTCCCTCCTCCCTCCTCCTCCTCCTCCTCCTCCTCCTCCCTTCTCGCCCCTCCCTCCTCCTCCTCCTCCTCCTCCACCACCTCCTCCTCCTCCTCCTCCTCCTCCTCCTCCTCCTCCTCCTCCTCCCTTCTCGCCCCTCCACCTTGAGGGCCAGAGTGCTGAGCGGAGGATCGAGTCGAGAGAAGTGGGGTTGCGAGGATCGAGGTTCGGGGGCAGGGGGGGGAGGGGAGAGGGAGGAGGAGGATGCAGGCACCATCGTTCGCTTTGCACATTCCCCTCCTCCCACATCCTCCCTGCCCGTCTTCCTCATCCAGCTCCCATTTCCGATGAGGATGAGGAGGAACGAGGAGGAGGATCGACGTTCGAGGGGAGGGCCTCTTCGCTACGCAATCATCCTCTCCCCCCCTTTCCGACCTTGAGGAGATGAGAGAAATGGGGATCCACCGTCGAGGATCTTAGAGTCGACTGCCTCCTCCTTCTCCCTGTATTTGACTCCTCTCAATCTTCGCCAGTGCGAGGTGGAGATGGCGGATGATGATGAGGTGGTGATGATGATGGTGGTGGTGATGTTGTTGATTATGATGATGACGATGCTGCTGCTGATGATGCTGATGATGATGATAGCGCTCACGACTACGATGGTGTCGATGATGCTGGTTCGGGCGATGACGATGATGGTGATGCTGCTGCTGCTGCTGATGATGATGATGCTGTTGATATGCTGATGATACTGATCATGGTTATGGCGATGCTGAGGACGAGATGATTCCGTTTATGATGATGATAATGGTACGATGGTGACAATCCGATGTTGATGGTGATGCTGGTGATGATGCTGATGCTGATGACGATACTGATGATGAGGATGATTGCGATTCTCAATCAGTATTGTCAGTATTATGATGGCGGTGGTGGTGATGGTGGTGGTGATGCCGATTTTGGTGTTGATGATGATGACGATGCTGCAAATAGTGTTGTCGAGGGTACTGGTGTTGCTGATGGTGATGATGACGACGATGATGATGAGTGGTGAGAGGAGGAGGAGGAGGTGGAGGAGGAGAAGGAGGAGGACCTCGAATATCTATCCTCCCGCCTCTCCTATCTTCATCCTCCTCGCGCTTTGCACCCCCCATCCGTCTAGGAGGGCGACGGGGGGGAGGGAGCTGGAAGCTGGAAGCCTTCGACCCTTTGATGTTCGCGCCTCAGTCGAGGGGTGGGGGAGAGGAAAGGATCGAGGTTCGAGGGGATGGCTGGAGGAGAAGGAGAAGGACCAATATTCGAGTATATTGAAAGAGGATGAGGAGGACGAGGAGGAGGAGGAGGAGGACCAGTGCAAACCCAAGACGCATCAACGATGTTGCAATACACCCTCCCTCCAAGTTCCCTCTTCATAGGCTCCGATACGGATTCATATTCACTGAAGGAAGTGCCCTGCTGGAATCCAGCTATTTGGACATCCCGAGCTGTCCCAGAACACCATTCCTGGGACTTCAACGCCGCGAGCCACCGTTACTCTTGCGCCTTGACGGCCCTCAACCGTGCCAGACCATTCGTGGGACTTCAGCACCGCGAATCAAAGTACATGTTGCGCCCTGGCAGCCCGACATCTGGCCAAAGCGCCATTTCTGGGACGTTAACCACGAGAGTCCTTGAAAGGGTCGCGAACTCTGAGGACGAACATGCGCGGCGCTATGTAAGGCGAGAGCAACATTTCGAAAAAGGGTCGCCCTCCATCCGTGAAACTCTTGCAGTTGTTATGACGAATGCACGAGGCGCGACGGCGAGAGCCACACTTTGAAAACGTTCTGCCCTCCATCCGTAAAACTCACTGTTAGGGAACCCAGGATGTGCATGTTCCCATACTCCGACCAGGAGGGAACAGGTAACGTGACCGAGGTTGTCCTGGGGATCTGCAAGCCTGGCAGTGCCACGGGCTCCACATATGCGTCCAAAGAGGGCAGCTTCCGTGAGTTCTTCGGGGATGCCCGGGGATCAACCGAGGACGAAGTTGTGCATCCACGCGGCCGTTTCGAAGACACCCTGCCACACATCGCTTGCTTGGTGCGCGTGGATCATCACCACCGTTTCGCCAAAGAGGCCAGATGTCCATAACATTGGGCGGGGACGTTGCACATCAAGTTCCGCCTGCGTTCTGCGCGCATGTTCCTGGAGGCGCTGGTCGCCCAAGTCCGCCTCATTGGGTTTGTCTTTGCCGACTGTGCGGTCTGCGCACTCCACACCAGCCTACATCGCCGCTCCGAAAGTTCCTGGAATTTTCTGAATTGGGCCCGATGGCATTGCGTGCTCGCCTACGTTGCAGTTCTCGTTGCAACGGCCCCGATGGGGTTGAGGGGCAGGATGCGTTGAACCCCCCTCCCCACCTAGAAGCCTAGCAAGATATCCCTCTTGCGTGGTCTCGGTGGGGTCCTCGGCGAGTAGTTCCCCCTTGAATAGAAGTTTAGTCCGGCCAGCCGTAAATCCCACCCATGAAGAATAGAGTCCGGATAAATCCCTCGGTGGGGCCCAATCCCGCGAATGCATGACGTGTTCGGGTCGTGTTGAAGTCATCTTGAAATCATCTCCAGGTCCTCTTAAGACCATGGTGTTGTACTTTGGGAATGCTCCGGCCACCTCGGGGTCGCTCTGGGGCCACCGCGCCTGGTCTCCGGGCCTTCGCTCACATCTTGGGCCATCTTGGGTTCGCCCCCAGGCCATGTCGACGCTGCGTCTGGATCCTGCAGGGGCCACGGGGTCTTTTTGGGGTCGCCCCGAGGTCATCTTCGTGCCCGTCTGAGGCCGTCGTGGAACCATCTTGGGGCCATGGGGCCGCCCAGTCATCCTGTCTGGGTCATCAGCAAAACCAGCCTCCTCGCGCCTTCGCCTCTCAGCGCAGCCCCTGGTGTCCAGCTCGTTCCCCGACCCTGGACTCGGAAGACACGCGTGTCCTCAAGCAGCAGAAGGACGCCCGCTCATACTGCGACCAATGCCAGAAAAACCTTTCGAGCTCCACGAGGGCACATGGGAGGACGAGGGCGACAGGGTCCGCTCTTACTTAACGCAGAATCGGGAGCTCGCATACAACAGCGGGCTCAATTGCCCGTGGCTCTGCCTGTGGTGATGGACACGCTACCTGGAGCATAAGGACACTGAGGTTCCTGCTGGCCGAAACATGAGGGATAAGCTGACCGCCGACCTACAGGACCACAGTGCCACGCAGGGAATTCGGGTCAGCACCAACCTCCCGGAACCCCCCCAGATGCCAATCGGACGTGCCCATGTGCCCAACCCCAGCAGTGATTGCCCGTTGGCCGCTCAGCTGCTTCTGGAGGTCACCGGAGCTCACGACCCAGCGCAGATGGGCAGCACCATTCCCAACTGCCGCCCCATCGACGACCGCTTCGGCACCGACGCCACGGAGACCAGTTTCTATTGTGCCATCTGCGACAGCTGCAGCGGCGACCCCGTGCAGCTGGTGCGGGGACCGGGCCGCCCCGCTCTTGGCTCTTTCGTCTGGAAGCCAAGCCCTGGTCAGAGGTGCGAAGACAGATGCGGCCTCCACAAACGGGATCGGTGGGTGGAATGTTTGTCGTCCGGTTCGCGGAGCGTTTCCTGGCACTGCCGCATCTGCCTGGTGCACATCTGGGACATCGCACCCAGCGTCCCCACGGCCATACTGGACAGAGACTCAATCTGCACGTGCCCTCCCGTCTCAACAAAGAGGCCCCCCAAACCCAAACATGCGGCTGGCGACGGCCCGCGGGGCAAGCTTGGCCGCGCACGCGCTGCGCGTTGCACGGCAGGGCGATGGCGAGGGCCAGCCCGGGGAAACAACGCCACCCCACGCCAGTAAGCCAGACAGCTCACGCATCATCCGGCTCGACCACATCCTCGACATCCTGCCGTGTCTCGACCCCCCCCGTGCCCGCGCGTCGGGCGCAGAGAGGTTGAGGCACTCATAGTGGCAGCGAGTGACGAGCGCGAGATGGCGGCGGTCTCTCCCACGCAACTGGCAAGGCATCTCCGCTGCCTCGACCCAGCTTCCGACGACGCCTGGATCGACCTCGCTGCCCAGGAGGGCCCCAAAGCGGACGTTTGGAGCGACGGCGCCAGGGTACACGAGCACGCCTGCACCATCATCCGGACGCTCTTCACCAGCACCTTATCCCGACGACGGAGTCCCACCCGGCGTCGCCTGGGATGGTGAGCGCTGGGCTGCTGTCCGCCTGGTGCGCCGTCGCGTCCAGGAACCGCTGCCGAGGCGCTTCTGGTTGCTCTGCGCCCAGGGGGGTGCGCCGCGCAAAGACGCCTGCCCCGCTCGCCACCGCGCGGAAACGCTCGTCGACTGGCTCGCAAGCATCGACCCCGATCTGCTCCCGGACGACGCTTCGATGCACTGGGGGGCGGGCGCCATCGGCGCGGGCCCGACAGCGGCGTCGCGCGGCGCAGCCGAGCCGGCACGCGCGGGCCTTCCCCCCAGCGGCCGCGGGGAAGACGCAGAGCCCGACCGGGCTACGGAGCCGGGCGCGGACCCTGCTGCCGACGCAGACTACGACGCAGCGCGAGCTCACCCAGACGAGGAGTCGGTCGACAGCGGTTGGGGCGCGGGGCGGGGACCGATGTGCCACAGAAGAGTCCACTGCCTCCAGCAGACGCGGGCCCCGCCGCACGACCTGAACCCGCTGGGGAAGGGACTGGCGGGAAGTCCCCCGCTCAGCTGTCATTCTCCGCGCCGCCGACCATGCAGGCCAGCTGCGGCCGCGGCCCCGTGGGCGCGCGGGGGCCGCTTTCGCCCCCCGTCTCCTGGAGGGCACAGCTGGAAGCAGGGGCGCAGCGCAGGTCAGCCTGGATGCTCGCAGAGGGCCGCGGCAAGGGGCGCGACCGACCTGCGCGGGGCGCCTGCGACCAGGATCAGCGAAGCGGGACACGCGCGCGCAGCCCCGCCAACAGCAGGCTCCGGCTGGAACGCGCGAGACGACGCGCGCGCATGGGCCCACCCGGTCGAGCACCCCGTTGGTAGCGCAGGTGAGTTCGAGGCCCATGGCGCGACAGAGCCGCCAAACCGCTTGCGCCGGCCGACCGCCAACTTCGGGCACGCGCGACAGGAGCGCATGACGGGCGACCGGGGCAGCGACGGGTGATCAGGCAATTGGCGAGACCAGGGCGCCCCTGACACACGCAGCGGTAAATAGGGCAAGCGCAGCCACGACTGGGATGGGCCCCTATCAGAGACAGGCGCCATCAGTAGGCCCCCCGACTGCGCGCTCAGCCGCATCCCGCTGCACTTCCCGCCGCGCGTCCTGCCGGCTGTATTCCTTTCTTGCGTTTGCTGCGATCAGCTGCCGTCCCGCCCTCTTCTTCCCTTCCTTTTCTCGATGCCTGCCCCCGTTGGTGGGGGCTGCGCGTCGCCCGGGGTGCGCCTCTGCCTGGGGATATCACTGCATCCTTTCTCGATGCATTTGCAGCGATCAGCTGCCGCCCCCATTCCTCGCCCCTAGGATTTGCGGCGATCGGCCGCCTGTCCTGCGTCTTGGCCCGGGGTGCCATCTGGCAGGCCACCTTTGCGCTGCTATAGGCTTGCCGCTGGACATGGCATTGGCGGCCAGCGCGCCGCCGGAGCGCTGGCGCTGGGGGCGCATTTCGTTCACGACGGCGGCATCGACGGCCGCGAGGGTTCACGACGGCGGGCATCGACGTGGACGTGCTCCTGATCCCGCCAGGGGCCCCTCTGCCGCTCAAGGCGTCCATTGTCTCGCTGGCTAAGTTCTGTGCGGGCCGCTGGCCGCTGCGTCGCTGGCCGCCCGCCGCCCCCCGCGCGGGGCGCCCGCTGTCGCGGCGCTCCGCGCCCTCTTGCAAGGCTGCGCTCTGGGGGCTGGTCGCGTTGCTTGGCCGCTGCCGCGCGCTTCCCTTCCCGCGGCACCGTTGGTCTTCTGCATCTACGCGAAGGGGTACCATCTGCGGCATTTGATTTTCGTTCTCCTCGCGACAGTCTACATCGCCCTGCCGGGCGCGCCCCCTGGCGGATGTTTTGGGGCGGCTTCTTCTGGTCCTATTCGCAGAGGTGGTATTTGCCTGCGTTGAGCCTGGGACGGCGGTCCTCCTGCTCTTCTGCAAGGTCTTCGCGCTCGGCCAGCTGGGTCCGGCATTCACCTTCGTCGCCGCCGTCCCGGGTAAGTGTGAACGCGGCCCTCCTCGGCGCCTTCCTCGCGCTTCTGGTGCCCTTCGATGCCTCTGTATTGTTCGTCTGAGCTCCGCTCCGTACCGGGCTTTGCTCCTCGCTTCCTGTCCGCAGCCGGCGGCGTAGCTTGGCCCTGCCGGCCCGGCGCTTGACCCGCTTCGCGCGCCCGCGCACAACAAAAATCCTTCACCAGCCCATTTAGAGACCCTGACTTTGAGAGCTGACGGGAAAAAGGGACGAAAAAAACACATCTATAGTGAAACAACGTGAGCAATCAGGCTAGCTCTCTTGGGGCTCTCTTGGGAGGCCTCTTGAGGGCCCTGGAAGGCTTCTCGGGCGTGTCGTGGAAGGCGTAGGTGAAGAGAGGGGGTGCTAACGTTTAGTCCTCCTTCTCGGCATCGCAGTAGCATCTTGGGGCGCTCTTGGCCCCCTCTCGGGGCGCTCTCGGGCGGTTTTGGGGCCGTCGCGCGGGCAGATGGCCCCGAAATGGCCCCAAGACTTGTTGGGCCGCCTCGGGGCCACCTTGACGCTTCGAAAACCCTTCGGAAGCGAAAAAGCGACAAGGCACAAGTCATAGATTTTCCTCAGGTGTTTGAAGGATCCCGGCATCTCGGGGCGGTCCTGAAGGGTCTTGGGGCCACCTGGAACCGTTCTGTGGCCCTCTTGCGGCGTTTTGGAGGCATGGTGGAGGTCATCGTGAGCGACCTTGCGCAATTTGGAGTTTCCTGGGAGGCCATCTCGGAGCATCGGATGCCTTCTTGGAGCCATTTTGAGCGAATAGTGCGCCTTCTGATGACTCGCGACCCATCCGTCTATACCCATGGGAGTGGAGGGGTCGGGCACCCCTCCCCGAAGGGAGGAGGGGTTTCGGGAGAGGAAATAATTTTATCGTTGGACCACCTACGCCCAGAGGGCTGGTGGGATTTCTTCTGACGAAGCTGCGCGGTGCTAAGGCGAGGGCCACATGTTGAAAACGACCCACCCCCCATCCGCGAAACTGCTGCAATGTTTTAGGACGCGTGTGCGCGGTGCTAAGGCAGGAGCCACATGCCGAAAACGACCCACCATCCATCCATGCGCGAAGTTCTTGCCAACTTCAGGTTTCACGATCGTGAGTGGCGAGGAAGTCTTTGGCGAACCGCCAGGCCCGCCTTTCCGACATGTCTCGGGGTATGACAGGGCGGAGTCATTCACAAGGAACAGGAATTGAGGATGAGGAGGACGACGACGCGAAAGGGGGAGGAGGAGGAGGAGGAGGAGGAGGAGGAGGAGGAGGAGGAGGAGGAGGAGGAGGTACGCGATGGAAGGAGGAGGCGGTTCCAGGCTCGAAGGTCAAAGATTCGATGGAATCATCCTCCCTCCCCCTCGCTCCATCCTTCTCCTCGTGGGGGAGAGGGCGGAGAACTATCAAGTTGAGAGGGCCGGTTGCGTGGACCAGAGATCGAAGGGGGGGAGGGGGATGAGGAGGGAGGCATCTTCGTTCTTCCCCTCCGCTCTCCCTCCTCGCCCGCCCTGAAGAGGGGGGCGACAGAGGCTTCCCCCCCTCCTTTCCGTTCTCCATCCTTGATGGGGGAGAAGGGAGGGATCAAAGTTCGATGGAGAGGGGAGTGGAGGACCGGCGAACAGGATCGAGTTTCGAGTCGAGGGCCGGTTCCCGCCTGTTCCATCCCCTCCTTCCTTGATGGGGCTCGGAGGGAGGCTGAGAAAGAGAGAGACAGAGAGAGAGAGAGAGTGCGCCGCGCGTCGCGCGAAACGCTCCTGCAGAGAATCCTTTAGAGCGCACGCCCCCGCTGATGTCTCGAGTCCAGGCCGGCCCCTCCGCCGCCCGACGCCCGAGCCTTCACCCCTGGTGCTCGTCCCGCGCTTCCCCTGACGCGGGCTGCAGGGTCTTCATGGACATCAACATGGACAACCTGGCGCTCCGGTGTTTCAACAAGGTGTTGGAGCCAGCGGAGGCGCCCGCTGGCTGGGGCCTGGACGGGGGTGGAGAGGATGTTGCCATTCGAGCCCTGGCCTTCCGACGCTCTCGCGGGTGGTGGGGCCAGGGCTCTGCGACCCAGGGGGGCCGCTTCAGGGCTCGGGGGGGCCCGCGAGCGGTCCCGCGCGCGCCTGGCAGCCCCGCCCTCTGCCCAAGGACGGGAGGGCGTTGGCAAGCGAAGCGGGAGTTGGGCCTCGGTCGTGCGGCCCTTCTCTCTCTCTCTTTCTGCCCCCCCCCCTCTGCTCCCCCCCGTTCCCTCTCCTCCTTCCCGCACGGCCTGGTCATACTTTGGGACGTCCCCGTGGCCAAGCCTCGAGAGCAGGCAGAATCAAGACAGTGTACCAGTGCACCCAGCGCACATGATGGGGCCACAGAGTAACAGGAGGGCGTCAGTGGCTGGCGCCCGCGAGCGGGTGTGCAAGAGTTTTGGTGTGCCAGGAACGAATGAGTCGTCATGCGCGAGACATGGAGGCACATGGTGGGCTACAGTTCACGAAACTTATTTCGCCAGGGAGCAACCCCGTTCCCTGTGTTGACAAACAGGATGAGCAACTACAGAAACTGTAGTCTTCTTGCCTCGGTTTCTTGCGACTCTGATTTAGTGTGCAGGTCTTGGCATCAACCTTTGGCGACTTGAGATTATCAGTGGATTCGCAGTTTCGATCGCGCCCGGATCGCATGGCTGGCTGATAATCTAGGGACCATGAGACGGCGTAGTGACTGAATGAGACGCTACGCCTTGTCCGACGAACGAGTTGAAGGTGCTGATATAGGAGCTCCCCGTTGTACGTGCCGTCTGTAGAATATTGATGACTTCTTGGCAGAGCCCTCGACGAGACGTCGCTGTGCCGCTGCTTCCCCGGCCGCATCCCGACTTTAAGACTTTGACTCAAGCTTCGAGAACCCGGGGACAAGCAGTGTGTCCCACGGGCCTGTCTGTGTGTTCCCCGCCATCCTACGCTTTGAGGAGACAGCGCCCCGCGTCATCCCTCCATCCTCCTTCCCCTCCTCGCCCTCCTCCTTCCATCCCTCGCCTCCGTCCTCCGTATGTCTCTGCTTCGGCACACCCCTCACGCGCTGCATGGCCCCACGGGTAGCTCCACCGAAGGCCCCAGCGGCAGCGCCCGCATGGCACCACCGCAGGCAGTTCGGCCCCCCCCCTACAGTCGGGGCCCTGGAGAGGGAAGCCCTTCTCGTTGGGGAGGGGCTCCGTGGTCCTCAGCTGTTTCGCAGTTTGCCCTCTGTTTTCCTGAGGTTTTCCATGGGAAGTCGAAGTTCAACCTATGGGAGAGAGGGGCCCCGCTCCTTATTTCGGGTTCCTCAGGTCAACGCCCCGCCTGTAGACGTTTCGTGGCCCCGATGGGGAGCTCCACCGAGGGCTCTGGCGGCAGCACCACCCGCAGGGCACCACCGCTGCCGCTTCGGCACGCTCCTCACGCCCCTCGTGGCCCTCTCCTTCCTCCTCCTCCCCCTCCTCCCCCTCCTCCCCCTCCTCCCCCTCCTCCCCCTCCTTGGGGAGCTAGCTCCACCTAAGGCTCCAGTGGCAGCGCCCGCAGGGCACCACCGCGCTCGATTCGGCACACCCCTCACACGCTTCGTGGCCCCATGGGGAGCTCCGCCTGAAGCTCCAGCGGCAGCGCCCGCACCCGTTTCGGCACGTGTCTCACACGTTTCGTGGCCCCCCAAATCAGCTCTATCGAGATCGGTCGGCACCCACCACGCGGTACTCACAGTTACATACGGCCGGGTTTTTCGCCAGGATGCTGAGGTTGCAGCGTCCAGCGTGCACGGCACCCCTCCAGGGACAAAGTCCCATGCACCGTCCTTGCACGCGGTGCGCGGCTCTCCCTCCCGACCCAAAATTTTGTATACCTGAAAAGTGCGTGCACGCCACGCACATCCATGTAACAAGCGGACGTGCACGCGAAACACGTTCTCGTTGGCGATAGTTTTGCCCTGCCACTTTCCGCGGCATGCGTGTATAGCGCCCCGTCAGGGTGCATTATATACGATTCCGTCTCTTAAGCTCGCCTCTCCGCTCCGTCCACGGGTGGTGCACTCTATACGTCCTCGTCCTCCTGCCGAGGCCGAGTGTGGTTCCAGGGACTGCTGAGCCAGATCGACATTCTGAAAACACAGGTGCACTCTAAACGTTTTTTCCTGAGTAATCGGAAGTGCACGCTAAACGTTTTTGTTTCAGAAATCGGCAGTGCACGCTGACCGTTGAACGAACGCGTATAGAGTGCACCTCACTGCGACGTGCATTCCATGTATACACTTGGCCGTATAGCGTGCCCTTGCAATTCCCGACGTGCATTCTGAATGCTGCAACCTGAGGGCATTTTTGGAGCTGACCCGCCGTGCAGCATTTGCCCAACATGGCACTCTCCTCTGTGGACCAGCCGGCCTTTTCACCAGGACTCTGCGAACCATCCCGTTCCCGAGGCGGCAGCGGCCCTCGCATCCGCGAGGCTATGCGATGTGGGCGCGGGCGGAAACGGCCGCCACCTTCCGCCACCTCGGGGATGCTGCAGCAGACGTCTGGAGGAAGGGCGCCGATCTCGGCGAGCCCTGGGGCCCGGGCAGGGGCCCCATAGTCCACCGTGCTCTGGGACTCCCAGCCCCCACCCCTCCCGACGCCCCCGGCGTCGAGCACCCGCTGTCTCAGGAGGAAAAGAAACACACAGACACAATTAATCGGCGATCCCCCAGAGAATGTGGGAAAATATGGGAGCTGGGCGGGAAGACAAAAGCCAAGAACATAGGGGGAAATATGGGGGATTCTTTTATTTGTGTGTACTTATTTGTGTGCCCCAGGGCCCCTTCATTGTCGTGCCCCCTGCGAGCACGCGGCCTGCCTGGCCGGCGCGCCGAGCACCCGGGCGGCCGCCCGCCGGCGACGGCCGCCGGGGCGAGGCCCTCCTCCTCCTCCTCCTCCTCCTCCTCCTCCTCCTCCTCCTCTATCCTCCTCCTCCTGCTCCTCCTCCTCTATCCTCCTGCTCCTCCTGCTCCTCCTCCTCCTCCTCTATCCTCCTGCTCCTCCTGCTCCTCCTCCTCCTCCTCCTCCTCCTCCTCATTCTCCTCTATCCTCCTGCTCTCCTCCTCCTCCTCCTCCTCCTCCTCCTCCTCCTCTTCGCCGAGGCCCTCCTGCGAGGGCTCGCGGCCGCGGCCGCGGGCTCGCTCGCGCCGCGGCCGCGGCCGCGGGCGCCCCCGCGCAGGAGGCCGCGGGGCGGCAGCCGCTGTTCCGGCGGCACGCGCTGCTCCTGAAGGCCCCCGCTGTGCGTCGGCGTCGGCGTCGGCGCCCTCGTCCTCGTCCTCGTCCTCGTCCTCGTCCTCGTCCTCGTCGTTCGTCGTCGTCGTCGTCGTTTTCCTTTTCTTCGTCCTCCTCGTCTTCCTTGTCGTCATCGTTCTCGTCCTCGTCGCTCTCGCTGCCGCCGCCGCCCTCGACCGAAAGGTGCGGTGGCGGAGGGGGGGGGTAGAGGGTGGGAGGTCAGGGGTGGGACCTTCCTGCGCCCCCGAGAGGTCCAGCGGAGTACTGTCCTTCGCAGACCAAGTCAAGAACTCGCCACCGAACGCAGACCGTCGTCCTTCTTGGCTTGCGTCTTGCGGGGTCAGCGCTGTGGTGTCCTAATGACGTGAACCAAGCGAAACCTCGCCTCCCTGAGTGCTGCCAAACCCACAGCTGTCCACACGTTTCTCGTTCTGCGCCTCTGGGGGGGTCGAGCGGAGTAGCGTCCTGACTCAGATCCACCCCGTGGTTTTCAAACGTATTCTCTTGGCTTTGTGCATCCCTGGATCGTTCAGAACGCGTCGCGACGTGACATCGCCGTATTCCTTAATTTCTTGGGCCTGCAGTGGTGCAAGCCTGCCCCTGCGACATTCGGGCATTCGGAAGGGTTCACAGATTTTGGAGAGCGTCCAGAATGCGTTCATCCTGAGGCCACGGTTTTGGGCTCCCACATAAAAGCCCAAATGCGCCGATCCGGCGTGTCAGCTTCAAACAGCCTGAGCTACAGCCTGCAGCCTGAGCTTCAGCTCTGCTGGGCGGGGTGCCGGGTTGGCCTTGCAGGGAAGGGGGGAGGGGGGCGCTTGTAATCCGTTTTCTGGGCGGGGCTAGGACACGGAAAAATCTGCCAAATTCCCACCCCGGGGGTCAGAGAGCCCAAGATGGCCGCCAGATATTTCCCAGACGGCTCAAGATGCACCCAAGATGGTCCAGGATGCCCTCCAAAAAAGGCCCGAAGAGGTTCAAATCATTGATTCTCAAGGATTTTGAAGGATTTGGGCGCTTTATTCTTTACGGCCTTCCGACGGCCCCAGAGGCCCCCAAGAGCGCCCCAGAGGCCTCCAAGATGGCCCTATGACGGCCCAGGAGGCTCCTAAGACGGCCCCAACAGGGTCCCAAGACGGCCTCACAGGCCCCCAAGACGACCAAGATAGTCTCCAAGACGGTCCTGAAGCGCCCCCAGGGCGCTCCTAGACGGCACAGCGAGGCGCTCAGGACGGTTTCCGACGGCGTCCGACGGGCCAGGAACGTCCTAAGACAGCCAGAAGGGCTTCCACGAAGCCCCCACGACGCTCAAAGACCCCCTCAAGAGGCCTCATACGACAGCCCCAAGAAGGCCCCAAGATGGCCCCATAGGCCTCCAAGCGAACCCGAGCATCATCGGGAGCGCCCCAGGTCGGCGGCACTGTCCGAAGGCCACTACAATGATTAACGAATGGATGGGTGCGTGGCCTTGTTGGCTCAATGTCTAGACCCATTTGAGAGAATCCGCGGTGAGCTTGTGATGATACTGTTTGGCGATGCGTGTGTTGGGCGCGCAGTTCTCACTAGCGCGCGGGGGGGGGTCCGGCCGTGCTGTTACCATTCGAACAAGTGTCTGGGCATGGTGTGGCGGTGCTTGCGATGTTTTCTGGTGCGACCATCGCGTGCATCGAGGTGTACACAGACACCACTCAAGGTTCGTACAGTACGGTCGCTATCTCAGTAGCAATGGCGAAACGATCTGGCCTTACACGAACGTTCACGGGGCTCGTATTATTGTTGGGGCTATGCATGTTGACGGTGGGCTCTCAGTACACTTCTACGAGCGTTTCTTCGCACGAGAGGCGATGGGATAGTCTTACGGCGCTAGCAAAGGCAGGTGACGCACAGGCAGCGCAGCAATACGCCAATATGCTCACAGTTCAACCAGTTCAGTAAGATTGTGGCAGGGCGCAAGCGTATGACTGAATGCGTGTGAAATGCAGATATTGGGGCACATCTAATGCCTTGTACATTGCGGTATCTAGTTGCTATGCCGCGCAGTTTCGCCACCGCATTTGGAAACAGTTCAGCAAGGCTGTGGCGTGGTGCAGCTGTATAATTGCACTGTTGTTCAGATGCCTCTTCATGTTCTCTTGTTGTGGGCTTCTTCAGGATTTCCTGGGGCCTCTCTCGGGTGTTCGTGGGTCTTTGGGCCATATGGGTAGGCTGTCTTCGTGAGTGTACAAGCCTTTCGGAACAATCTCGGCGCTGCCTCAGGCGTCTGCGGGCTGTCTAGGGTCGGTGTTTGGGAAGGGGGGGGGGGATGGGGGAACAGTGAGAGGGGAGGTCAAGCTGCCCCATGTCCATTTTGCACAGCAGGTGCATTCGATCCCATCACGTGCGTCGCATGCTTAGGAGAAGTACCGGCCGTGGTCGCATCGCCAATATTCAATAGATTTTTGACCACCATTTTCTGAGAAAGACTTCCAACCACTGTCGCAGCATCCGCCATAAAAGTTCCCACCACATTCAAAGAGAGACTTCCTACCCCTGCCGTAGTACCAGCCGTCGGGGTACTGCCCAACTTCCCAGAGAGACTTCCAATCAATGGATCTGGCTTCTCAAACCACCGCTCCGTGGGGCCCTCGGGGCTGGTCCTGGGATCTGCACCACCCCCTCGGCGTTCCGAAGTTTGTCCTGGAAGATCGGCCATAGTTCTTTTGCGTGAAGCATGTCCTGCATGTTCAAATATATGGTCAGCACTCCTTTCCGCTCCATCTGACCGTCGCCGTCTTTGGTTGGCCGAGTTTTCCTTGTACCTTCAGTTGAGCACGAAGAGGCTGAGCTGTGCTGGGGTTTGTTTGTCCACTACCTGATGCCAGAACTCCGTGAACGCCTTGTGTCCGTCCGAGTGAGGAGAGGCGCTGTCTTGTGCCAATCGTGCAAGCGCCCGCTGGATGATGTACACGAACGGCGCGACGTAGGGCGGACCTCGGGCCTTCCAATCGATATTCTCGCCTCCTTGCTCGCGCTCCTTCGTGTTCTTGCCGGTCTTGTCGTAGTTCGGTTGCACTCGATGCAGGCCTGGCCCAGGTTGCTCGCGCCCTCGTCCACGAAGCAGCTCCGACAAACGTTGCTCCCCAGCATCGCCGTCCGACGCGCCAGGCCCACGACGAGCCTCGCCATGCCCTTCGCCATCGCCTCCGAGGTGTCCTGCTTCTTCGACTTGCGCCCCCACCCCAGCGCCTCTTGGGCACCAGTCCGCGTCGCTCGGGGCGCCATCCAGCACGGCAGCGGAGGCGCCGACGTGTCTGCCCGACGAGATTGTGCGGAAACCAACTCGAGTTGTCTTCGCTCTTTCTCTGCGGGGTTTGCTAGGTAATGGCAGGTGTGTAGGAGAAGATGGGTGCGCAGGTCATCATGACCAGCTCCATCGAACTCGCATAAAGGGTATGTTTTACTGACTGGCTCGACGAAAAACGTATTTTATGCTGCACCCCTTGGATCGCATCGTCTCCTTAAGATGCCGCTCTGCAGATGCATGCTAGCCGTGACCTGTGTAGCGTACGTCCTATTGCAAACGATGCGGGCGTTCGTTGCCGTGCGTACATGTGCAATTTACGGACATAGTGCCTTTGTCGAAGGCGTGCAGCGAGTCCCCTTTTAGTCCCGAACGAGGCCCTGCATTCCCCCCCCCCCTCCTTTGACGTCTGGACATACGAACGGCCTGTCCACGAATGTGTCCTCGTCGTCCCCGTCATTCTCCACGTCCTCCTCTCCGAGTCCTGGTGGGCGAATCTGGCACGAGGAAGCAGCAGCAACAGCAGTGGCAGCAGCAGCAGCAGGAGCAGCAGCTTGACTATTCGAACACATCTGAAGCAGTCAGGGGCAAGCGTGCTGCGTCAAGCCCGTGTCGAGAGAGCAGGGGTCGCATTCGTCGGAATCGAGGAGGGGGAGCAGGACGGCGCAGACCTAGTTGTTCATCAGTGGATGATGCGCTCACGCTTGATACCACGACATGATGCGGACGCGGAGCTCAACTGCACAGGGAGCCACGAAAAACCTACACATTCGAATGTTTGCGCTTGTGCCTCGGACCCATCCAGGAGGCACTTCCTGCCATAGCGATGCGGCCCAGCTTGGCGATGTGCGCGTCCATCATTTGATACTGGTGCTCGCTCAGGCAGCAACACTCCATCGCCGACAACATCATTGTCTGAACCAGGGATAGGAAGAGCGTGCGCTTCCACCGACGCGGTACTCGCAGCGACCGCACGCCTCCCAGTCAAAAAAAACGAGCTCGTAGCAACAGTGCGCCCCTCGAGCTTGTGCAGCGTGGTCTGCGTGGCAACGTCCACCACAGATCCAGCCACCCGCCCAGGTCGGCCAAGCCACTGCTTACAGGCGGATGCCTGAGGGCCACACAGGTAGAAGCTTGACCTGCTTGTCCCTATTCTTCTCCATACCGCCGATCGCCAAGGCAGCGTCCAGGAACTTGTCGGCATGCTGTAGTTGTCCCACCACTTCTCGTACCGTGCTGCCGAGTTCGGTGTAGGCCGTTGGCACATGCACAGCGCGGGAGGCCTGCCTCGTCGTCGTCAGGGGGGTCACCTCGAAGCAAAGACGCCCCCCGGCTTCGAGTTTATCGCCGCTGCCAGGAAAGTCATGTTCCGAGAGAAGGAACCTAACAATGCACTGACAATGAGTGGGTCGCCCATCAGCCCGCCAGTGTGGGACTTCATGAAAACAAACCATCGTCCCCCTGCATCTCGTCTCCGCCCCTGTAGTGGTGCAGAGGTTCCAGTCCTCCCGTTTAGCTCTGTCTCCAACCGTCGCGTCAGAGACCGCCCGCGTTATACTCCCGGAAGCATTGGAAAGGTCTTTGATCGCATTGGCGAAGCTCATCTCCGACTGCCTCAACCTTCAAGACAGACACTGCGTGACCAATCTGGATCCTTCCCGACGCGTGTGTTTAGCCAGGCAGTTCGCCCAAAGGGGCTCGCGCGTTGAGTTGCTTAGCGAAGAAACCCTTGCTGACAGAGGGCAACGCGTGAATGGCTCGCTTTCTCAGCGCATCAGGCTTTGAATTGCTTGTTGTCGGTCCATGTCTTATGCTACGAGACCAAAGCAAGGGCGCCGTACCCTTCCGTTGTACAGTTGTGAGGCCCAAGAGAACCAGCCTCTTGAACATGCCCACTTAAACATGACTCTGCTCACATCCAATGCGAAGGTGCCCTGTCCGCTGAGAAGCACAAGCCCAACAGCTCTGCGAGTGGCGTCTCCGTTGGTACAGCTCTACGCTTCGTCGTTTGCCTGAAGTACGGGATGAGAGCAGCGTAATCTTCGGCAGCTCGATCGGTTCGTTCACTGGCCTTCCGGGCTGGGACTACCGATGGAGGTGCGACTTCCCGTCGCCGTCGCCATTCATCCCTGCCCAGTTCGGTAGCCCGCGTTCCTCCTTGCCCTCCCCTCCAGCTTCCACACGCCCAGCCAAGCGTCATTACCCAGGGTGGTGTTTTCGAGCCTCTCACCATCTCGACGTCGAGCTCCAAAACGGCAGCGGGCAGCCTGCCTTGATGATCGGACCGCCTCATGCATCCTGCATCCTTGCCAGGCTTCTCGAACCTGCTCCAAGTGTAGTTGTTTCGTCTTCGTCGCCAGTTTGGATATCCGATGCTGCTGTTGAAGTACTCGCGAAGGCCCTGTCAGCTTCTCATCAATTATATTAAGCTTGTTCCCCTGCTCACAGTCATCGTGCACTGAACCTCTTGGTTGTCGCAGGGCATGTCGTTATTCCAAGAGTCTGCGCCGTTCATTACAATCTTCTCTTTTTGGTGCCCACACCAGTCGAGAGCAACAACTTCGCGCCCGTCTCGCACATGATGTATTTTGAAGCTCCCCCACAAGAATCCGACGAGTGCTTGGCTGCCAATTCCTTCATTTGTTCCCCATTGGCCTTCAGCTGGCTATCGACTGGCCTTATAAGCTCCCTCTTCTGTGCTCCCCGAAGAAGAGCCGCCATCATTGCATCGCCACCAAGTCGGGAAGGAGAGCCATGCGGTCATTCTCAAGGATCGCTCCCGCAGTTCGACTCAAGCCAAACAGGGATGTGGTCGCGCGGGGGGAATGCCTCGACCAGGCTGCAGCATGTTTCCGATGCCAAGAACTGTGTGGCATCTTCGAAATCGAGCTAACCATCCTCGAGGAAACATCCAATAGTCGATCGTGCTGCCTGTTGATGGGCTGTTGGCTGGCCAGCGCGTATGTCCATGAGGACAGTATAAGGTCGCTGATGCCAATTTTGCCCCACTACAGTCAGGTGAATATTGCTGGTGGTGAGAATATATAGCGCATTTGCACGTATCGGAGGCCTGAGGGGAGCATGTGCCATGTCTTCGTGGCGTCGGGTGATTCGACTGTGAAGCATCGCAAACGCGATGCCGTCGGGACCGACCAACGGACGACCGCGACGACAACCGACCGACAGACGGGCCGACGACAATCAGCCGACCGACGGACGGACTGACCGAGACGACGACGACCGACGACGGCGGATGTTCGGACAGACCGACCGACCGACACCCAACGACCAAAACGACCGACCGACCGACCGAGACAACGACGAATGACGACCGACGGACCGACCGACCGACAACCGACGACCAGACGGACCGACGGACCGACCGACCGACCGACCGAGGCGACGACGAACGACGACGACGGACGGACCGACCGACACACCGACGACCCACGACGGGGCCGACCGACTGACCGACCGAGAAGACGACGACTGACGACGACCGACCGACCAACCGACCTACCGACCGACCGATGTTTGAGCCCACCCGACCGACCGACCGACAGCAGACGACCAGACGGACCGACCGACCGACCAGCCGAGGCGACGACGAGCGACGACGACGGACGGACCGACCGACACACCGACGACCCACGACGGGGCCGACCGACCGACCGAGAAGATGACAACGGACGACGACCGACCAACCGACCGACCGACCGACCGACCGATGATTGAGCCCACCCGACCGACCGACCGACAGCCGACGACATGACGGATGGACGGACCGACCGACCGACCGACCGAGGCGACGACGAGCGACGACGACGGACGGACCGACCGACACACCGAAGACCCACGACGGGGCCGACCGACCCACCGACCGAGAAGACGACGACGGATTACGACCGACCGACCAACCGACCGACCGACCGACCGATGATTGAGCCCACCCGACCGACCGACCGACCGACCGACGACCAGACCGACCGACCGAGACAACGCACGCGCACCAGCGCTTGCGAACAGGCCTTGGGAACGAGGCGTGACTACAATGCTAGGACCCCCCCCCGCCCCCAGGCCCGCATCCCACCCTCCCCCCGCCTCATGTATATATTGGTAACCCTAAACGGGGTGAGGCTCCAGGGATGCTGGCTCCAGCGCCTCATGCTTTCAAGGCAGATGGGTTCCATCGCCGAGTTGTTTCGCGTGCCGGTGGTTCCAGCGCCCCACGGCGCCCGTTCCAGCGCCCAATACTTACGAGAGGTAATGGTTCCAGCGCCTCATGCCTTCAAGCTAGATGGGTTCCAGCGCCCAGTTTTTACGGGGGGCGGTGGTTCCAGCGCCCCACGGCGTCGGTTCCAGTGCCCAGTACTTGCGAGGGATAGTGAGTGGTTCCAGCGCCTCATGGCTTCAAGGTAGATATGGGTTCCAGCTCGCGCCTTTTACGATGGACGGTGGTTCCAGAGCCCCACGGCGTCGGTTCCAGTGCCCAATATTTTCCTTGGATAGTGGTTCCAGCGCCTCATGCCTTCAAGACCTACGCATGGGTTCCAGCGCCCATTTTTACGAGGGATTCAGGCGGCAGGTGGAGCGATCCACGCCGCCACCACCATTAACCCATGCCCCAGCTGATTCGAATTTGTCGCTACCACATTGTTCACCTCCTCACTGTAGAAAGTGTCGAATCGTTTCTCCTGCTCCGTGTCTATGTCTTTCTCGTGTCTTCGTGGCCCCCAGATCTGGGCAACGTGGGTCATTCCAACTACCTGACTTCACCCGCACCCCGAGTCCATCATCAATACCAGGGTAGAAGAGAGGCAACGCTTTGCATGGAAGTACCGACTGCCACCATGTTGTCAGTGATTATACCGTCTCGTGATCAGCTCCATTCTCATTATGTTTTTTTTGTGGGGAAGGGTAGTGGAGTATTCCGTACATGATGTCGACGGTTCTTTTTTCACCCGAACCGCAAATCCCCGCCCAACCACATGCTTCGGTGGTGTCCACGTCCCACGCCTGTCGCACACATGTTCGTCGTTATATCCAGCGCGCAGGCTCACTGCACGTCCCGTTATCGTAGTCATCCTGACACCAGGTTGGTGGACCGCCTTCGCCGAGAACCGACGTCCATTCTGTCTCGTCCGTAGAACGTTTCGCCTTTCTGCAGACAGCCTGTGTGCCAGACAGTAGTACAGCATCGTATTCCTGAATATGAACAAGAACTCCTGCCATTTGTGTCCTCTCGCCCACAGGATTGTATCCAATCGCTCGGAGTACGGAGCCCGCTGCTGGCGTAATCGGCTTGGCGACTGGCGGGCGTTCGGTCCGTCGCAGAGGCAACGGGATGTGCAGCGCGACTGTGTTGCCAGCCCCCCGCCCATTCAGGCAACATGCTCGAGGGGAGAGGGGCTGTGGAGCAAGTGGAGCAAGTGGGAGGATGGGGGGGGAGGGAGAAGGGAGGAAGGAGGACGAGGAGGAAGTGGAGGAGGTACCGGAGGAGATGGAGGAGGAGACGGAGGGAACCAGAGAGGGGGAAGGGGGCAGTCGCTTTCCCGAGGCGCGCGCGCGCGAGCACGAGGTGCAGGCCACAGCTCTGGCTGCCAGGGCAGGGGGCGCACCGCGGCCCGTGCGCGCCCCGGCGCGGCCTGCGGCCATGGACAGCTCGGGGCACCCGGGCCCGGCGGGCCCCGCGGCGTGGGACCGCCTGGCGGTGAGCGAGCTCGTCCGCGCAGCCGGGCGCCTGGCGCGGCGGCGCGGGCCGGGCGCGCCCGCCGGGCACCTCTGGCCCGGCCTGCTGCGGGAGCTCCGCCTCCGGCTCCCGGGCATGTCCGCCTCCGACGCGGCGGCCGTGTGCAGCGCCGCCGCCAAGGCGCCGGGGGGCGCCGCGGGCGAGAAGGCGCAGCTGTTCGGGGCCCTCGCCGCGCAGCTGGGGTCGCAGGCGCAGCGCCTGCGGCCGGCGGAGCTTGGGCGGACCCCACCGCGTGTCGGCCCAGTTCGGTGCGCGCCGCCGCCGCGTGCCGGCACGCGCGGGGGCGTGCAGGGATCGGGCCTGGTGCGCGGTGGGCGTCGTCCAAGAGAGGAGCTGGCGCGCGCGGCGTCCGGCCTCGCCACGTGCCAGGTGGTGCCGCCCGACCACGCGGCCTTCGGGGCGCTGGCGTCCGTGGCGCAGGCGGGAGCGCGGGAGTTTGGCGGAGACGCCGCCCAGTTGCTGCTCAACGCGTTCGCGAAGCTGAGGCGCTGCGGACACGAGGCGCTGTTCGGCGCGCTGGCGCTGGAGCTCGAGCGGCGGGCGGACGAGCTGTGCCCCAGAGATGCCGCCGTCCTCGCCAGCGCGTACGCCTCCGCCGCCGTGGCGAGCCCAGGCCTCTCGGCAGCGTTGTCGGCGCGCTTGGCGGCATGCGCGGGCGAATTGTCGCCGCTGGACCTGGCGAACAGCGTGAGCGTTTTCGCCCGGGCGCACACGGAGGGAGCACAGGCGCTCTTATCGGCGTTGGCCGTGGAGGCCGCCAATCGCCTCGGCGACTTCGAGCCGCGGCAGCTCGCGGGCATCGGCTGGGCTTACGCGCGGCTGCACCACGCAGCTGCCCCGAGGTTGCTGAGCGGGGTGGCGGCGCACCTGGCGCGCGCACGCGGCCTCGAGCGGCTTGGCTCCCAGGGGCTCGTGAACCTTTTGAGCGCGTACGCCAGGGTGCAGGTCCATCCCCGGGAATTGCTGGAGGGCGTCGAAGCACACCTCATGGAACGCTCGGACGTGGTGCGGGGCATGGCTCAAGTTGACCTCTTGTACACAGCTTCCTCGCTGGCCAGGCTGGGGGCTGGCAGCCCCGCGCTCTTCGCGCTCGTTGCCGACGCGGCGCTGGCGTCGCCTGTGCAGCCCACCGCGAAGCAGGGCATTTACCTGCTGCAGGCGTGTTCGCAGGCGCATTGCGCCCATGTGGGCCTGTTCGACGGCCTCTCGGTTTCGCTCCGTGCGGCGCTGGGGGGCGGCGTGGCGGACGGCGGACTGTCGGCCAGCGACTGGGTGGTGGCACTGGGAGCATACGCGAGCACTGGGCTGCTGGGCCACTCCGCATCCACCCGCGCGCTGTGCCGGGAGGCGCTGGCCGCATGTTGCGCGCTGCCTAGCTAGGGGGCCACATGCGAACCCTACCTCTACCCCACACGATTTCTGAGGGGGTAGGGGTAGGGTTCGCATGTGGCCCCCTACTAGCGCCGTTGCGGGGGACCCGCTGCCAGATTCGGGCGAAGGCCTCTCCGCCATGGACGTCGCCATGCTGTTGCGGTCGCTGTCCCGGCGATGGATTCCAGGTGCCGGTGATGCGGCCTCGTTTTTGGTCACTCAGCTCCTCGTCCGGCGAGCGGAGTTCTCGGTGCAGGACCTCCTCGCGGCCGGGTACGCTGTGGTCTCGCTGCAGGCATCTGAGGATCCAGCCGCCGCTGGAGTGGTGCCACCGCACCTGCACAGCGAGCTGCTACTCTTGGTCTCGGAGGAGCTGGTCTCTGGGCGCCTGGAGCGGTTGTCTGCAGCAGAGCTCGGCACTGCTGCAAGCCTCTTGGCGCGCGCTGGGCATGCAGAGCCTGCAGCCTGGGGGTCTGTCACCGAGCAGTTGGCCCGGGTGCTCGAGGACTGCCCAGCCGAGGGTTCTGGCGGCGACCTGCGGCAGGCCGCCCACAGTCTCGTCGTCGTGCTGAACTGCTGCTCGCAGGTGCTCGTGCAGGATGCGTCGATGCTGCGGCGCGCGATCGTGTGGCTGCGGGCAGCCGGTCTCTCGCAAGGGGGCACGCTGGCGCACCTGCTGGACGGGCCCCGTCTCGGAATCGCCGCGGCCGCCATGGCCAAGCTCGGCGCCGCGAGCCCGGCGGAGGTCGAGCGCCTGGGGCTGCCAGCCAGCGACTGCGAGGAGGTGTGGCAGCTGCTGCTCTGCAGGGGGGCGTCCTCCGAGGAGTCTCTGGGCCTCTTCGCGGTGGGGCTGGCGCACGCCCTCGCGGGTGCGCCGCGCGCCTGCGCAGGCCTCCGAGGCGCGCTGCGGGGCGCGGCGCACGCGTGCCTCGCGGCCGCGCCCCGCGCGCTGGAGGCGGCGGGCGAGGGCGACGACGCCGCCAGGAGCTCCTCGCAGCTGCTGACCGCCCTGCAGAGCCTGGCGCTGTGGGGCGGGCCGCTCGCCGGGCTCCCCCGGGGCGCCGTGCTCTCCCTCGCTGAGCTGCTGCGCGCCGCCGCGCCCCCGCTCGCGGCCAGGGCGTCCGCCCCGCGCCGCGAGGGCGCGCAGGCGCGCGAGGCGCTGGACGTGCTGGAGGCGCTGTGCCGGCGGGCGCTGCGGGGCGGCGGCGGCAGTGGCGCGGCCGCCGCGGCGGCTGGCCTCGGCCGCTTTCGAGGTGTGCCGGTGCTGCGCACCGAGGAGCCAGTCGCGCAGCTGTTCGTGGACATCGCGCTGCACCATCCTGCGGCGCGGCAGGGCGGGGTCCCCCAAAACCGCTGCGGCTGCCCGCGCCAGCCCGGACCCTCGTGGGGCTGCAGGAGTGCGGGGCCCTGGCCATTCTCGGCTTCCCCCCCCCCCGCTGTCTCCGTTTCCTTTTCCCCGCCTCTCCCCCTCATGTCGCCAACCTGTTGCCGAGGTGTTTCTCCCGCCGCGATGCGCTTGGTCTCCCAGAGCCTGGGATTATGTCCGATCCGCATCTTAATGGTACCAGCGGGTGGACCCCAAGCAGCGAGTCAGAAGACAGTAATGAAGGTGGAATGGGCGCCAGCTGTTCACTTGGAAGAGAGATAGATTGCAACTGGAATTGGATTTGCATTGAGACTGCAATCGGAATAGAGGTGGCAATGGAAATGGGAATAGGAATGTGAATGGGCATTCGCATTGTTCAAATTGGATGGAATCGGATTGGCATCGCAATCAGACCTCCGTCTGGGGGTGGGCACTGATCACTGACTTGCGAGCACCGTGTCGCTGACAGGGCCGGCTCAACTCCCCTCCCACGGGGCAGTCAGCACGGCCCGAGGCAGTCGGGGACAGGGCCCAAGAACATTCTTGGCTCAGGGCTCAGGGGCGGCCTGATCCTCGCCTCGCTCCAAGAAGGTGGGCAGGCGGCCAGATGGGGAGCCTCGAGGGTGAGAGGCTCGCCACGGAAGGGGTCGGTTAGGCCGCGCCCGGTGACCAGCCAGGGGCAATGATTCCGTGCAGGGTATTCCAGACGCCGCGCCCGGTGATCTCTTCAGAACCCCTTCAGCGCATGCACTGTCTGAAGAGGAGCATGAACACGCGAGGACCCTGGAGCCTGGAGGGAGTCAAGGAGGCGAGAGAAAAGCAACGTGGTGAGGATCCAGAGGAGGAGGAGGAGGAGGAGAGCTAGCAGCAGCAGCAGAAGGGGAGAGGAGAGGATGACAACGACGACAGCGACGGTAGCGTTAGTTTGCCTGGGCTGATCGAGGACTGGTGCTCAGCAACGGAGGGTGAACGGAGGAGGAGGAGGAGGAGGAGGAGGAGGAGGAGGAGGCGGGAGGAAAGTCGGGAGAGGGAGGAGGAGGAGGAGGACGAGGAGGAGGACGAGGAGGACGAGGAGGGAGGAGGAGGAGGAGGAGGAGTAGGATGAGGAGGAGGAGGAGGAGAAGGGAAGATGAGGAGCAGTAGCAGGAGGAGCAGGACGGAGGATGGGGATGCTGGTGGGATATGTTCGGAGGAGGAGGTTAGTAAGGAGGCGAAGGAAGAGGAGAAGGGGGAGGAGAAGCGGGACAGGTGAAGAGCGGGGGATGTTGACGGAGAGCCAGTCAGTCAGTCAGTCAGTCAGTCAGTCAGTCAGTCAGTCAGTCTGGCAAAGCCGTGTACCTAAAGGCGAACGGGCAGTACAGATCAGGATGAGGGGGAGGAGGAGGAGGAGGAGGAGGAGGAGGAGGAGGAGGAGGAGGAGGAGGAGGAGGAGAACGTGGAGTAGGAGTAGGATACTGGCTGAAGACCACCGCGAGACGCCATCACCGGCGTGTCTGCTATCGACATGCATTTTCACACGCTTCGCATCTCGCCACCAGACCGTCCAGAGACAATTTTCCGAGCGAGTTGTCGCGAGAAGAACCGTAGAGGCGCATGAGCGGAGCGAACGGATGAGTGAAGCGGGCAGAAGAGACATTGGTCCGACCAAAGGAGGGGACAGCCCATCCAAACCCACCAACTGTCGGACTTGCGGATTTTGGGCCCTCTGGAAGGCTCTTGTAGGCCCGTTGAAACAACATTGGGGCTCGTCCCCGCTTCTTCCCTCGCCTGCCCCCCCCTGCTATACCATTCGCGCGCGCGCGTAGCTCCGTGGTCTCCGTGCAGTCAAACCCTTCGAATACGGACTGCAGTTTGTTTCGCTTGCCCTCGGGCGCCCCTCGCAAGTCGAGGCCCGCCTGAGGGCAGAACTGGGCTCCCTCCTGCCCCCGCTGAGGTTCCTTGCGTCGAGACTTCGGCTGCAGGCTCCTCCCCGCCATCCCCGCCGTCTCCTCGCCTCGCGCGGGCGCGCGCCCGTGCGCGGGAGGCCATCTGCCTGCTCAACGAGGCGGAGAAGGACCCGAAGGTGGAGGTGCCGGCCGGCCTGGCGCTGTGGGCGCGGGCCGAAGGGCTGCCTCTGTCGGAGGAGGCGCCGCGCGGGGCGCCAGGCAGGGGGGGCCGAGGGGGGAAGGGCAGTACGCGTCGTAGGGTACGACATCGTTTTGTAATGATTGGTGGGGGGGGGGAGAGAGAGAGACGGGGGGGGGGGATTGTCAGAGCCCCACATCATCAGGGGTAACTCGGGTCAGGGCTAACTCGGGTTCGCTTTTCGGGATTCCGAGCCCGAGTTACCCCGGACCCGAGTTACCCCGGATAACTCGGGCGTCCAGAGCCCCACATCATCAGGGGTAACTCGGGTCAGGGCTAACTCGGGTTCCTTTTCCGGGAATCCAAACCCGAGTTACCCCGGACCCGAGTTACCCCGGATAACTCGGGCGCCCAAGATTGGGTGAGGTGGGCGACGAGAAGGGTTCGCGGAGGGGATGGGGACGGGCAGCAAGAGGGGACGGGAAGGTGGGTGCCTTCCTGCGGGGAGGTGGGGGCAGAGCGAGTGGGGGGGGCTACAGAGGTGTGAGGGGAGGGCCGGGGCCAACGATTTTTTCTCGAGGGGCCAAAGATTTATTCTTGACGGGGGACACGCCGCTTCCACCCTGCTATCTTTCCGCCGGGGCCAAAGATTTTTTTCTCGAGGGGCCAAATATCTATTCTTGACGGGGGGCACGCCGCTTCCACCCTGCTACCTTTCCTCGCCCGCTTCGCTCCGCTCCGCCCCCAGGCTGCGCAGAGGACGAGACCAGGACCGCTGGGGCCTCTAGGTCTGTGGAGGACGATCCATGGAGAGGAAGCACGTTGCCGAATCATTTCCAGATGTCTAGAACATGTGTCACAACTGTTTTTGAACATGTGGAAACATGTTTAAAACGTGCTTCCTACATTTTAAGCACATGTTTAGATCGATGGTAGGACTGTTAGGATGTCCATCGTCGTGGCATTCGCAGCTCTAGGTCTGCCGACTGTGGACCAGATCTGGGCCGGGGCTCCCCGCGGCGCTTGTTCTTTCGATCCGTGAGCGCGAGGGCAGCGACATGCAGGCCAGACGACATGGGGTGGGGGGACGATCGTGGAATCCTGCGGTTGTGGGGCAGGCTTAGGGGAACGAGCAATGACATACACATAAAAACTCGGAGGTCCGCGCGGACCTCCGAGTTTGTATGTTTATGTAATTTTTCGTTCCCCTAAAGCTGGAGTGCGGCCCAAATCGAGATGCGGCCCAGCAGGGGTGCATGGCGTCCGCCCCAGGGACCTTGGAGCGGACGTGGCGGCTCAAACGGCAAGCCTCCGTGTGCCGAAACGGATGCACAGGCACATAGAGTTACAGCAGCGTTCGCTGGGCATCGCTCGGACGTGTGCATTTTTCCTTCGGCGAGGACCATCGAGGAGCATCCTTGATCATTTGGCGAAAAAGACACGCACAAAACCGACAACAAACACAGGGAATGGACGTCCGAGCGATGGCCAGTTCGTCTCACCTCAATCTGTTACGTATATACGCGCGGCTTTGGGTACCCGCCTCTTTCCGGGATGCTACAGCGACGAGCTTGCAATCTTCTAAGTAAACCTAAAGGCATTCTCGGGCGCAGCGTTCCGAATTTTTCTTTCACAACGCTCGTGTGATTGGCCTAGCGCTGGAGCGTAAGTTCAAGTTGATGTGGCAGGCTCTCCAGAGGCGTTTGCGTTGCGGCCAGTGGGGGGAGGGCACCACGAGTACGGCAATTCCAATATTCAAGCGGCTCATCTGAATTCGAATAGTATTCGCGCATGTGTGCTTGCCTTTGCTCAACATCCGTCACAGAGGGGATCTTCTTAGCAGTGAGGATCGCGCTCGAACGTCAACCCTGCTTTCAGTCCCTCCCAATGCCTCCCACATGTCCTTGTACAACTACTCAATGATATCGAGTAGCTGTCCCATGGCTCATTTACCTAACAGCGAAGACTGATAGGTTTCTAGTTGACTCAAAAGAGCTCACAGATCACTCCACAGGGGGGTCCGGGCAGGTGTTGGGAGTTGCCGGGCGGCAGGTGCCGGGCTCGTTTTTCGCCAACAGTCACACACTTCGTGCTCTTCGATTTCCCAGAACTCCATTCCCAGGCCACATTCTGGAGGGCCGAATGCAACAGTCACACACTTCGTGCTCTTCGAGTTCCCAGAACTCCATTCCCGGGCCACATTCTGGAGGGCCGGATGCAACAGTCACACACTTCGTGCTCTTCGAGTTCCCAGAACTCCATTCCCGGGCCACATTCTGGAGGGCCGGATGCAACAGTCACACACTTCGTGCTCTTCGAGTTCCCAGAACTCCATTCCCGGGCCACATTTTGGATGCCCGGAGCCAACTGTAGGCCACTTCGTGCTCTTCGAGTTCCCAGAACTCCATTCCCGGGCCACATTTTGGATGCCCGGAGCCAACTGTAGGCCACTTCGTGGTCTTCGAGTTCCCAGAACTCCATTCCCGGGCCACATTTTGAATGCCCGGAGCCAACTGTAGGCCACTTCGTGGTCTTCGAGTTCCCAGAACTCCATTCCTGGGCATGAATTTGAATGCCCGGAGCCAACTGTAGGCCATTGCCAGATTTTTGCCCGGAGCCAACTGTAGGCCACTTCGTGGTCTTCGAGTTCCCAGAACTCCATTCCTGGGCATGGAATGCCCGGAGCCAACTGTAGGCCACTTCGTGTTCTTCGAGTTCCCAGAACTACATTCCCGGGCCACATTTTGAATGCTGAGGCAGGCTGAGGCTGAGGCTGAGGCAGGCTGATGCTGAGGCAGGCTGAGGCTGAGGCTGAGGCTGATGCAGGCTGAGGCTGAGGCAGGCTGAGGCTGAGGCCGAGGCTGAAGGCAGACTGAGGCTGAGGCTGAAGCAGGCTGAGGCTGAGGCTGAGGCAGGCTGAGGCTGAGGCAGGCTGAGGCTGAGGCTGAGGCAGGCTGAGGCTGAGGCTGTGTCTGTGACTGCCGTTGCCACTGCGACTGTCATCGCGAATGCGACTACGACTGCGAGAACAGCACAATTCTACAACTGGATTCTCATTTGAATCTTAAGGGGAATGCTTCCAGATATGCTCCTACACATCGCTGTTAGGTTGCTTTGCCGGGATAATTCTATTGCGTACCTTTCACACTATCAGTGCTGCTCTCTCCCTCCCCCCAGATCCTGTGCGAGCGGGGCGCCATTGCCTTTCGCGCACATTGCCTTTCGCGCACGGGGTCTCATTCGTTTACGTTGCTTTTGTGGGTGCCTTTCCAACAGGGACTCACACCCCCAAAATGGCGTTCCCACTGCAGCGTTGGCCTCATTTCAGGATCGGAGCTTTGCTCCCGTCGTTTAGACTTTACGGGACGTGAAAACGACCACAGCCACTGCTTTTCTTTTGTTGCCGCCTTCCAGCCAGCATAAGCAGAGCAGTGGTTGTGGTTGGTCAATTTCGTTCAGCTTGGCACCAGGGAAATGACCACAACCACTGCTTCTTTCTCGGCCGGCGGTAAGGCGGCGCAGGCAAGAAGCAGTGGTTGTGGTCATGTCCCCGTCCCGCAGACTTGGCGCCCCCGCCCGAGCGCAGGCCACACTTCCGTATCCGATTCTTCAGGCTTCCGCCACATCCGCCGACCCCTTGGATTTTCCCCGGGATCGTTCACCACAGCTTCCTTGCAAACCGTGGGAAAATGAGGTTGTTCAGGGCCCGTCACAGCGAGAAGGGGAGCCGACATGGGTCGCAAACTGGCCCAGAGGGCTTCCAGACGGCCCAAGCGAACCCCAAGACGGCACAGGGAGTTTTTTGGGGTTGTGTTTGGGGCCTTGCACGGGTGCCGGAGCCAGGGAAGTATGTTACACCCCGGAGACATCTTACGGTTGTCGGCGGTTTCCAAGCGGGATGTCCCGCTAACTGTTAATGTTCGGAGATGTTTGGGCTGACCTTGTCGATGGCAATGACGTCGTTGATGATCACGACACTGATGACGATGATCGGCTCCCTCTCCTCCTCTCCTCCTCCCCCTGCTCCTCCCTCCTGCTCCTCTTTCTGCCTCTCCTCCTCTTCCTTCTCCTGCCCTTCCTCCTCCTCCTCCTCGTCCACGTCCTTCTTCCCTTCCCTTCCCCGCCTTCTTCTCCTCTTCCTTCTTGTCCTTCTCCTGCTGTTCCTCCTCCCGCCCTTCGTCCCTCTCCTCCTCCTCCTCCTCCTCCTCCTCCTCCTCCTCCTCCTCCTCCTCCTCCCCCGCCTTCTCCTCCTCCTTATCCCCCTTCCCTTCCCGGCCTTCTCCTCCTCTTCCTCCCCCTCCTTGTCCTCTTCCTCCTCCTCCTTCTCCTCCTCCTGCTCCTCCTGCTCCTCCTCCCCCCCCCGTCCTTCTCCTGTCGCGGGGCCCTCGTGGAGGCTTCTTGGACCGTCTTGGTGCGGTCTTGGGAGGCCCTGGGGCCGCCCCGGAGCGCCCCAGAAGGCGCACGTACGAAAAATACACGTTTTACGAAGAGAACGGGCGATTTTATACAGCGAGAGGCCCTCCAGGGGCGCATAGTGAAAGCCTCGTGGGGCGTCTTGGGGGGCCTCTGCAGCCGTCGGGAGGCCGTCGTCAGCGTTTTGGATCGCTCTTGGACCGTCGAGGACCATGTGGAGCTCTCGTCGAGGCCGCTCGGACCGCTCCTGGAGCGCTCTCGGAGCGTTTTCGGAGCCCTTTTGGGCCGTCTTGGACGTGTGTTTGCGCGTCTTGGGGCCCTCGAGGGCTCTGTGGGAACCCTCTTGGGGGCGTCTTGGGCCGTCTGGGAGCGGGTTTGGGTGGCTCTGGGGCCGTCCAGGAGCGGGGGACACCCCAAAAGGCGCACGTGTGAAACAATATACGTTTGACGAAGGAAACGAATGATTTTTTGCGTCTAGAGGCCCTCTGTGGGCGCATCGTGGATGCCTCTTGGGGCGTCTTGGGGGCCTCTTCAGCCGTTTGGAGGCCGTCGTCAGCGTTTTTGATCGCCCTTGGACGGCCGAGGACCATGTGGAGCTCTCTTCGAGGCCACTCGGACCGCTCCTGGAGCGCTCTCGGAGCCGTTTTCGGAGCCCTTTCTGGGCCGTCTTGGACGTGTGTTGGCGCGTCTTGGGGCCCTCGAGGGCTATGTACGGACCCTCTTGGAGGCGTCTTGGGCCGTCTGGGAGCGGGTTTGGGGGGCTCTGGGGCCGTCCAGGAGCGGGGGTCACCCTCAAAGGCGCACGTGTGAAAAAATATACGTTTTACGAAGGAAGCGAACGATTTTTTGCGTCTAGAGGGCCTCTTGGGGGGAATCTTGGATGCCTGTGGGGGCGTCTGGGGAGGCCTCGTGAGCCGTCGGGAGGTCGTCGTCGATGTTTCTGATCGCTCTTGGACCGTCTGGGACCATGTGGAGCTTCGGGGAGGCAACTCGGAGCGCTCCTGGAACGCTCTTGGGGCCGTTTTCGGAGCCCTCTTGGGCCGTCTTGGACGCCTGTTGGCCCATCTTGGGCCCTCTAGGGGTCTGTGGGGGACCCTCTGCGAGGCTTCTGGGGCCGTCTGGGAGCGGGTTTGGGAGCCTCTTGGGCCGTCGGGGAGCATCGGAAAGATCCAAAGCTGAATTTTTTAAAATGTACATTTCACGAAGGGAATGGCCCAATTTTGGCGTCTAGGGACCCTTGTGGAACGCATCTCGGAGGCCCTCGGGGGAGCTCGTGGGGACCTCTTCTGCCGTCGAGGACGCCTCGTGGCCCGTCTTCGGGCAAACTTGGACGTCTTGGAGCGCTCGTGGGGCGTCCCAAATCCATTTCGAAGCCACCAGACGCGTCCCTACACGAATTTCAAGTGTTTTCCCACGTTTTTCGTCACCCCCAAAAGCGCACGTGTGAAAAAATATACGTTTTACGAAGGAAACAAACGATTTTGTGCGTCTAGAGGGCCTCTTGGGGGGAATCTTGGATGCCTGTGGGGGCGTCTGGGGAGGCCTCGTGAGCCGTCGGGAGGTCGTCGTCGATGTTTCTGATCGCTCTTGGACCGTCTGGGACCATGTGGAGCTTCGGGGAAGCAACTCGGAGCGCTCCTGGAACGCTTTTGGGGCCGTTTTCGGAGCCCTCTTGGGCCGTCTTGGACGCCTGTTGGCCCATTTGGGCCCTCTAGGGGTCTGTGGGGGACCCTCTGCGAGGCTTCTGGGGCCGTCTGGGAGCGGGTTTGGGAGCCTCTTGGGCCGTCGGGGAGCATCGGAAAGATCCAAAGCTGAATTTTTTAAAATGTACATTTCACGAAGGGAATGGCCCAATTTTGGCGTCTAGGGACCCTTGTGGAACGCATCTCGGAGGCCCTCGGGGGAGCTCGTGGGGACCTCTTCTGCCGTCGAGGACGCCTCGTGGCCCGTCTTCGGGCAAACTTGGACGTCTTGGAGCGCTCGTGGGGCGTCCCAAACCCATTTCGAGGCCACCAGACGCGTCCCTACACGAATTTCACGTGTTTTTCCACGTTTTTCGGGAGCGGATGAGACCTCCGGGGGGTTCCGGCCCGTCCGGCCGGACCCCCCCCCCCCTCCAAATGGACCGGACCGGGCTCCCGGGGGAGGGGTTTGGGGAGGGGGGACATCTCACACGCCGATGAACCCCAAGGGGTCGGCGGATTCCTTCTTCCTCGTCGTCGTCGCCCCCCTCCGTTCCCCTCCCCCCGCCTTCTCCTGGTCCTCCTGCTCCTCCCGCTCCTGTTCTCCTGCTGCGGCTGCTCCTTATCGTCCTTCTTCCTCATCCTTCTCCTCTCCCTGCTGCTCATCCACATGCTCAGCCGCCACCTCCTCCTCCAGCGTACAGAGCTCTCCCGTTTCTGGTTCCGCACCGCACGATGTGATCACTTTCGGGATCCGGGTCCACACCCATCGGTGGATCGAGAAACAATCAGCGCAGTGGGAATGGCTGGGTGGGAGGGGTCGGCTGTCAGATACGGCGCGTGCGTGTCTAGCTTGTCCATTTCCCCTCTTCCATCTTCCCCCTTCCCTTTGCCCTCCTCCGACTCGTGCTCTCCTCCTCGTCCTCCTCCTCCTCGTCCTTGCCGTTTCTCTCTTTCTGCTCTTCCATTATGTCCTTCCCCCTCCCCCCCTCCTCCTTTTCCGCATCACCTTTTTGGCGTTTCCTGGTTCCCCACAATTGTCCCTCTCTCTCTCGGGCGCCTGTCCCCCTCTGACCGCTCCCTGAAATTGAAAGGAGAGAAGATGTGTTTTCTTCAACTTGCGATACAGTGCAATGGGCCCTCAGGGAGTCTGCTGGCCCCGCTCTGGCCTTGCTTGCTCAGCGCTCTGGGTTGGGCCAAAACAACTACAGATGCGTGTCATGTCTTGGTTGCCAACAGTTCGTGAGCTGATGTCGTTCGGATATGACTTGCAACCGACGCGTAAGATACACACGTGCCGTGCAATGTATCATATGATGCCAGTCCCCCAGCGTTGCGTTCCAGCTTCGCTGGAAACGCCAGGGATCAAAATTACCCATGTCATGCATGTCCTGGTTACCAACAGTGTGTGAGCTGATGTCGCTCGGGTGTGAATTGCAACCCTCGCGTACGATACAAATGTGCCGTGCATTGTATCATCTGATGTTGGTCCCCCAGCGTTGCGTTTCAGGTTCGCTGGAAACGCCAGGGATCAACATTACCCATTTCGTCGTAACGCTGGCTTCTGTCGCCAAAGGACAGTTGGGACATTCAGCCAACCGCCAAACACAACCAACCTACCATGCACTAAAGGTTGAGGGCTCCAGAGGTCCCTCACTTCTGTTAGATCCTGCCAACACGTGCTGCAAATGTCTCCCAGTTAACCTTTAGGAAACACGTGGGGCGCCAAGCTCTGTGGCGCCCTGGAAGCGCGCAGCTTGGCGAAGTACTTTGCCAGCCCATGCAATTTCCCATCCGCCGTAAAACAGAAAATCCGGAATTTGCGAGCGCATTGGCTCGGAAGTCGGGATCTGTTTTTTTCCGAAGAGTCGATGCTCCGTGGCCGCTCTCGCCCTCCCGGCAGCTTTTGTGCAGGAGAGCTGCTTGGCACGATGGAACATCATTTCTGTCCACCCATCGTGGACGTGCGTGGGGTGATTCGAAGCAATGCGCAGGGGGTAATACATCGAAGTGGTTTTGGAGAAGTTGTAGAAACTGATCCTGCCCGTCCGAGCCCACTCAGAAGCGTCTTAAGCCTCAAATCGAAAAGCTCGACTTGATTCGTCGTCCTGCTCGCTATCTGGATTTTGAAGAGTTGGCTCACCTGCTTCATGCGGGGAATGAACAGACCCTGCGTTCGCGCGGACTTTTCCTCGTGAAACACTAAGAGGCCATCATCTTTGAATCCCCCATAGAATTTGCACCCCTGATCCCATTGAACGTCTGGGTTGCAAACGTACGGTAATCCCACCATTGACAAGAAGGCAGCGTCGCTGATTTCACCGCTGCACTTCATCCCCACGCCAGTCTCATCAATTACACGCCAGGCATCCTGTAGCCCTGGGGATGAGATCAATTGGTTGCGCAAGATGCCAGCCAAACCTGTCTTGAAGGCCTCACTCTCCGTTCCATTGAGGATGAATGTCGCACTTTCTGTGATGAGGTCCTGATGTTTGCCGCTCATGAAAAATCTTTGATGCCACACTTTATGAGGACACCGCCTCTCTTGATTCGTAGTGTTGCCAACTTCTTTACCAAATCCATTGAATCTCGAACGATGTGAGACTGATATGTTAATGCTCTCTGAAGCTGTACTGCCATCCAATGGCCCCAGCGCAGCATAGATAGGTCTCATTCCAATGTTTTCATTGTTGTGAGTCTTGATGATAGTTTGGGGCGAAGCACGCACGTTGTCAGTCCCTTTCCGGGCCCAACTCAAAATAGCACGCGCGAAAGACATGTCCTGAATACCAGTCTCAAGTACGCTCCACTTGAGCTCATCAACAGATTGGTTTGCACAGTCAGGAGAGCGAACTATCTGATCAATTTGGCAGCCCAATACCTTTAGCTGCTCTTCTTTCAAATTGCTCTTCGGGACTGGGCAGTATCCCCCGTCGTTTGTCTGTGGGCAACGCGCCGATGGATCCATATGTGAGGACTTTCATCGCCAACTGGTGCAAAAGAGTAGAGTTGTTGGCGCTGCCTCTGCAAGCATACTGTCGCCCGCGCGACCGCCTGCAGCATTGCCACATACCGTTGACCACGAATCGAAGGTATTTTTCGATGTGCTCTGGAACTGGACACGCACAGTCTGGCGTTACGTCAGGCTTCCACCGGAGGCGGCGCCAAGGACTCCGATCTTCGTCGTCCATATGCTTGAAGTGATGTTTCCATGTCTGTTCGTTGTGCCAAGATCGAAGGCTAATGGATACATGTTTCATGTGTGGCGCTGCATTGGACCGAAGGACATGCAATTTTGCGCCAGCGTTTGGCCAGATGGCAGAACGAGAAACGGCGTCCCACACATAACATCCAGCCGGCATTCTGTCATGCTTATGCCCTGACAGAATGAATTTTACCCTTGGATCCCTTCGACTTTTCCTTTGGCCTTGCACTGTTTGATCATTTGCCGTCGCCGTTGCCTCCTTTCACCTTGCCCTTGAAGCCTTTGTCCTTGCCTCTGTCTTTGCCTTTTCGCCCCTGCCATTGGCGCCTTTTCACGGTTGCGGACGGGTCATCTCTTTGTCATTGTTTTTGCTTTTGGCCTTGCTTTTGTCGTCCTTGCCTTTGCCTTTGCCTCTTGGTTTTCCTTTCCTCACCCCTCCGGGTGGGGCTTCCTCGTTTTTTGACCCAAAGGTTTTATCCACAACACCGTCCTCCATGGTGCCACCCTCCACGGACTGCACATCTTGAATGCGTCGATGGACACTCCAGCTTTCGGGGCAATGTCTTTCAATTCCGCGATGGCTTTTTTCGATTTTGGCTGTTTGACGTCTGCCATTTTCTGTTCGATCGCCATTGTGGAATACTCTTGGGGCGTCTTATCTCTCAACTCCTTGATCAGCCTCCGGCGATTGAACGCGTTGGCCGAATCATTATTGATTTCCTTCTCGCATCTCGCTTCCGCTTTGTACGCGATGCGTTTGTATAATGAGTTTACATGACCTCCAGCTCTTGCTTGGATAGTGTTGCCATCTGCTCGTCATCATCATCGTTCTCGAGGTCCATCTTCGCCCACACCTTGGCTTGATTGTCATATGCGTTAGTGCACCCAACAACGAAGGCACGGCGTTGAGTGAAAGAACGGAGCTGTACACGCTGTTCTTCCATCTTCTTGAGGTCCAACTCTTTCTGAGCAGCGGCTGCGTACACATGGATGTTCTCCTTCGCCTCACGCGCGCTGGTGCCGGCCTCAATGGTAACTTCAAAAGTTTGAAAATCAACCTTTTGTGGAGTCCAGCAAGGGCGTCTCAAAGTGAATTGGCACCTTCCTCACTCGCATGTGCTCTGTAAGTTCCTGCTGGGTGTCGATGGATTCTAACACTGCCTTCGCCGCGCTTATCGATTTGTTCGTGTTCTGAGGCGACTGGACCTTTGCCCCAAGTGTCCCAGCCATTTTCTTGATGTGTTTTCCAACTGCTCTTACAAAAAGCTTTCTGATCTCAGTCGACGGTGGTCCTGACCTTGATGGGCCCTGGAAACGACAGGGCCGTTTTTTTACCGGTTCCGTTTTGCCGTTTTTGTTACCGGTTCCGATGCCTTTTTTTCACCGGTTCCGTCGCCGTTTTTTGACCGGTCCGGCTCCGGTTCCAATCCTGGAGCCGTTGTTTTTGCCGTTTCCTGTCGGGCTGCCGCCTCCCAGCGCCAATCTTGCTGTTCTAGCGGCCGCGGACCTCGACGAATCGACCGAGACGAGGTGCCGTCTCGGGCGTCTTGCGCCTGGTGCGCCTTCAGGAGGAGCACCAAGCGCAGGACGCTTTCTGATCCAGGAGGCGCCCCTGGATCAGAAGGAGTCCTTCTGATCCAGGGGCACCAAGGACCAAGGGCTCCCCCTTCGGGGCGTTCACTGGCAGGTCGCAAAAATCGCCCAGCTCTCAAGAATTGGTAACCCGGAAATTGAAAGAAGAGCAGATGATATTCATTTTGCGATACAGGGCAATGAGCCTTCAGGGAGTCTGCTAGCCCTTAGTTGGCCTTGCTTGCTCAGTGCTCTAGGCCAAAACAACTACGGATGCGTGTCATGTCTTGGTTGCCAACAATTAGTGAGCTGATGTCGCTCGGATATTAATTGCAACCGACGCGTAATATACACATGTACCGTACAATGTATAATATGATGCCAGTCCCGCAGCGTTGAGTGCCAGTTTCGCTGGAAACGCCAGGGATCAAAATTAACCATTTCGTCGTGACCCAGGCTTCTGTCGCGAAAAGACACTTCGGACACTTATGACACTTCGGTCCGCACCTCTCGGTGGATTGAGAAACGCTCAGCGCAGTGGGAATTGATGGGTGGGAGGGGTCGGATGTCAGATATCTCGCGCGCGAACCTAGCTTGTCCATCTTCCCTCTTCCATCTCCCCCCTCCCTTTTGCCCTCCTCCGACAGGTGCTCTCCTCCTCCTCATCATCCTCCTTGCCGTTTATCTCTTTCTCCTCTTCCATTCTGTCCTTCGCCCTCCCCCCCCCCCCCTCCTCCTTTTCCCCACCACCTTTTCGGCGTTTCCTGGTGCCCCACCCTTTCCCCCCTCCCTCTCGGGCTCCAGTCCACCTCTGACCGATCCCTCTTGCCGCAGCCCCCGCTCTTCTCCCCGCTGGCCCCTCCCCCATCGTGGTGGACGAAAGGGATGGGGTGGGGAAAGCGGTCGGGGGGGGGGGGGGGAGCGGAATCTGCTGCGCGCAGTTGGTTTCGTCCCCGCCCGCTGCGGGGCACGTCCCTCGATGCGTTGTCGCTGCCAGCGCCTCCAGGCGCCAGGGCCAGCTACACCCTCACTTTCGTCCGCCCCGACGTTCTTCCCCCCACCCCTCCAGTTGTAGCCCGTCCAGGCTGGTGCCTTGCCACTGGACCAGCAAATCGCCCAGTGGGAGGAGGAGGCCCGGCCGCAGGCTGCGACGCGACCCAGCCCAACCCTCTGCCTGGTGCTTGCCTCGTGTCTGCGCGTCCCCGTTGTTCATCATTCCTGACGTTTGCCTGGTGCTCGCATGCTGCCGGCGCAGCACTTGCCCGGTGCCTGCTTTATGCTTGTTGTTTGACTGGTGCTTCTCCAGCGCCTGCTCGGGGCCTGTCTGCTGATTGCCTTGTGCTTGCAAGTTGCATACCACCTCCGTGTTTGGTGCTTACCTGGTGCCTGACTGGCACTTGGGATGCTTGCTTGCTCGTTTCGCGTATGCGTCATGCCCGATCCTTGCGCCCTTCAAGCTTGCCGTTGCTCACTAGGGTGGGCAGTTGACAGGGAGAAGCGCCAGATTCTGATTGTGGACGAATGCGGTGCGGTGATTCTTCACGCTTCGCGTGCCCCTACCAGCAAAGACGAAACGATACCCAGGCCAATTGCACTGAACAGGGCAGCGTTGCAGCACGCATCCAGAGATCAATAACACAGGCCTTCGCGGGTTTTTCGCTCTGGGAGCCGCTTGGAGCTATCTTGGTACCCTCTTAGGGGTCATTTTGGGGTAAGGGGACCCTTCGGGAGCCTTCTCTAGGCTGGCCCAGGGCGCAATCGATAGACACATGTGTTTTTCCAGGGAAGGGCGTGGTCTCAGGCTTCTCTTTTGGCTGCTTACCCCCGGAATCGACTTGAAGATGGCCGGTGGAATTATTTGGCGATTCTTACCGAGATCGAAGAGGGTCAGCGGAATTATTTTTGAGGATGTCCCCAGCGAAACGCTTGTTTCAAAATTGGTTGAGGATGTCTCGAGCGAAACGCTTGGTTTGTGTTATAGATTCTTCCTCTCCTGGAGACCTGAATTCGGAGGATGTCTCAGGTGAAATGCTTGTTTTCACCTGCCCAGGTATTGAGGATGTCTCATGCGAGACAAATGGTTTCACGCGTCCAGGCTGCCCAGGCAGGTGTCTAACATGAGGATTCGTTGAGGAATGGCACATCGCAGTTCAGCACGGCGCAGCACACCACAGCCCTCGGCACGGTACACCAAGACAGATACATTCAGCATTGCAACCTTGCACATTCCTTGGCACGCTCCGTGGCGCGTCCCGTGGCGGGTCCCCCTGGCACGTCGCGCGGCGCGTCCCCTGGCACGTCCATTGGCACGTTCCGTAGCGCGTCCCCTTGGTACGTCCCGCTGCGCGTCCCCATGGCACATTCCTTGGCACGTCCCCTTGCGCGTCCCTTGGGACGTTCCGCGGCGCGTCTGGCATGTCCCCCTGGCAATAGCTTTGGGGCAGCTAGTATGTGCTCAGGCAGCTCGAGCTTAAAATCCAGGTCAGTTCGGTCAGGACTCGGATGCACAGGAGGACTCGATCCACAGCGCTATAGAGCACAATCGCGGCATGGCACATCGCAATTCAGCTCGGCACAGCACAGCACTGCCCTCGGCACAGTACATCAAGATCGATACACTCAGCATTGCATTTGCCCGTCGCCCAATCAGGTGTCTTTGAAAACGCTGCCACGCATTTCAGTTCTATATTCCTTTCCAGGTTTGTGGGTCGAATGCAGTTTTTGTATCAGCGCGGCCCCGTCGGAGCCCGACAGATCGTCTCTCGGAGGCCCCCCAAGGACGCTCTTGGGCGATCAAAGGGCACTCTTGGGGCTCCCTTGGGAGATCTTGAAGCAATCCTGAGGCCTCAAGAGCCCATCGGAGGAGAAACAGCAAACAATAGTTATTGACACAACTTATGGCCTCTCGTGGGTATTCTTGCGAGGCTCAGTGGCTGGAGCCGTCTTGGGGTGCTCCTGGAGCCTCTTGGCATCATGCCAGAAGAGGCCGTGAGCTACAGTTTGCTAGACGACCACCTTGGAAGCCATCTTGGAGTATTTGAGGCCATCTAAGTGCTATATGGACGCTCTAATGGGTCGCGGGATGCGCCGTCCAGACCTTCGGCCGCTTTTTCACCGTTTCCGAAAAAGTGTCCCTTGAAAATGGAAACGGCAAAAAAAAGCGACTGGAAACGGAAAAAAAACGGCTCCAGGATTGGACCGGAACCGGTCAAAAAACGGCGACGGAACGGGTAAAACAACGGCGTCGGAACCGGCAACAAAAACGGCAAAACGGAACCGGTAAAAAAACGGCCTTGCCGTTTCCAGAGCCCACTTAGGTCCGGACCCAGGGGAGGGACTTCTCAAGGCAGGTGGACCCCTCCCATTGGCCTGCGGCTGTGAGGTCGGTGAGCCCACGCTTCCACGACGGCCCCGGGCACCACCGACGCGGTCAAAGCCGACCAGGCGAGACGAGACGAGACAAGACAAGACGAGACGAGACGAGACAAGACAAGACGAGACGAGACTCTTTCCTTCCTCCTTCCCTCGGCCCCCTCGGGCTTCCACAGACCAGGGCGCCCCTCGGGGGACTTGGGTTCTCCCTCCCCCCCCCGTCCCCATTCCTTCCCTCCCCTCGGCGCCCGTGTGTGTGTGTGCCTGCATCGCTGGACAAAAAAAACGAGACAAGACTTGACAAGATACGCTAGGACAGCCTCCAGGTCGGCTCGCAAGATTGCCCCATGCCGCCCTGAGAGGGGCTTGAGGCCTCACGGTTCCCTCACGAGAGCTCCGGGAGAGCCCCAAGACTGGCCTACGAGCGGCCGAAGACGGCCCCAGCCGCTCCACATCTCCAAAAGGCCCACAGAGTCCCACACTTCTGGCTCCAAAACGGCCCTATGAGGCCCTCAGGGGCCCCAGGGAATTCAGGAGGCCGGCAAGAGGCCTCCAAGAGGCTCCCAAGAGTCCTGCAAGAGGCCCTTCAGAGGCCCCCAAGCGGCTCCCACGAGGCCCCCAGGAGGCTTCGCTGGGCGAGGGGAGTTCTCAATCGGGGGGCGCGGGGAGTGGTCGGGGAGGAGTTTGAAGCAACTCACACGCCGTAAGCCGCCTTGCTCACTCACGCCTGCCCTCCCACACACGTCCGTAGCACCCTAGTCTCAGCACCTGTGCAGCGGTCAGTTGTGGATGGGTAGCTACCAGGAACTGGTGCAGACGCCAGGTGCGCGACGCTGGCGAGGTGCGCCACGCTTGCCAAGTGCGCCACGCGCACCAGGTGCGCCAGGCGCCCCAGGGGCCCCAGCGTGCCAGGCGCGCTTGGTGGGCCAGATGCGCTGCGTGCTCCAGTCGCGACAGGTGCGCCACGTGCGCGACGCTAACAGCAGCACACATCAGGGAACACATCGACCCCCCACACCACCATCAGTGTCAAAACCAATGCAGCATGGCGGCGGGGTGGCCATCATGGTGCATGGCATGGGCACCCACAATCACATATTTGCTTTTGACAGGAGTGGTCGTCCTGCGCACATGGGGCAATATGCTGACACACCAACCGTCCCTGACAAACACCGATACAACTTGATCGCTGGGAGCCCGCGTTTGGCCAAGTGTTTCCCGCAGTGCGGGCGGCAAAGCGTATTTTTCCTGGAAAGGCCTGAGCCTAGGGTTCTCCTTTAGTAGGTTTACCCCCGGCCTCGACTTGACGAGGGTCGGCGGAGTTATTCTGCGATAGTTAACGAAGTCAAAGAGGGTTCGCGGAATTGAATGTTGAGGATGTCCCGAGCGAAACGCTTGTTGTTCAGAATTGGTTGAGGATGTTTCGAGCGAAACGCTTGTTTTCTGTTGTAGATTGTCCTCGCATTGGGGACCAGAATTCAGAGGATGTCTCAGATGAAATTATTTTTGTTCACGTGCCCAGGTCTTGAGCATGTCTCGAGCGATACGATTGGTTTCACGCCTTCAGGTTGTCCACGCAGATGTCTAGCATCAGGATGTGTTCAGGATGTCTCGAGCAAGATGCTCGTTTTCACGCGTCCAGGTCGTCCAGGCAGATGCCCAGCATGAGGATTTGCTGAAGATGTTTCGAGAGAAACGCTTGCTTGCAGGTCGCCCAGGCGGATGTCTAGCATGATGATGTGTTGAGGATGTGTTGAGCGAAACACTCGTTTTCACGTGCCCAGGTCGCCCAGGCGGATGTCTAACATGAGGAGTTGTGAAGGATGTCTCGAGCGAACCGCTTGTCCCCAGCACATTCCGTAATTAGCACGTCCCCATGGCACGTCCCCTGGCACGTCGCCCTGGCGCGTCCCTTGGGACGTTCCGCGGCGCGTCCTCCTGACATGCCCCCCTGTGAATTAGCTCTGGGGCAGCTACTATGTGCTCAGGCAGCTCGAGCTTAAGATCAAGATCGGTTCGGTCAGGACTCGGATGCACGGGAGGATTCGACTCACAACGCTATAGAGCTATAGAGCACGATCGCGGCATGGCACATCGCATTTCAGCACGGCGCAGCACAGCACAGCCCCCGGCACAGTACATCAAGTTCGATACACTCAGCATTGCAACCCGGCACGTTCCCTGGCACGTTCCGTGGCGCGTCCCGTGGCGAGTCCCCCTGGCACGTCGTGCGGCGCGTCCCCTGGCACGTCCCCCGGCACGTCCATTGGCGCGTTCCATAGCGCGTCCCCTCGGCACGTCCCGCGGTGCGTCCCCGTGGCACGTCCCCTGGCACGTCGCCGGGCGCGTCCCTTGGGACGTTCCGCGGCGCGTCCTCCTGGCATGTCCTTTGTCAATTAGCTCTGGGGCAGCTTCTCTGTGCTCAGGCAGCTCGAGCCGAAGATCCAGATCAGTTCGGTCAGGACTCGGATGCAGAGGAGGACTCGATCCACAACGCTATATGATATAGAGCACGATCGCGGAATGGCACGTCGCAATTCAGCACGGCGCAACGCAGCACAGCCCTCGGCACGGTACACCAAGATCGATACACTCAGCATTGCAACCTTGCACATTCCCTGGCACGTTCCGTGGCGCGTCCCGTGGCGAGTCCCCCTGGCACGTCGTGCGGCGCGTCCCCTGGCACGTCCCGTGGCACTTGAAGGCACGTCCCGCGGTGCGTCCCCATGGCACGCCCCCTGGCACGTCGCCGGGCGCGTCCCTTGGGACGTTCCGCGGCGCGTCCTCCTGGCAATTCCCCCTGTCCATTAGCCCCGGGGCAGCTCTTTGGTGCTCAGGCAGCTCGAGCTTCAGATGTTGGTCAGTGCGGTCAGGACTCGGATGCACAGGAGGACTCGATGCACAGTGCACGATCGCGGCAGGGTACATCGCAAGTCCGCACGGCGCAGCACAGCACAGACCTCGGCACGGTGCAGCAAGATCGATACACTCAGCACAGCACTGCAGTTGCCCGTCGCCGAACCAGGTGTCCTTGGTAACCGTGGCCATCCTCTCCAGTTCTATATATTTCTTTCTGGCTTCGTGGGTCGATCATGGTTTCAAACAGTTTTGCACTCAGGGGTTCTTGCCGGGATTCCCTCAGGAGCCAGATGGGTCAGCCGAGGTTTCGCCTGGTACCCGTCCGTAGGCGCCTCGTATGCGCTGGGCGGCCGCTGCCACCACATACTCCAGATTTCGTAGTAAAAGGGAGGGGGTCTGGACCCTCCAAGACAAGCCATTTCAGACCGCCCCCGTGGGAGAACCCTCCAAAACATCGTCCCCAGACCCCCCAGGCCCTCCAAGATAGCCTGGAAGAGACCCCCCCCGAAATGAGACCCCCCTCCCTTTATTACGAAATCTGGGGTAGTTTCCACACTGTTTACATCACATAGCTTGCACTCCCACGTACGTAGATGGCACATGGCTTGAACCGCATAACTTACACCTGCACGACATAGCGTACACCACTGAGCTTGCACCACATAGCTTGTACCACGTAGCTTCAAATCATAGCTTGCACCACATTTATGCTACCATATGTATACGACTGTATATGTACGTATATCTTAAGGATTTCGCCCTCTACCGCCGGCCCGCCCCCCAGTACAAGTGCGTGCGGCTGGCTGCGTGGATAGCGCCGTGGGTGCTTCTCGTGGCAGGCTTCTTGGTAGCGTCTGCGGGTCATTGTTGGAGCTTCTTGGAAGCCGTTGTGGATCATCTTAGGGGCATGTTTTGGGTCTCTTGGGGGTCTCCTTGGGGCCTCTAGGGGGCCTCTTGGGGGCCTCTTGGAGTCTCTTGGGACCTTCTAGGGGCCGCCTGGGGTCTTCTCGGGGCGGAAAGGTTGAGTTTTCGGTTCGTGGACTCCCTCTTGGGCCTCTCTCGGGACCGTCTTAGGGCTCTTTTGGGCCGTCTGGGGTGCCTCTTGGACCGTCTTGGGGCCCTCTTCGGCCGTCTTTGGGCCGTCTTAGGGGCCTCTAGGGCCGTCATGGGAGCTTCTAGGGCCGTCGTGTGGCGATCTTGGGAACCTCTTGGTCCGTCTCAGAGCGTCGGAAAGCCGAAACGGCGAGGAGGCCCACAACCCTCAAACACGTTAGGAAAATCGTTGATTTCTGCTTCGTGGGACCGTCTTGGGAGGACTCTTGGAGGCCTCTTGGGCCGTCTTGGCAGCATCTTGGGCCGTCTTGGGGCCATCGTGGGACATCTTTCGCCGTCTTGGGCTCCTGAGGCTCTCTTCGGATCCTCTTCGGGCAATCTTGCAGGCCTCTTGGGCCGTTCTTTCCGCGTGGTGGCGTCACCATGAGAATCCTGGGGTGGCCCTGAGCAGCCAGGATTTGAGATTTACCCTCCCCGTTGGCTGTTTGGTGGCGCGGCGGGGCCCCCTAGCAGACAGTAAACAGGAGGCAGGAAACAGGACTTAAGAGACAAAAGGCGAAACAACAAATCACAGCACATAGCACATGACAGCAGACCGCACACACCTTCGCAGCCTTGCGCCCCCAGAGGGGGCCAGCGGAGAGAGAGAGAGAGAGAGAGAGAGATATTCAAGTAGCACCACGTGGCTTGCACATCCACGGTGCGAGATCTTTCTGTTTGGGGTCCATGTTGGCTAATTTTGTATGGTTTTCTGGCCATATTGCAGGGGACGCATGGTTTCGGGTCGGCGGTGCGTGGGGGTGGGGGCGTTTACTTATAAGGAGCTGCGATGAAACCTCGAAGGGGCAGAAGAGGGTTGGAATAATCATCTGCGCCCAGAGGGCTGATGTGATTCACCGATTCGGTTCCCTGCGCAGTCGACCTCTCGAGATGATTTCATCATGTTCGGGTATGCTGCCCACAGATGCCCCGTCAATTCCTCACAAATGGCCGCCCTCTCTCCATTCCAACCAAAAGTGTGACAGGAGCGGTTCGTTCTGAGCAGCGTTCACGCAGGAACTGGATCTCCACGCCGGGGGAAAGGAGGGCTTGTGTCGAAGGGGTCGGGAGGCAGGGAGGAAGGGGGCCTTTGGTTGCTCGCCCCCTCTCCACCTCACCCTCCCTGCCTCCCTCCCTAGTTGGTCTCTGTGTGTGTGAAGGGGGGGGGGCGGGCGGGCTCCTTGCTGCCTGCATCGCCCCAGGGCTCCGGCGCTTCTGGCGGCGGCAGCTCGGACCTGTCCGTGGCCCTTGGGCTGTTGCGGCTGCTGGAGGGCCCAACCTCGGAGGCCCGCACTGCAGCAGAGGGGGCGGTGGGCGGAAGAGCAGAGGCGGGGGAGGGCGGAGAGCGGACGGGGGGGAGGGCGGAAAGGGGAAGGTGGAGGGCGGATAGGGAGGGGGAGGGCGGCAGGCTGCAGGGACGGAGGGCGGAGGGGGATGGAAATAGGTAGGGCGGGGAAGAAGAAGGGAGGATGAGGGAGGGATGGAGGGAGGGAGCAGGGGGGGAAGGAGGAGTGCCGAGTGAGGTAGGGGGAAGGACGAGTTCGGTGGAGAGGGACGGGGACTATGCTGGAAGAGCGCACCAAAGCTCCATGAACACATTATGGCCTGAACTCGGCGCGGCCTGAGGCGACGGGCCTAGGCCGCTCTTTCAAAAAGGCACGAACAGCCCCTGCGGACCTCGACCTACACGAGCGCTACCAGCAGACCCCAGCAGCCAGCCGAGCATCAGGAAGGGGAAAAAACACAGACAAAATTCATCGCCGACTCCCAGGACAACGTTGAAACATATGGGGAGTGAGGGGGAAGACAAACACGGGGAAATACGGGGGATCCAGTTCTTTGTGTGTCTTTCTTTGTGTGTGTGTGTCCTTCGGCCCCTTCAGAGTAGCTCACCAGGGCAGCCCAGGGCGCGGCCGCACCGGCAGGCGCCGTGCGGCCGCACTGTCGGGGGCGGAAAAGAGGGGGGTGATGACTAGGGGGGGGTGGATATCATGGCGTGGGCCACGATATTTCCCCAGATTCCGTGGCGCCTCTTCTGGCTTCATCACGTCCCTGGCCCCCCCGCTGGGCCGCGCACATGCCGCCGGGCATGATTTGCACCCCCCCCTCTTGGACACCCCCCTGTTGGCCGCTGCCGACACTGGCCGGGAGGCCAGCGGCCCCAGGTCGGGCGGGCCTGCGCACCCCGCGCCCGCGCCGCGCCGCGGCGGGTGCCACTCGCCGCCTCGCCGTCCCCAAAGAGGGGCCGTGGTGCGGCGCGCCTCGGGGGTCCGCGCCCGCGCCCCGCCCACCGGGGGCGCCCCGGGAGCGTGAAGACCAGCTCCTCCTCCTCGTCCTCCTCCTCCTCCTCCTCCTCATCCTCCCCCCCTCCTCCTCCTCCTCCTCCCCCTCCTCCTCCTCCTCCTCCTCCTCCTCCTCCTCCTCCTCCTCCTCCTCCTCCTCCTCCTACTCGTCCTCCTCCTACTCGTCCTCCTCCTCCTCCTTCTCCTCCTCCTCCCCTTCCTCCTCGCGAGCCTGGAAGGCAGGGAGCCTGGCAACACGGGGGGACTGACGCCCCATCCGCCCCGGCGGGAGGGCCTTATCAGGGAGCCCGGGCGCGCAGGCCCCCCCCCCCAGCCCTCCAGGAGTCCTGCGGGCTCGGTCGCGGCACGATCCTCCTCCTGCTCCTCCTCCTCCTCCTCCTCTTCCTCCTCCTCTTCCTCATCCCTCCTCCCCCTCCTCCTTCTCCTCCTCCTCCTCCTCCTCCTCCTCCTCTTCCTCCTCCTCCTCCTCCTCCAGGAGTCCTCCAGAGTGTTGCTGTCTCCACGATGAGGCAGGCGGCACCAGCCATCCCCAGCGGGATGTGATCGCTGGGCTTGCGCGAGAGGGGGGGGAGGGGAAGGAAGCGGAGGCAGGAGGGGGCGGGGGGGAGGAGGGTCGAGTGGAGGGCGGCGACGGGGAGGGGCGGTTTGCAAAGCGTTGTAAGGATTTAGGAAGCAGCTTATTGTGATTGCGCATGTGTCACCACTGTTTCTCCCTCTCCCTCCTTCCGCCGTTCACCTCGCCCTCTCTCTCTCTCTCTCTTTCTCTCTCTCTCTCTCTTTCTCTCGTTCTCCCTCTCTCTCTCACTCTCTCTCTCTCTCTCTCTTTCCTTATCTCTCATTGCATATACATGTGTTTTTATATGTATATTGAGATCGCTTCGCGTCACCCCACCAGCCCATCCAACCACAATGCCCAGGCGAGTTGTGCTGATCAGGGATGTGTAGCCTCTTGGGGCCTCCTGGGGGCCGCTTGGGGGCCTCCTGGGGGCATCTTGGGAGCCTCTTGGGGCCGCTTGGGCGCCTCTTGGGGCCATCTTGGGACCCTCATGGGGCTCTCTTGGGGGCCTTGTGAACATCTAGGAGGATATCGACTAAAGGGTGTGTGTGTGTGTGGGCGTGTGTCCAATTAGCGCCCCCCCCGCTGGAGCCCTTCCCATGTCGCTTATTACGGCCTTTTTGGGGGGCTTTTGGGCGCTTTGAGGCTGTCCTCGGGCCATCTTGGCTCAAGTCGCCTCTTGGCTCAAGTGGCTCAAGGCCCCGTGGGGCGCTTTCTAGTAGGGTAAGTATCGTACCATTCAATATTCCCGACACTTCGGTACCATGTCGATGTTTTTTTCTCTACGGGCTGGTGCTGACGCTCGCGCGCCAGGCACACCTCTCCGGCTGTTGTTCAAGCAGCACAGGATTCACAGTCCATTGCGTGAAATGGATGGACCCGATGACGCTTCGTACGCCAGTGCGCTACGACGATATTAAGCGCAACTTGCCGATGCCGGGGACAGCAGTAGCCAGAATAACAAGATGGCTGGGGAGCCTTTGACGGTGAGCGCCTTCAAAGAGATTTTCAATGAGCAGCTCGACCCGATCCGCCAACGCATCAACGCAATGAAACTTCACTGAGTTTTGCATGGAGGTTTCGATGCGCTAAGTTTGCCCTTATTTCCAGCGCCATCGTCGACATTGCGACACGGCTGGAGATCTTGGAGTCCCGGGATACTTCGCGCGCGCCTCCTCCGGGTCCATCGGCGACAACGGGGTCCGACGCGAACATTGACACGAACGCCCAGAGGAAACTACAAGAACTGGAACGGGAAATCCAACGACCCAAACGTTGAGGAAGCGCTTGCTTGCCCAACAATTCGAATGACAAGCGCTCTAGCACGGCTGTTTTCGGGAATTTGGAAGGATTTACGATGACCAACGCGGCTTCCGAATGGATGCGGGACCAATTATCGCAACGTGGCGGACCCCTCCCCCCATAACATTCTACTTGGAGGGGGACGCTACCAACATGCTATTTGCGGAGTTCCCGGGCACGACGGAGCGCGACACAGCAGTTGCCCTTGTTAGGAGCGACGTTCTGAAGGCGCTGGAAGATATGCGCAGATTTTTGGCGATCCGGGCCACGGGCGGCATGGGGTGCAGGTCCGGAGAAAGAAATCGGAAATGAGGCATGCGCCAGGTGTGGCCCCACTTGACACTTGACATCAGAGCCGATTTTGTTGGACATAATGTTCTTCCGCGCGCTATTCTTAGCACTGGGCGCATCCGGGACAAGTATGCCGATGCGCCCATATCCGCGGAATCGCACGCGCGTTCTGCAGCGGGCATGGGCAAATATACAAGACCGCAGCGCCAACAACGCGCTCCATATTCACAATCTTCGCCACCTTCTTTTATTGTTCCGGCTCCGCGTACACGTTCTTCTTCTCGGCCTTCCCGGGCCCCCCCGACGCGCCAGGCTGCGTTGGCGCAGTCTTGCAGGTCGCTGCGCGCTTGGATTCGGCCGCAACGAGAACGCGAACAACTCGGCGCGCAGAATCTTGGCACATGGAAAGTTGAAGGCTTCCGCGGAGATTCATGTGTCAAGGTGTCAGAGATTATCGTTTCAACGGTTGCTCGGCGCCTTCATGTCGCGGCCGTGCAGGAGACTCAGTCACGCGGTTCCGAATGCTACGATGATTACGGTTCCATGGGTTGCGTTTTTGGAGAATCGGATTTTGCCCATTGACAGGTGGTTCGGGCAGGCTTTATCGTAGCTTCATGGGCTCGCTCTGCCATAGTAGCGTTCCAGGCGATTGCGCCGCGTCTGGCATCGTTGCGAATTGCAGCATTACGCGGTTCATTGACGCGCGTCCATTTACGCGCCGCAGAGCGGGCACGAGCGCGAAGTCCGCCGAATGTTCTTCGCATGTGTATTGGGCGCACCGCGGCCTACTACGCGACATAGCACTACGTCTGTACCTGGCGACCAACGCGAAGCAGAATACATCTGCGCGCATGTTGTTTGGGCTGATGTTTTTCTGAGTCTGGCGCGTCGGGAACCGATGTCAAACTGGAAATTTCTACTTGTACACTGCGTCGCTACAGACATGACCCTTGCAAATCCGCTGTTCAGATATCCTTTTTAAACAGCCGGTCGCGCGCGCGCGCCCCGGCGCGGCCCCCGTGGGCAGCGACGTCTCGCCGACAGAATTCGCTCGGATCGACCGCGCGCTTTGTCATGCCTTTCTACTTCCTTGCGCGAACCTCTGCAGCGCGCGCCGGGCCGAGGCTTTGAGCGGCCGCCGCTGCTTGATGGCGGTGCAACTTCGGGTGGCATTCGAGAAAACACGTTCACGCGCAGACCCGCGTGGACAAAGCTCCGGCGTTGGGGTCGGCCTGGCAGATTTCACGAGTCGTCCTCGCAGCAGCTGGGGGGGGCGCTCGCGCTGCTTGTTGCTCTCTTGACGTAGCCGCGGTGGAAATCATTTCTTCTGTTGACGCTGCGACAGATACTCTGCGACGCAAGCCGCGACCTGCCTGGCGGCCGTGGACGTCCCAGGTGCCTTTGGATTTAATCGAACAGAGGAACGCGCGCAGGCGAATGGGCGACGTTGGCAGCGAGAGCTCGCTTAACAGCTATCCGGAAGGCTGCCCGGACGGGCCGCGCAAGGTGGGCAGACGATTCGCTCGCTGGAGGTTGCCGGGGCGCGGCCGAGCAACGGAGGAAGAATGCTCGAACCAAACGCGTTGGAGTCAGAGACGCTCGCAACGATCTTACCGATGCCGAGCGTCGCCCTGATGCTTGGGCCGACTACTGCGTAAAAGTCCCGTGGGAAGTCACGTTCTCAGAGGTGGCCCCCGCAGTTATTTCCTACGAGCGAGTTGCTTTGCGTTCTGAATAGGACGAAGACTGGCAAAGCATCGGGGCCAGGCGATGCGCTGCCAGACGCTTGGAAGGTTGCGTTTAAAGATGCACGGCCACGTCAGGCACCACTGGGGGTGCGCCAAAGATGTTGGACAGGAAAAGACATGCCAGAGACATGGCGAAAAGCAAACAGCATATTACTCTTCAAGAAAGGAGACGTGACCTCGCCGAGTAATTATTGTCCGATCTCGCTGCTCTCTGTCGGGCACAAAGCTCTGGTGGCTATGCTACGCCAGCGACTGCATCGAGGTGGCGCGGAAGATCGATTGCGAGTTTCCCAATTCGGATTCAGACTTCGCCGGGGCACCGCGGATGCGCCCATGCTGGTGAGATGCGCGATCGACGCAGCACTCCTGGACAACAGTAGTGGTCTTGCTTTTCTTCAATTGGACTGGGGCAGTGGCTTCTGGCCGTCTGGCGCCAGATTGTCTGCGCGCTGCTCTGTCTCGGTTTAGGTTGCCCCCGCCCTTCGCGCGCATGGTCAACGGGATTTGCTCGCGCCCTTATTCCACCGTCTTTGACCATTGCGGCGCATCTTCGCGACGACGCCAGGCAACAGGGAGCGCTCAGGGATGTCCTTTATGCCCGCATTAAATTACTATTGTGCAAACTGCAGTGCTCTCAGACGCCCCGCCTGACCTGCGCCTTCAGCGGGGCCTGGACTATGCGGTTACTGGGGGCGTCTTATTCATTGATGATATTGCACTTGCTTCGCAACGCCGTGGGGTGCTGCAGCGCGCGTTGGACGCCGCCGCGTTGGGAGGGCAGGAATACGGACTGGAATTTAACTGGGACAAGACAGTACAAATCCAGATTGGGTCCGACGCTTTGGTCAGGGAGCCGGACGGGCGCCCAAACAAAAGAGCCCAATCAAATGGGGGGGCTTCGTCACTCGTGGCGGACGGGCTGGCGGCGAATTACGAATGCGCATGGGGGATGCCAGGGGGGCATTTCAGCAGCATTCGAAATTGCCGGCGCATTCTGCCGTTGGGTGGCGGCGCAAACTGCTCATTTACAGCAGCTGCGTGGTCGGTAAACTGTTGCGTTCATCGGACTCGCCGCGGCCCCTGAAGCAAGACATGGAAAAGCTCGACGCATTCCATTGCAATTGTCTTCGCCGAATTTCGCGGGTTTCCCACTCATGCACGCGGCGCGTCAGCAGCGCGACGGCGTCGGCAAACGTCGAATCGAGACCATTGTCTCCTGTGTTACGCTAACGCCAAATGTGGTGCTCCACAGGAAGGAATCTTCCGAGACCGACAGGTCGCTCGCGAGGAGACCTGCGCGCGACGGCGACGGCGACGGCGGAGACTGGGCGGGCCGCGGGCGCCGGGGGCGCCCCAGACAGAAGTGGGCAGCCTGTGTTTACAACGCGTTATTACTGCGCGCATGCACGCGGGAGCGCCGCTGTTGCTCGCGCGATTTTTGCCCGCGCGTCTGTGGGGGGCGCGGGGCCGCAATCAGTCAGTCAGTCGGGCCATGTTGGGTCTCTCTTGGGGCCTCTTGGGCTATCTTGGAGCCGTCTTGAGGCGTGGGGGGCCCGTTCGAAGCGAGCGGGCGAGAGGGCCAACATCAACGATGGTCCTCAGGTTTCGGGCGGCGTTTTTCTGCAGGGGCCTTCCCTGGGAGTCTCCGTGGCCAATTGGGCGCATCTTGGCGCCGTCATGGGGCATCTGGGAGGTATTTTGGAAGCCATCGTGGGCCATCTTGGACCCCGCGGCGGCGCCATGGGGGGCCGCGTTGAAAAGTCTGGGGCCACCTTGGAGCCCCCATGGGGCGAGAGCATCCGAATGATGCCCCGAATGGCCAAAATCGTTGAAAACCATGTGCGCTCGTGCATTCAATGTTTTTGGGTTGATCGACGAGCGGGCGCATTAAATTAGCGTCGCCCCTCTGTAGCTCTCAACGTCGCTTCTTGGGTCCCCCGCAGGGCGTTCTTGGGGCGGTATTGGGCGCTCTTGGGGCACTCTCGTGGCCATCATGGCCCCCTCTCGGGGTTATTTCGGACCCTGTTGGAGCCGTCTTGAGGCCTCGGGGGCCCGTCGGGAACGAACGGGCGAGAGGGCTATCATCGTTGATTTGCATCGCTCGGACGTTGGACGGATTTGGGCTTCTTGGGGGCTTCGCAGGGAGGCCCCGTGGCCACTCTGGCCCGCCTTGGATTGGCATTGAGCTTTCTCAGAGCAGGTTGGAGGCCATCCTGAGCGATCTTGCGCTACCTTGGGCCATCTTAGGGGCTCCCCGGGGCTTTCCGAGGCCCTCTTGCAGCCGTCTTGAGACCAGGGCCGCCCCGTGACATTTCGCCGCCGCCCCGCCCCCCTCCAGGTCCAGGGGGGGGGGGCACTCCCGAAGGGGGAATAAAGGGGGTTGGAAGGGGAAGCGCTCTAAACCATTCGCGCCCTAAAGGGCCGGTGGGATTTTCGCCCCACGCCTTCTGGCAGTTCTTGCGCCGTCTCATTTGATCGTTGGGGGGGCCGAGTTGCAGCCCTTGGCCCGCAGACGCCCGCGTGGGCCAAACCCGTGAGCTGCTTCGACGCATAATGTTTTTGTTGGGACTTGGTCTTCGGCTCGGCAACCGGCCCAGGGGAGGTCATCCACTGCGCGCCAGGGCTCGGGACAGCCCTAGGATGCCCCTAAGACGGGAGTTCACGACGGCCCAGGGGAGTTTATAATTGGCCAAGATGGCGCCACGACGCCCCCAGATAGTCCCCGCAGGGCCCCTGCTCATGCCCAGACATGCGAAAAGGGCCCAAGAGGCCCCAGGATAATTGGTCGAATGCCCGCGACAGCTAAGAGGGCCCCTCCTAGAGGCAATGGCCCCCAGGCTGCCCAATGGGCATCGAGGGGTTGGAAGCAGCGCGCGACATGGCCCCCAATTTGCCCCATGAGGAGCAAATAACGGCCGAAGCGGAATCAGCAGTACGCAGCAGCAAACAGCAAGCAACGCCCAGCAGCGGCAATCAGCACCGCAAGGGGCATCATGTTGCAGAAACAACAGCAAGCGGCTCAAGCATCAACGCTTCTCGTCGTGCCCGAAACCGTCGCTCCAGTAGCGCGGGCCCGCGAGGTGTTCCCAGGCCCTGTGTCCCCCTGGGAGCGGAGAGCCATTGCCGCGCGCTAGAGATCGTGACTCTGCGAGTGCAGACCGCCCATTTGCACGTTGGAGGGTCGTGGGCAAAGCGGCCAGGCAGGAGGGGCGCGGTCCTGCGTCTTGCTTTTTCGCCCCGCAAGGAGCAGGAAGGTCCCGGTTTGGCGTGGTTCGGTCAGGTTCCGAAGTGCATCCGTGTCGCCTCGGTTCGGTGTCAGAGCTTTCCGGTTCGGTTCGGTTCGTCGTTGAGGATTAACGCGCGGTTCGGCCCGGCTCGCCATGTTCTTGGCTCCGGTTCGGCCACGTTCGCCACTAGGCGCGCCGCGCTCCCACCCCTCCTCTTTCTCGCGGCGCGCCACGCGCGCAGCGCGTTGCGCGCGGTGTGAAAGCGCGAACGGGCTTTCCTCAGCGCGCGCGCGCGCTCTCCGCGGGAAGGCCCGGCCCAGAACCTCGGGCGCGGGCCTGCTTGCGAGGGCGCGGGCCCTGCTCTGGAAGAAGGGCCGCGGGCGCGGGCCCCGGCCGCGCGCGCGAACGGAGCGGCGCCCAAAGCGCGGGTTTGCGGCGGTAGTTCGGCGGCGAGGGCGCGGACCCCGACCGCGTGCGCAACGGGCAGAACTGCCCGGGCACGGGCCTGGGGCGCTAGCTTTTTGCGGCGAGTGCACGGGCCCCGGCCGCGAGCGCAACTCGCAGCAGCCACCCGGGCACGGGCCCGCGGGGTCTCGGCGGCGATGGCGCGGGCTCCGACCGCGCGCGCGAAAGGAACGGCCACCCAGGCGCGGGCCTGCGGCGCTCGCGCGGCGACGAGGGCGCGGGCTCCGACCGCGAACAGGAAGACGGCGGAAGATGCAGCCGCCCAGGCGCGGGCCCGCGGGGCCGGCGCCGCGCCGCTGCGAGGGCGCGCGGGCCCCGACCGCGGCCGGCGGCGGAGGCGCGGGCCCCCGACCGAAAGCAAAGGCCCGGGGCGCTGAGTGGCGGTGGCAAGGGCCCCGACCGCGGCCGGCGGCGGAGGCGCGGGCCTGCTTGCGAGGGCGCGGGCCCCGACCGCGAACAGGAAGAGAGCCCCTCCTCTTCTTCCCCCCCCCCTTCCCCTCCAACCCCGCCCCCCCATGAATGAGTGGGGGGCGAGGGTGGAGACGGCGAGGAAGGATAACGACAATTACCTATGCGACCACCCTGCAGGTGGCGGGGAGGTCGGGGGAGGCCCAGCAATGGGCAACTGTTGCGATTGTACTGCGCGGGCGCGTTGGACACCAAAGCGCAACTGGACTTCTGCGCCTGCGCTTTTTCGTTTCTCGCAGTGAACGTATAATCGATGACCTTCGGGTCCAGGGCCCTCGCGTGCCACTTGGCGCTCATGGCCGTCTGGGCGTTCATGATCTTCAGCGTCTCCACATTATTGTCGAGCATTTCGGCTGGCAAAGCCTGGCCCCTCGTAGCGAAGCCGAATGAAGTGCGCGACCGAAGAGGGCGCGCTTCCGGCCCCCCCGCGTGCCGAGCGCAACAGAAGCCTCGAGCCGAAATCCCTGAGCGGTAAGCAAGTTGACGGGGGGCGGACCCAACGTCTCACTCAATCGATCTCACAATGGACCCCACCATCGATTTCACAATCGATCTCTCCCGATCGATCACCATCATCATCATGATCAATCAACAACAACAACAACAACGCGGGTGGTCATCATCATCAACAACAATATCATCATCAACAGCATCATCACCACCATCACCATCACCATCATCCTCATCACCATCATCACCTTCAACACCATCATTTATCACCATCATCATCATCATCACCGCCATCACCATCATCATCAACATCATCAACATCATCATCATCATCATCATCGGGGCACTGACGGGGCACGGGCGGGGCACCAGCGGGACGCCGCGGGCCCCCAGACGCCCGGACGGCAATCATTTGTTCCGGCCGCGCCTCAGCCACGCGGGGCCCCGGCGGGGCACCGGGCGGGGCACCGCTGGCCCCCAGACGGCCGGACGGCAATCATTCGGTCCGGCCGCGCCTCAGCCACAGGAGACTTTCTCTCGCCCGCCCACGCAGCTTCGCCTCGCCCGCGCGCGCGGCACGCGCGAACACGAAACCGAAATCGATTTCCCGATAGGGGGGCTCTCCATTCCTCTTCGGTCTCACTCCCCAACCTCCGATGATATTCCCATGCCGCGCATCGCTGGGGCCCAGGGGCGCGTTTGCGCAGAAGCTCGCACTGCCCGAAAGTGACTGCCGGAAGAAGTGCGATCCCCGCCGTGCCACCCCGCGCCCGTCTGCCGCAGGCGCCACTGGCCAAAGACCAATCATTTTCGCGTCAACGGGTGCGCGCTCGGAGTTATCGACCCCGCCCAATGAAGAGGAGCCCTCTTGCCGCCCCGCCCCCCCGCCTTCATCCCCCCTCAGATCTGAAGACCCAGTGCTGTTCCGCTGTATGCAGTTTTCCAGTTCAGTCAATTTACGTCGCAAGTATTAAGCTCGGGCTGCATCTGAAATTATGTTCAGGACATCGCGCACCCACAGACTGCGGGCAAAACGCTTGCATCTGCAACGGATCATTCGTTCCGTAGCAGCGGCCGCTCGAGAGCGCGCAAAGGGCGCATCTTCCCTTTTCGCGAACCCGCGCTCCCACGCCCGAGTCCGGCATGCCGGGCAGCGGCGCGAGCGGCTCCAGAGCCGTCGCTCGGGCAGCAGGTCCAGCCGTCGGTCTTGCAGGTCTCCAGACAGGCGCCGCCGCCGCGCTGCGGACGCCCTCGGGGGGAGGTCGAGGGCGAGGCGTCGTGCCGGGCCCCCCGTCGGGCCCGCCGGCGCCGGCAACTGCGGGCGAGCGAGCCCGGGCGCCCCCGAGCCCCTGCAGGAGGCGCTCTGCCGGCGGCTGCCCGCGTCGCCGGCGCAAGCGGCGGTGGACAGCGCGGAGGACTTCCTGACGAGGGCGGTCCCTGATGCGCCGCCAGACCTCGAGAGCGCCGCTGCGTCTCTCCGCGACGCAGGGTTCGCCGTGGGCTGGCAGGTGGCCCACGCGCCCATGGAGGTCGCAAAGACCATCTTGTCGCCGACCGACTTTCCCAGAGAGCTGACCCTGGTGGCGCTCGCTCAGCAGCGCCACCGCGCCGCGGACCGCGTGTCCAGCGTGGGCGCGATGACCCGGGCCCTCGCGCAGGTCGCCTGCCCCCGGGAGGCCCAGGCCAGGGCTCAGAGGCACCGTGGAGACGCTCGCGCAACGCCGGCTCGTCTTCGGATGGGCCCCGCGGCAGGTGCGACGGGGAGTTCGACGCTATTCGTGCCCGGGGATGCGCGGGGCCCCCAACGTCGACCACGGCCACATGAAGGACCACGAGGCAATGAAGCCAGTCGTCCGGGCGGCCAGGAGGGCGGCGCCGTCGGGCCCGGACAAGAGCCGGCACTTCTTGCGTCGTGGGCCTCTCGAGAAGTGGGCGCCGCAGTGGCTGGGGGCCGCGCCCTCCGCGGGGGGCATGACGCACGCCCAGTGGGCGGCTTGCTCCTGGCGCAGCTGGCCGCCCGAGCCGCCAGCAACCAGGGGGCGGCCCCCCTGCGTGGCTTCCTGCGTCTGTTGTTGAACATGGACCAGGTTGCCGTCGAGGACGCGCGCCGCGTGGCGTGGCCCAGGAAGCGGAATGGTGGGCCGGCGTCTCGGAGCGCTGCCGTCGCGGTGACCGAGCGGCCCAGCCCGAGAGCTTCTTGACCGAAGTGAGCGAGAACAGGCGCGCCCGCGCGAGGGCGGCCGCCAACTACCAGCATCAGCGCGACCGCGCCCTTCAAAACCCTCAGGGCCCCGAAGCACCGCGCCAGCGCCGCGGCGTTCTCCGGCCGAGGACAACAACTGCAGCAAGGACAGGGGCCACAAGGGCAAGGGTCTAGCCATGGAGAAAGGCGGCAAAGTCTCCGCCAAGGCCAAAGGCTGATCGCTGCCATCGGCCGCCCTTTGCTTTTTTATTCAGCTGGCATCCGGCGCTGGGCGGCGCCCAGGGAAGCCTTGGGCGCAGCCCTGCACTTCCCCGCGACGGGGCAGCGACTACTTTGAAGACCTACATGACTCATTCGAGGTCGGCCCATCGGTTCCTTCGACTAAATGTCGATTGGCATGCCAAGTCTGCGCGGCATGTTCTGAGGGGCCAGGAGAAGATGGCTGAGCCGCCGCGCCATAAATGGGCGCTCCACTCGCAGCGGGTCCGGAAGCTGCTGGCCCGCGCGGAGGCCCGCAATGATTTCGAACATGCTGCTTTGTATGCGGTTGGCCGGCTGCGCATGTTCCGTGCGCCGTCGGAATGCGCCCCTCTCGAGACTGAAGGGGCCCACTCTTCGGTCGCCATCGAATGCTTGAGCTTCAGCGTATCCTTGGTTCGTCGGAAGCCCGACAGGCGGCCAGCGGTCGTTCGTCGGGAGTGCTGCTGCAACCGGTCTGGACGGTTGTTGCGCGCTCTGCGCCACCTGGCCCCCTTCAGTCGCCCGCGCCCAGCGCGAAGGCCGAACCGGGATCTTCGCAGGGGCTGCAGACCAGTTCGTGAAGTCACTTCGTAGGGGCGCCACAGATATTGGACTGCCACATGGTGAAAAATTGGGACCCCATTCGCTGCGGCGGGGGATGGCCATAGTGGACAGCGGGGGTAGCCTCGCGACCCTGCTGCGGGCTGGCGACTGGGCGAGCTCGGCTGTCGCCCAGTACCTCAGGGACAATCAGGGCAGCGATGTCGCTCTTAGTTGATCATTCCTACTCTGAGTGGGCAGAGAAAAACAAGGACACATAACGCGCATGCAAGGGGAAACAGCCACGGGCGCTCGCGAACGATGGGTATGGCACGCAATCGCAGGGCGGGAGAAGCACAGTACACGTTGCGGCGACACGCGCGCCCTGGCCCGGCACCATTGCCTACCCGTCGTGCGGCCAGCGCGTGGACGCCGACAGGCATCGGCATGCGGCATTGGGGGATTCACTCGGCGTGCCACGCGCGAAGCGCGTTGCACGCATGGTGAAAGCACAAGCGGTAGCCGCATTGAGTGACAGTGCGTTCGGGCGAGCGCACAACGGGTTATCCAGCGCGCGCGGGCGCGCGCGCTCTCCGAGGGAAGGCCTGGCCCAGAACCTCTGGCACGGGCATGCTTGCGAGGGCGCGGGCCCTGCTCTAGAAGAAGGGCCGTGGGCGCGGGCCCCAGCCGCGCGCGCAAACGGAGCGGCCGCCCATGCACGGGCTTGCGGCGGTAGTTTGGCGGCGAGGGCACGGGCCCCGACCGCGAACGCAATGGGCAAAACTGCCCAGGCACGCGCCTGCGGCGCTAGCTTTGCGGCGAGTGCACGGGCCCCGATCGCGAGCGCAACTCGCAGCGGCCACCCAGGCACGGGCCCGCGGGGTCTCAGCGGCGAGGGCACGGGCCCCGACCGCGCGCGCGAAAGGAACAGCCACCCAGGCACGGGTTTGCGGTGCTCGTTCGGCTGCGAGGGCACGGCCCCGACCGCGAACAGGAAGACGGCGAAAAATACAGCCACCCGGGCACCGGGTTGTCGTCATTATACATCCAGGCACGACAGCCTTTCCGCCCAACCCTCGCCTCCACGCGCAGTTGCCGCGACGCGCGTGCTCTGGCCTGGCGCCATCATTGTCTACGCATCGTGCGGCCAGCGCGTGGACGCCGACAGGCATCGGCAGGTGGCAGTGGGGGTTGCACCTCTTTATCCTCCTCCTCGTCTTTCTCCTCCTCCTCCTCCCCCTCCTCCCCCTCCTCCTCCTCCTCTTCCTCCTCCTCCTCCACCTCGTCGTCCTCCTCCTCCTCCTCCTCCTCCTCCTCCTCCTCCTCCTCCTCCTCCTCCTCCTCCTCCAGCGGGGCTTAAGTGCAATTGCGCGGCAGTGCCAGCGCCTCCCTACCTGGCACACTCTAGTAAAGGGCGGGTCGAGGCCCGCGTGAGTTCCACCGGCAGCACCATACGCTGTGGGAAATTGTTTACCTGATGCCACTCAGGTGGTAGTTATATTTTATTGTTTTATGATCGAGGGCACAATGATAACACCCCAGAGTTGACTGGCCTGGCCTTGCCTCCTCCCCCCTCCTCTTCCTCCTGCCCTCCTCGCGGACAAGTAGCACCTGTGCAGCAGCATGTGCCTCCGCTTGCCGTCGCTGGCGGGGCCGCCGGCGCTGCGACTGGCCGCCGCTGCTGGCCTCTAATGGCCGCTGCCGCCGCCGCTGGCCGCGCCCAGACGAACCTGGGACCTACCCCCCCCAGGCCCCGGGACTTCCCAGACGACCCCGGACTTTTTTTCTCGATGCCCTTTTCGAGGCCCCGGGAACCCGGGGCTTCCCCGACTTGGCCTGCAGGACTTACCAAGACGGCTCTGGGACTTTACTTTTCCGAAGCCCCCTGGCCCCGGGACTTACCCCCTGGGCCCCGGGACTTACCCAGACGGACTTACTTTTTCAGGGATCCCTGGGCCCCGGGACTTAACGCCTGGGCCCCGGGGCTTATCCAACGGCTCCGGGACTTACTTTTGCGAGGCCACGCCCTGGGATTTACCCTTTGGGCCCGGACTTACCCAAACTGCTCCTGGACTTACGTTTTCGAGGCCCCGGTGCAAGATTATGCCCCGGGGCCCCGGGATATTAGCCGAAACGCTGCAGGACGTAGTTTTTCGAAGGCCTGGCTCCGGGACTTCAGGCTTCTGGGACTTACCGCCACTGCAGGGCCCCAGTGTTTTCCCCCAGGGCCAGGGACTCACCCCCATGATTCGGGCTGGCTCCAGTTCGGTTCAACATCGAAGCCGGTTCGGTTCGGTTCGATTTTACAAATCGCGTCAGTTGGTTCGGTTTTTTCCTGTTGAGCAAATTACCCTGTGACGTACCCAACCCAGTTGTATCAATTGAAACGAGGAGTTGGCCGAAACTTGTATGGACAATCAAGTTGATGTGTAAGCTACTTGGGAGGCGTCACTGTGCTGGGCCCCGCAAGCAGGCCTCGAAAGTGGCGACAGTTTCACAGATCGCAGCCCCCCAGGGATGGCGAGGTCTAATTTGAGTCGGCGGTGAGTACCCACTGTGCTGGGCCCCTCAGCAGCCCTCGAAAGTGGCGACAGTTTCACAGATCGCAGCCCCCCAGGGATGGCGAGGTCCAATTTGAGTCTGCGGTGAGTACCCACTGTGCTGAGCCCCCCAGCAGGCCTCGAAAGTGGCGACAGTTTCACAGATCGCAGCCCCCCAGGGATGGCGAGGTCCCATTTGAGTCCGCGGTGAGTACCCACTGTGCTGGGCCCCTCAGCAGCCCTCGAAAGTGGCGACAGTTTCACAGATCGCAGCCCCCCCAGGATGGCGAGGTCTAATTTGAGTCTGCGGTGAGTACCCACTGTGCTGGGCCCCTCAGCAGGCCTCGAAAGTGGCGACAGTTTCACAGATCGCAGCCCCCCAGGGATGGCGAGGTCCCATTTGAGTCTGCGGTGAGTACCCACTGTGCTGGGCCCCTCAGCAGGCCTCGAAAGTGGCGACAGTTTCACAGATCGCAGCCCCCCAGGGATGGCGAGGTCCCATTTGAGTCTGCGGTGAGTACCCACTGTGCTGGGCCCCTCAGCAGGCCTCGAAAGTGGCGACAGTTTCACAGATCGCAGCCCCCCAGGGATGGCGAGGTCCCATTTGAGTCTGCGGTGAGTACCCACTGTGCTGGGCCCCCCAGCAGGCCTCAAAAGTGGCGACAGTTTCACAGATCGCAGCCCCCCAGCTGGCACGCAGCGACGAGCGAGGCGAAAGGCAAGGGGGAAGAGAGGGGCGGGAAGGAAGGAAGGAGACGCGCGAGCAGTGCTCTATTCAAAACGAGAACCCAACGCAGGAGGGTTGGGACAAAAACTGGTTCGCGCTGGTTCGGTTCACCCCAGTTCGGTTCGGCCGATTCGGCTATGTTTTGGATTTTGCTTGAAGGGGGCAGAGCCCGAAGCTCCCCGCTCCCCGCTCTCTGGCGAGAGCTTCCCGCTCCCTGGCGGGGGGCGCGCGGCATTACAGGCGCCGCGAGCCTTCGCGAACGCGTTGCTCGCATCGGACGCCACCTCCGACGGCTGCTTCAGCGGCCAGGATCGGCTAGCTGTCAAGGCGCCCGAGCCTGCAGAGAAGCAGCAGGAGGAGGCGGAGGAGGAGGGGCAGGAGGATATGTGGGAGGAACGCGAGGGCGAGAACCTGGAGGGGGCGGGGTCTGCCGAGCAAAACGCGCGGTGGCGTGGGGAGAGAAGTACCCCTTGGTAGCTCGCACCCCGGTCTGGCCGTTCGAACCCATCTTACAGTCGGGGCCCTGAAGAAGGAACCCTTTTGGTTGGGGAGGGGCTCCGCGTTCCTTAAGTGTTTCACAGCTTGCCTCAGGTTTCCCTTATGTTTTCGATCGGAAATCGAAGTTTAACTTATGGAAAAAGGGGCCTCGTTCCTTATTTAGGGTTCCTTAGGTCAAGGCCCCGACTGTACGTGCCAAGCTAAGCGGCCTCCTCGCCTGCACCCGTGGCGTCGGGATGCAGGTTTGTCCAGCCCTCTTCCTCCTCCTCCCCCTTCTCCTCCTTCTTCTTCTTCTTCTTTTTCTTCTTCATCCTCCTCCTCGTCCTCCTCCTCGTCCTCCTCCCCTGACCCTGTCCTGTCGGCCTTCGCGTCGGGGCGGTGCGAGCACCTCGGCTCCTCTCCGACGGATCGGTCCTCGCCGCCGCGCGGCCGCCGCCTCGCAGCGCGTGGCCGAGGCGCTCCGCGCCGCGGCGCGCGCCGCCACCTCCGGCGCAGGATCGGAGTTCACCGTCGCGGCAGGCGCCCCCCCCGGATCGCTGGGGAGCCAGCGTTATTCGGACGAGATCCGCTCGTGCTGTTCTCGGCAGTCTCTTCAGGACAGCGGAACTGGCCCGACGGCGGAGGCGGCACGCCATTCTCGGACGCCTCATCCGCCACATCGCACGGCTCTTCGTCATCCCCACCCATGTCCCAGAACTCCTCGCCCACGTCGGGATCGTCCATCGTGGGCGCTCCGCCCTCTGCAGCCCAGCACTGAGGAAGGGAACACGCAATTCCAGCTGCCCCCCCGCCGGTGTGACCGGCTGCGGAAGCGCAAGGGCGCCCTCGAGGGCGCGAAGGTGTGTTCGCGCTCCGCGCTTCGCGCTTCGGCTCCGGCTCCTCCTCGTCCTCTTCTCCCCTGGGAGGCGGCGCGAGAGCGCGCAGCTATTCGCACTTCGCGCTTCGCGCAGCGCGAAGCGCGAAGTCGGGAGCCCTTGAGAAGTTGCTCCCTGCATGGGCTGTGCTGCGCGTTGCCGCCCTCTCCGTCCGAGCGCTCGGCCAGGCGGAGGCGCACAGCACGGCCTCCCGCCGCCCGCCTCTTCTCCCCCACTCTGCTGGAGCGACACAATTTGAAGTCGGTCCTGTCCCCCTACAGGGGGATTTTCGACGAAACAAAAATAAATACCCAACACATGCCCCGAAATGATCAGCAAATACTCAAAACAGAGTCCCCTGACTATTTTTGGATCATGTTTTGATTATTTTGGGGGGTATTTCTTTTTTTTTCGTCGAAAATCCCCCTGTGAGGGGACAGGCCCGAGTTGAACACAATTGTTGGAGTGACTCGGGTCGGTAGGGCCACTAGGGCTGGGCCAGCCGCCGCCGTTGCGATCGACATTGTCCACCGTCTCGAGTCTCCGCTGTTCTTACCCGGGAAGGGACATTGATCTGGGGAAAGCGGCCGCTTCCATGGCCACTCTCTACGGTCCTGGCCGCCTGGGCGGCCTGGCCCGCTGGCTCCATCGCGCAGGGTCTGGATGCCCTCAAGTTGCTGCACATGATGGACCCTCCGCTCATGTAAGATGCGTCACACTTTCGTCGTGAATCGTGCGGCTGGATCTTTGGATAGGGCATTTGCTCGTACCTGATGACTTGTGCTCCATGCCAGCACCTGGCTCAAGATGACTACTCAGATGCTCTGGCCTTTGGCTGCATCAGCATCAGTCCTGGGCTGTGATGGCTACGTCTCGGAGTAGGTTGATACATCTCTTGTCTCATGCTAGAACTGCCGACACGTAGCCTCCAGATGCTCTTCTCCCCCTCCCCCTCGCGACGCTGTTTCCATCACTGTGTGCCGCATGACGGATTTGTTCTTCGATTGTTCCGATTATAAGCAGAGTGTCTTGTCATACGATGGTTGCATGCTGACTGCATGACTGTCTGACTGACTGAATGGCTGACCGGTACCTCGGCGTTCTTCCACGCCTCAACGAGCCAGGGGCACGGTTGCGGATGTTCGGTCGCCGAGTGTGCAACGTATGAGGAATCCCACGGATGGCACAACCCATGCAGCAACCAATGGCGCAACCCATGGATGGCGCAACCCATTCATGGTGCAACCCATGGCGCAACCCATGGACGGCGCAACCTATAGGTCCATCAAATTCGGGAAGGACGCGGAGATTATGATATTTGTTATCGCGCGGAATGGAGTAGCAGAGCATTCGCCACGTGATTCAGGGGTGGCGTGGGGGAGTCGAGGGCGGTGGTTATGAGCATGTCTTCATCCGCTCCCCTTTTTCAAAGATGTTCTGTGCTGCAGGGAGTTGGCCTGCACAAGTTCGAGTGTAAATGGGTTGCAGCCCATATAGAGGGGTCCTGCTTGTCATGGCTCCCCCCATCCTGGGACGGCATGGGTTCGAGCAGCAGTGCCGGGGAACTCGCCGTCGAAAGGTCGTCCCCGATCACTGATTTCGTTCGGGTCTGTAGCGCGGCAGCACAGTTTTGCCGTGCCCAGGACCTTATTTTACGCTGAGTTGTCGAGTACAGACCGTCTATCTGGGCCAACAATCGCCGTGACGTGTCCCATCATTTCGCGTCTCAGCTGGTGCTCTTCCATGGCCAGTTTTGGTTGCAAGCTTATTTTGGGGGTTACCAGTGGACAATGCAGTAGGCAGCACCAGCTGACCAGTATCGATAGCATCTTACCTGACCGAGCTTTTGACGAGTTGCTGCGACCGCCGCTCACCACGCTCGTGGGCGCCAATGGGCAATTGGGATTGGAAGTTCCGATAGCAAGGGAGCAGGATCGGAATCAATAAAACTGGCATTGGCTTCGTGCCGTCCAGTCCCATGGGCGCGGCCCCTTTCCACATCTCCGTCCAGCCTGGCCCAGCGCTTTCTCATTTCAAGGAAGGGGCACGTGCGTGTTCCCAGCCTCAAGCAGTGGCGAAGCGTCCCGGCGTGCCTACAGTCCTACCAAACAATGTTCTAAGAACCTTTTGTGATTCCCGCGAGGTGTTCTTAGAACACTTCTGGCTGGGACCGTCTTGTTTTGACACATCGGCCTATGTTCTAAGAACATTGTTTCTGTTCTAAGAACATTGTTTTTGTTATTAGAACATTCTTGGGCTCTAAGAACACTTCGTGGAAGGACTGTAGGAATGCCGGGACGGTCGGTCCCTGCTCAACAGCCGTCGGCGTGGCACTGCGACGGAGCCTCCCCGCCCGCTCTCCGCCGAAGAGCTGGAGCGGTGCTCCAGGCAGGCTGCGCGGCCGCCCTCTGCCCTCTGCCCCGCCCTCCCCCCCCCCCCCCTGGGATGGGCCTCCTCCTCCCCCTCCCCCTCCTCCTCCTCCTCCTCCTCCTCCTCCTCCCTCCGCCTCTCCTCCTCCTCCTCTCCTCCTCCTCCTCCTCCTCCTCCTCCTCCCTCCTCCTCCTCCCTCCTCCTCCCCTCCTCTTCCTCCTCCTGCCGAACAAAAGGGGGGGATAGGGAAAGGGGGGGTTACGAAATATGCTGCTGCATGCAGCTGGTGTCGGCCCCGCCGCCGTGCCCATTTCTCGATACATGGGCGCCGGGAGGCGCCAGGAAAGTCAGCTGCGTGAGCTGATTCTCATCCCCCCCTCTTTGCTACCCCCCCTTTCGCCCAGCCCGAGATGGGCACCACTTCTTGCGCTCGCTGACGCACTCGTCGCGCGCGCCCACACTCGCAGCCGTGGTGTGCCTTCTCTCCCGCCCAGCACGAGGCTTCGGCGCGCTTCCGTCCTCTTGCCCAGCCGGCGCGAGCCTGGCGCGAGGCCGAAGCGTGGGCTGGATGGGGCCCTGGCGCATCCCCGTGGCATCCCCAGAGCAGCGCGCCACATCTGCCTCGCGAGTGTTCTCTGCGAGTCTTCTGGTACGCGTTAGCGTCCCAGATGCGCGATCGAGCTGGCGCAGCCCGTGTATGTTTTTGACGTGCAATCTTCCATGGTGGCTCCGCAGCGTAATGGAGGATGACGATTAATAAATGACCGGGGGTCGTGTTCATGCGGCGGCGCCCGGGATGACGATTAGAAAAAACCGGCCGCGGGTTGGAATGCTATGTTTTAAATCGTTTTCCTCCAGGGAACTTTTTTTTTTTTGGTTCCCCCCATTTTTTATTAATCGTCATCCCGCATTACCTGACAGCCGCATACCAGGCTTCGCGTCGCCTCGGCCTCCTCCTCTGCACCGCGCGGCTCGAGCTCCAGCTGCGGCGCGCGTGTGGACGCTTCGGAGGAGGGCGGCCGCGTCCGCGTCGGGGCACTCCTCCTCCTCCTCCTCCTCCTCCTCCTCCTCCTCCACCTCCTCCTCACGGGCGCGCGGGCGCCCACCTCTCCTGCGCCCGGTACATGACTTCACAGAACGCGCGCAGAGCCACTCGACGGGCACGCGCCCCCGGGTCCGGCACGGCCCCGGGCATCTCGAGGGGGGTGGGCGCGCGGAGGCTCGCTGGCAAGCGGGCGGCCGAGGCATCGCTCGCGAGGGCGGGATCGCCGATTCGGTTGTCCGCTGCCATTGGCTATCGCCCTTGGTTCGAGCGTGTTCCGTCGGACGACAAGCCTCGCCGACGCCTGGAACCGTGTTGGATTTGAGGATCCCGCGTTAGCTGCTCATGTTTCGTCTGGCCGTTAGCTTGCAGTCCTGAGGCCGGAGAGGCGTCCCTCTCAGAGGACGCCGACGGACTTGGTTTGCGGTTCATCCTCTTCTGCCCCTGCATGATTGCTTCCAGGGTGCGCTTCTCTCCGCGGCTGGAAGAATTATCTCCTGCATCATGTCATGGTCCGCCTTAGCCAGCCCTTCTTTCCTTTACTCCCCACGCGTCTAACACCATGCCGGCAGAGTCACGCTATGCCACGATGTTGGCGTCTCTGAATATGGGGGTGCCGTTGACCAGCTTACTCAGCTTTTCTCGGCGGCGGTCAGGCCTAGCAGGCACTAGCTATGAACAAACACATGTTTCTTTGTTCAGGTTGGCAGAGAAATCACGTCGGATAGATATTATGTTTTGCACTTCCGAGTGAGGCCGCAACAGGTGGATTGGACGGATGTTGCGCAAGCGCAGGAATGCCGCATGCAGAACGAGCGTGCCCAATTTCAGAGCACTGTAGAGTGGGACTCCTTCTGGGAGCATCCAAAATTTCGCAGAGGATGTTTCTTCGCATGAGGATCCAGATCTTTCCATGGCGGGAGGCCACATGGGTCCTCTAGGACATTCCAGATTGGGATGCCAGGGAAGGTGTCTCAGATGTGTTTTTTTTCATACCAGGGGGCCATGAGAATATGAGAAGTCTGCGCAGCTTTCTGGATTAGGATGCTTTATGCGCAGCTGTCGAGCCTACCAGGACAGGATCCATACAGGGACGCCTTGGGACGCCTTGGATTTTCCTGGAAGGGGCCCACTTCAGGCGGCTACAAAGCTTCTCTGATTGCGACGGGTTTCTTTGAGCTCCTCTGGCTCCTTCAGAAGGTCAAGCCGTTTGAGATGCCTTCGCGGCCCTCAGGCGAGGACGCCTCCCAGACGGCCACGCGCGCGCGGGCGGAGGCGGCCGCCTCGCGACGTCGGCATCGGCGCCCTTCAGGCCACCGAAAAAGCTTCGCACTAACTTCCACACGTGCTGCCGCATTAACGTTACTCATGCTATGAGAAGAATCCCAATGTAACACTTCTGGGGACCAGTCCGGCGAGCCTGTGGGTCCAGCAGCCCTACCAATTTGCCGGCACCAGGGCGGGGCCCAATCCGGCACCTTTTGTCTGGGCACTCCTCTGCCGACTAGTCCAGAATATCAGTGCGGGATTAGTCCGTCGCGTTAGTCTGACGCATTCGTCCGGCGTTTAGTCTGGCGCCTTGCTCTGGCGTCTGGTTCGGGGATCAGTCTAGCAGAATTGTCCAGGATTCCCTTTCAGATCGCATGTGCGCGCTTTCGGCAGGCCGCGTACGATCAGCCTCGTCCTCGGTCTGTTTTCTATTGCCCTTGGGCTGGAGCCTCACACGGCGGAAGGGGGGTTCGAGTCGGTGGGTCGGTCGGTCCCCCTCCTCCTCCCTTCCACCTTCTCCTCTTCCCATACCTTCTCCTCGTTCTCCCTGCCCTCCCCCCTTCACAATTGAACAATATGGATACTACTCTCCTCTCTCCCCTAGTGGCGTCCGGGGTCAGTCCCCTCCGCGTACTGTTTTTTTACACCGGATTCTGGGGAGTTGGGTTTTCGCTTACTATAAAAAAATTCTGCTCTCGTTGAAGCGCTGGCCTGATTTTCGGGCTACCGCTCGTTCCGAATCGTGCTCCCTCTGCAGCGCTGGCCTCATTTCCGCGCTTCCGCTCGTTCCGAATCGTGCTCCCGCTGCAGCGCTGGCGTTATGATCTCCAGCGCCATGCCACGGCACGGTTTTCGGTCTTTCCAAATGGCCCCAAAATTTAGAACATGCTCACCGGAAAAAAAAACATCGGAAGTGATTACACATTCGGTGCCGATTCGTTTGCTTCTTGGGCCGCAGAAGCTCCCCCCACTCTGGGGCGTCGCCACGCCGTGCTACGTCAGGCTACGCGCCTTCATTTCCGCGCTTCCGCGCTTGGGTTTTGTTCAAAACTGATGCTCTCGCTGAAGCGCTGGCCTCTTTTTCGGGCTACCGCTCGTTCCGAATCGTGCTCCCTCTGCAGCGCTGGCCTCATTTCCGCGTTTCCGCTCGTTCCGAGTCGCTCTCCCGGAAGTCATTATTTCCGCCATGCGACGGAATGGTTCACCGAGCGAATTCCACTACTCACAAAGTGCCTACTCGCAGACTTCCGAAAAACAAATGCCTGATTTGAAATAATGTATCGTTGATCCCCCGCGGAGGATCCAGGCCATTTGCGAGTCGTTCCTTTGCGAGTAGTGGAGCGCGCTCGTCTAATGGCTTTCGGTCCCTTCAAATAGGCCCTAAAATTTAGACAGTGGACCCCGAAAACAACCACTGGAAGTGATAACACGCTCGGTGTTGGTTCGTTGATTTTTGGGGGGCCGCGGAAGCCCCCCCACTTTGGGGCGTCGCCGCGCCACGTGATGTCATGCTGCGCGTCAGTCTTCACCACCATGCTATGCCACGCACTGCTATACCCTGCGAAAGGTGTATACCATGCTAAGACACCCGGCCGTGCGAACAGAGCGGAGATTTCTACGCCAAATCGTAAGGGATGGGAGGAATGGGGCAGGACGTCAGACAGGACGCGAGTGCACCTATAGCTTGCGCCCCCTGCCCTGTGTGGGCCCCGGAAGCGGCAGGGCCGCCTTTTCTTCACCGTTTCCAAAACAAACGTGCCCCTCGAAACATGGAAGCGGCAAAAAAAAACGGCGACCGGAATCACGGCAAAGGAACGGCTCCAGGATTGGAATTTGGAGCCGGAACGGGTCAAAAAACGGCGACGGAACCGGTAAAACAACGGCGACCGGAAACGGCAAAGAAACGGCTCCAGGATGGGAACTGGAGCCGGAGCCGGTCAAACAACGGCAAAACGGAACCGGTAACAAAAACGGCGTCGGAACCGGCAAACAAAAACGGCAAAACGGAACCGGTAACAAAAAAAACGCCCTGTCGTTTCCAGAGCCGACTAAGCCCTTCCCCTCCCTCCTCGCCCTCGTCCCCTTTCCCTGTCCCTCCCCTCATCCTCGCCCTCCCTGCCGCCCTCCCCTGCGCCGTCGCCACCTTCCTCCCCTTTCAGCTGATCTGGCTGTCCTCCCCCTCCTCTTCCTCCTCGCCCTCCCCCTCCTTCCTCCTTCCTCCTTCCTCCACCCCCTCCCTCCCTTCCTCCTCTCCTCCTCTCCTCCCCCTCTCGTCCCCCTCCTTGTCCCTTCCTCCTCTCCTCCCCCTCCCCTCATCTCCTTCCTCGAGGCGTGCTGCGTGCAGCTCCCACAGGGTTATGGATAGCCGCCGCGAGCAGCATTCTTGGAGCACCCCACGTTCCCGTTGCCAGCAGCAGTGGCGAGGATTTTTTGCTAGGGGCGGCCGCCGCCGAATTCTTCCAGCGTTGGGGGCCTTTTTCCGCTCGGTTTGCTCGCCCCTGCGGGGACTGCGGCGAGGGGACCCCCCTCCCCCTCAGGATGAGGAGAAGGAGAAGCAGATGGAGGAGGAGGGACGGCAGGCAGAAGCGGAGGAGCAGGAGGAGAAGGCTCATCGCGGATTTTTTGAACGATATCAGGTGGGAGAAAGTCGTGCTCTCGCCGTTGGCGAGGACGAGGACGAGGACGACGACGGCAACGACGATGTGAGATGGCAGTCAGAGCGTCGCCGCCCTCCTCCTCCTCCTCCCTCCTCCTCCTCCTCCTCCTCCTCCTCCTCCTCCCTCCTTCCTCCTCCTCCTCCTCCTCCTCCTCCTCCTCCCTCCTCCTCCTCCTCCTCCTCCTCCTCCTCCTCCCTCCTCCTCCTCTCTCCTCCTGGACTCCTCCTCTCTCCTCCTCCTCCTCCTCCTCCTCCTCCTCCTCCTCCTCCTCCTCCTCCTCCTCCTCCTCCCCTTCCTGCACCCGTCCTGGCTGACAGCAGCGCCGTTTGGAAGGGAAGGGTGGGATCATGTCGATGCTGCTGCTGCGAGCGAGGGCAGCATGGGATTTCGGGGGAGAAAAAGATACGGATACGTGTCGTCCCCCGTCGTTTTCGGCCTTTCCTGGTCCTCCTGGGGAATTCTCGTTGTCACCGCTGGATTCGCCTCGAAATTCTGGTCAGAACGCACCCCAAGAGAGGTCCGGGGACAACACGTATCCGTATCTTTCCGCCCCCCAAGGATTCACCGCGCGGTTCGTTACCAGTTTGAACCATAGCCGTATCCCTATGTTTGACATCACCTCACCTCGACGCCGACCTTGAGGATTCCCTCAGTTCCTGAGGGGGCATGTCCCTGAGATTGTCCTCGCTTTTTGCTCGCCCATTTTAGGGACAGGGATACGTTCGAGGCTGGTTCGTTCGGGGGCGGCGCGGTGGGGAGCGAAGGGGCGATCGTTGTGAGCACGCCCTCCTCCGCTTCCTTGGCGGGGGGCTCGGAGCACGTGTATGTTCCCGCCCTCCTGCCGCCCTCCGTGCGCCCCCGCGTTCGCAGCGGCCCTCTGCCAGTACGCCTGGCACCTGGTGGGCCCATGCGCACTCGGGCGCCGCCCTCCTCCTCCTCCTCCTCCTCCTTCTGCTCCTCCTCCTCATCCTGCTCCTCCTCCTCCTCCTGCTCCTCCTCCTCCTCTTGCTCCTCCTCCTCCTCCTCCTATTGCTCCTCCTCCTCCTTTTCCTTTTCCTCCTCCACCTCCTCCACCTCTTCCTGCGGGCCAGGCAGCTTGCCTGGTGCCAGCGATCATTCTTGGATCGGTCGCTCCACATCGAGCGCGCAACGCAGTTTCCGGTTCTGGGGCGTGGCGCCGCGCCTCTTCGGTAGCGGGCAGGGTAATCTCCTCCCTTGGCTTGGCTCGCCTTCGCGGGGTTGCAGCCGCGGTGTTCCCCTGTCAGAAGTTCAAATATGATAGTGGCGGCGCCGCCCGTTTCCTGCACGGATTCTGGGTGATAGTGACGCAGCCCTTCGATCGCGCAGCCAATCGCACAACCAATGGCGCAGCCCATGGGTGGCGCAACCTTTGCCCGAAGATGGCGCAACCTAGGGCGTACCCCCATAGGCGGCGCATCTCCTGGCAATTTCTTTAGGGTTACGCCCGATGTGTGCTTGCTGTTCGAGCTGGCGGTAGGACCGGCGAGCTGCCTTGTAACTGGTTGGGAGGCACCAGTCTGGAACCCTGCGTCTCGCTTCCTTCTTCCGCAGAGCTCCGATCAGCGGGTCAGAGTCTGCCACCCCTCCACCTCTCCAGCCTCTCCCGCCTTGCGCGCGCGATTCGCGCCAGTGGAACATGCTGGGCGCGGTCATGGCGAATCGCGGCCGGCACGAGGACGCTCTGCACGCCCTCGAGCAGGCGCTGCGCCTGAGACCTAGCGGCCGCAGCGGAGGCAACGGCCACCTGCTGCATTCCCCTGCCCGCACTTGACAAGGTTCGTGAGGAACAGCGGCAGAAGGTGAGAAGTGAAGAGGAGAATGGGGGGATGAGGGCGGGGGGGAGATGGAGGTGGGGCCAGCGATGAGGCGGAGCAACCTACGACAGCATAGTACAGGTGTGATTCGGCCTGGTGCCATTGCGCCACGTATACGTGCAACGGCTTGGTAAGTGGTGTGGACTGCGATTATCTGCTAGATTACGTCGTAACGCAATTGCGATGCTACATTGTTATGATCTTGTTTCAAATCGAGGGCATGTCGTTTTGAATCAGGTTTCATGTTTTTTTGTAGCTCGTTCAAGTCTCAGCGCAACAAACAATCAGATAGCTGTAGAACTTCACTGCGTCATCTTACTGGTTCCCGTTCAGTGTTTGAACTTTTTCAGCCTGCGCGGCTATTCATCGTTCGTGCAATTACAGTACTACCACTACGACCACCGCTACGGCTACTACAGCAGCTATTTGGGAGCCCTGCTGTCATCTTTTACTACGGCGGCTATTACTGCACCAGCTATCATTGCGAAGGCCTTACGGCCGGTGCTGCCCACCCTGAAGGGGAGCGACGACAACGGTGGCGGCGGCGACGACGACGACGCTGACGTGGGTCAGCGTCCTCCTGGATTAGGGGAGCGAACTACGACATAAACATAAGAACTTGAAGGTCCGCGCGGACTTCTCGGATCGGCGCTGGACCCTCCCCGGCGCGCGGAGCGCGCCAGGGGCGGCGCCGGAGGGGCCGCCGGGGGGCCCCAGCGCCGATGCGAGAAATCCGCGCGGACCTCCGAGTGTTTTTATGTTTGTGTCGTTCTTCGTCCTCCCTGGATGCTTCTCGGGGTCTCTGCAAAGCGCCGCCGGCAGGAGCAGACGTCCTGCCCCTGCTCTGCACGCACGAAATGGGTACTGAAAGAATGGGTACAATGCCCAACAGCGGATCTGGTTCATTTTGAACAGGGCTCTCCGTCCACGCCGCCGCGGCCTGTGTTCATTCGAGAGGAGGCCGCCTGCCCAACAGCGGCCGCTGTTGATTTGGGACAACATTTGTTTTTGGGCATTGTACCCATTCTTTCGGTACCCATCTCGGGCGTCCAAACCTGCGGCCGCGGCAGGAGGCCTCCTCGTGTGCCAGAGCACGCTCTGCGGCCGCAGGGCGGGCGCGCTGCGCAGCGCGCGCCGCGCCCCACCGGAGCAGCGCGCCCTGCGAGCGAGCGCACGCCAAAGGCGAGAGGCGCGCGGAGTGGATCAGTCAGGAGGGGAGAAACGCACAGCCACAATTAATCGTCGACCCCCAGGAAAATATGGAAAAATATGGGAATTGGGGGGGAAGACAAACACTCAGAAAAGATATGAAAAAATTGGGAAGTTGTTTATTTGGGTGTATTTATGTGTGTGTGTGTGTGTGTGTGTTTGTTGGCCCCTTCAATCAGAGCGTGAATTGCCTGCCCCGCTTTCGCTTCCAGGCAAGACCTAAGTACACGAACAATGACACAAACATAAGAACTCGAGGGGCCGCGCGGATTTCTCGGATCGGCGCTGGGGCCCCCCGGCGGCGCCTCCGGCGGCGCCCCTGGCGCGCTCCGCGCGCCAGGGAGGGGGGTCCAGCGCCGATCCTAGAAATTGGCGCGGACCTCCGAGTTTTTATGTTTATGTCACTTTTTGTTTCCCTATGAATTACCTACCCCGCTTTCGCTTCCAAGCAAAAACAAGTCATACCACGCGCCTCCTCGTCAAGCGGCCTGACCAGTAGAGGCCGTAGTTTGGCATCGCTTGGTATCTCTTGGAACCGAAGGTGGTCAAAAGCGGGTAGGTTTGTTTGTCCCCTACTGAAAAGACACCTCTCTGTCAGAGGCAGCATAAGGCTGAACTTGGGCCCTATGGCCCTGTGGGGCCATTTGGGAGGCTGCGCGTCGCCGCTATGGGGGCCATCTTGGGATTTGCATTGGCCGTCGTGGGATCCGGAGCGGTGAAAAAAGTCGATGCCAGTGGACATGTCGAGAACAAATGGAAAGTATGTTTGTTGTCTTGCCTCTGGACGCGCTCTTGGGGTCCTCAGGGGCCCTCTCGGGGGCCTCTGGGTCCTTTTTGGGGCCCTTTGGGCTCTGGAAGGCCTGTTGGGTTTTTTGGGGGCATTCTTGCGCTGTCCGGCCTCTCTCAAGGCCGTCTTGGGGGCCATTTGGGGCCGCTTGGGGGCATTGTGGAGATGCTCTTGGACCTTCCTCGGAGTCTCTTGGACCGTCTTGGCGGACTCTTGGAGCTATCTTCGGGTTCAATCGGGCCGTCCAGAGGCTCTCTCGAGGGCCTCTCCGGCCTTTTAAGGCCGTCTTGGAGGCCCCGGGGAATCCGACAAGGCGGGAGCGCAGAAAAATACAAAGCCAATGGGATATCGATGTTTTTGGCCTCTGGGGGCGCTCTTGGGTGTCCTTTTGAGGCCCTGTTGGGCCATTTTTTGAGCTTCTACAGCAGTCGTGAGCCGTCTTGGGGCCGTCCTGGACCGGCTCGAAGCCATCTTGAGCCGTCGCGAGGCCCTCGTTGACGCCAAGGAGGCCCCAGAGGCCAAAATCATGTACTCTCCGTTGGTTTCTGTAAGTTTGTGCGAAGTTGCCCGAATGGGTCGGCGACCTGAGCAGGCTGAATATGCATGCGTGGCGGCCAAGAAGCGCAGTGTGCAAGACATGTTTCAACTTGCGCATGCGTCCTCCGGGCGGGAAGTGCGGGGCGAGACCATAGAGATTTCTGAACCACGGCCAGACGAACTACCAGCGCGAGGCATGTAGGTTCCGAATTGCGATGTCGGCAAGGAAGTCCCGCGGCCACTGAACACGAAGTGCCTTGCAGCCAACATGCCTCCGTGGAAATGCGCGGCGTACCCGCGGATCTCGCACTGCGAGGTCAGCGGCGCCGCGTCGCCAGGCGCGGCCCAAGCTGGTCGGCGTGCTGCGAGCTTTGGTGGTCTCCAAACCAGGTGGTGAGACACCCGGTGGTGGCCCCGATTCCTCAAAATAATTCTGGGTCGCCACCGGGTTTGGGGACACGCGGTCGCCACGAGGTTTTGCGTTTCCTGGGCCAGCCAGCGCTCGAAAACCATTACCCAAATCGCCCAAAACTCACCACCGGGTGTTCTCACCACCACGTTTGGGGACCACCAAGAACTGGGAGGGGCCGAGGTACACGTGCGGCGCGTGCCTCTCTTCCCCTTGCCGCGAGCGCGAAAAAGCACGCCGCGGCCGGAGCGCCGCGACGATACGCCGCCCGCCGCGCCCGAGTGGACATGCTCAGCCTGCGCGAACACGCGCCAGCGAGGCAAGAAGTGCGCGTTGTGAATCGCGAAGGAAGGATTGCAACGAAGGATTGCAAAAAAACCAAGGATTGCAAACGAAGGATTGCAACGAAGGATTGCAATCTTTCGGTTTTTTTGTGCGATCCTTTTTTTTGCACTCCTTCGTTCAAGCCGGGTCTCATCCAAGGCCGGGTGGTAGCGCAGATCCCAGGGGCAAGAAGATTGTTTTGGAGGGTGCATGTCGCGCGCTGCATCTTGGCCGGTCAAGCAGATATCCCCCACTGGCCTTGCGCAGAGTGCAGCAGCGGTGCAGCGCGCGTCGCAAAAAAAACGATGACAAGTTCATCCGTGCTCTTTGGGCGACTGCATGAGTCCTGCGGGCCTCCTTGAGGGGATGTTTGGTTTCGATTCTTTTTCCTGCGCCACCGAAGGCGGGCGACTGTTGTTGCGGGCGGTCGGGGGCGGCGGCCCGGGGCCCCCGCAGGGGCCCCCGCAGGGTCCGGCGGAGCCTCCTTGGGGGTTCCGCGGGGCGCGTTTCCGACGGGCGCCCCGGGGCGAACCGTCAGGATCTCCGTTTCGCCTTACAACAACGGCGTTGTTGCAAGGCCCCTCTGCGTATGGGGAAACATGATGGAAGCCACGCCCACCGACCCATCGAGATCTCAGATTCTACCTGCAAGAACGCGTTGCGACCGTCGAAAACGAAATTCAGCCGTCGGGGGGGGATCCGTCGCGCGCGTTGCCGTAGGGCCAGTCTCCAGGCCCCGACGGCCCCGCGGGGATCGGTGCGCAGTGTGTCCCAGATGGGTCCAAGAACCCCTCCAAGACCGTTTGTGGGGCCCCAGGAGAGCCCTGTGAGGGCCCCAGCGGGGGCCGAATATTCGTCCAGAGAGCCACGACGGGGCCCCAACGCCCCTTCAGAAGAGCCCCGCGAGGGCCCCCAGCAGCCCAGGGAGTGCCCTGGACGTACGCGACGCGAGTGTTCGGGTGGATAATGAATTGCACATTGTAGTTCAGGATGCTCAGGCTCGCGACAGCGAGCATTTCACATGGGGGCTAAGTCAACGCACCCCTTCAGCACCACCATACTTTTGCCCTGCCTGCTCTCTCTCTCTCTCTCTCTCTCTCTCTCTCTCTCTCTCTCTCTCTCTCTCTTTCTCCTTGCACGCGCTGTCCGCCTGCTGCACTGACTTCTTCTGCTCCCGCAGTTTTTTGCTGTGGCTCTAGGGAAACGGAAAGAAGGAGCGAGCCTGCGGCGCGCGCGCGTGCGTCTGCCGGCGGGCCGCCCTCCTCCCTTCAGTTTTACTTCCGTGTATGCTTGACGGCATTATCCCTTCTAACCCGTGTCATCTGCGGAGCCCACTGACCATGAGGCATCGTCGGAACATCTCGCAGGGGTGACGAAAATCCAGGCAAAAGACTGGTTAGGGGAAGGGAACAACCGCACAAGGATCAGAACCCGTACTCGCCCATGTCAAGCTTGACGCCGACGGCCAGGCTCAAAGTTGGCGTTGTATATGTGGATGCCGAGCCTGACCGCGGCAATCTGCATCGGCGTCCGCCTCGCCAAAGATGGGGGGGCCGAAAGCGTGACCCAGCCGCTCTTCGAGGTGACGCGGGGCTGGCGGCCCCAGAAGCTGGACTCCAGGTGGTGCAGCTGCACGAGCTGGGCCCTGGAGTCGCTGTAGCGGGGGGCACTCTTGCCAAAGGTGACGCACCGATGGCCACGGATGTCCGCAGTGCTGGCAAGTTCGCGAGCATTCGCACAGGGCGCTGGTACGCGCCCGAGACTGGGGCGCTCCTGACGTAAAGGTGTTGAGAATCCCCCGCTCCTCCACGCTGAGGCTCGCTCCGAGGGGCTTCCAGTCGCGCTGGCCGGGGACCTCGACGTCGATGCCGCCATGGCCTTCGGAGTCCTGTCGGGTCGCATGCGCGTTCTGAAGGCATCGAATCCGCGCCGCCAAGCGGGCGGCATGTTGAGCAGCGCCATCCGTCGGCCAGAACTTCATTGATCGGCCCCGAACTCAGGCCGCTGCGCGTAGAACACGGGGGTCATCATCAAGAGCCGCGGCAACCTGGATGCCCCACTGGGGGTGATGGGCCAGAAACTGTAGGCCCAACTCGCGGAAGTGAGCCTTCGGCGCGTTCGCGAGGTGGGCACTCGGCTTCGAGGATTCCAAGGGCACGGTCTTCATGGACTGGGCGGCGGGCGAGAAGCGAGGGCGAAGTCCGACGCGACGGCGCCGCCATCTGCCAGCGCACCACCAGTTACATTGGGCCCTCCGAATCGTCCACGCCAGTTGCCCGCAGAAGAGGGGTGGCGCAGGCTCAGCGAAGGGGGCGGCGCATTACCCGATGGGCCTCGCGCAGGCCACCCCTAGGCCCTCGCGAACATGTTTGGAACCAGGGGCACTTTTCAGGAGTCGAATGTCCCGCTCCAGCTTGGCCCAGCCCCCGCACAGGGGGTGTGCAGGCGTGGGCGCGCAGTAAACCCACGTGCTCGATGTTGTCCACGTCCTCGGAGTCCGCGGACCGGCGCCGGCGCTCGGCGGCGAGCGAGGCCGATCTCTGAGTCCAGCTCGGAGCGGGCTGCGATGGAGCGGTCGCCCATGAGAGCCCGGTCGGCTGCAGGCGCGCGCGTCCAATGAGGCGAGGGTGGCGACCATGGCGCCAGGGGCGATGCTATCGCCCCGCGGCAGCCCGCGCGTGGCCCAGAGGGGCCATGTCGTCTCTGCGGCGACGGAGCAGGTCCGAGGGCCTCGCCAGGCGCAGAGGCAGACGTTGATAACTGAGGCTGGGGCGCCCTGAGCCTCCAGCGCGGCGGCGGCCAGCTCGTGGCCGACGGTGTCGTAGGCCTTGCTCAGGTCCAGCTCGAGGCCGCAGGTGGCCTCTTCGGCTAGCCGGGCAGACACAGCGTGGACTATTGCCACGCGACGTTTGCAGGCGTATTGGTTGGCCGTCGGCGGCGGCAAGGAGGTCGCCATCGCCGTCGACGAAGCTCGAAGGAGGCAGGGCGCAACCGAGATAGGCCTGCTCTCGTTCTCGTCTTCCATGGGGATCCCCACCGCTCTCCACGGGAATATTGCAAGCAGGACCTCGCGAGGAAGATCTCCATGGCATATGATGGCATACTGGGTCGCGGCGACCCGCGCCGCGTAGAGCTCCTCCAGCAGGAAGGGCGCGATGTCACGCATCAACTTGAGCTCCACTGCGCTCCGGCCGTCAAAGCCAGCGGCGCCGTGGGTGGACTTCGCGGCCGCCGGGAAACACTGCGGCGACGGGAGCCAGCCCGCCGACTTCTCGGAACGCGGGAAGTCAACGCCTTCGCACCATCGCCTCCAGCTGGTCACCGTCGGCTCGGGGTCGTAAGCTGGTTGCCGCCACGCTGGCTCGCATTCAGCTCTCATCAGAGAGCCAAAAACGTGCGTGGTTGCACATATTTCGCTCGTTGTTGTTCGACGTAGGAAGGAACATTCACCCATGGTTGCACGTAGAATTTTTCAAGGGGTTCACCCGGGGTTGCACATCTAGGTTCCCCCAGGAACCTTCACCCCAGGTTACGCGCGCATCGGGGGTTTGCACGTTGCTCGCCCCCCGATCTCACGCCCTGCGCGTCGAATCCAGCGGCAGGCGCTGGCCGCTTGAAAGTCGGCGAAGCTGGTCGCCAGATGTCGCGGGACCAAGCCGAGAACTGGGCCGCCCAGCGGCGTCGCCCCCCCTCCCCAGTCTTGCACTGCTGGGCGCCGATGGCCGCGCCCAGCGCCTCGAGGACCTGGCCGCGGCAGGGCCGGCCGTCGATGGGCTTCGCGAGGCCGCCCATGCGCGGCTGGGCGAAAGCTTCGAATCAGCGCCCGGAGTCGACGCGCTCATGCGCGTGGACACGGTAGGCGGCCCGGTCCGCACAATTGCGGTCTGGGCGCCTAAGTCGCCGAAGAGCGATGGACCCTTCGAGCCGGTGGCGCGGCGGTGGAGCAGTCGGTCTCGAGGAGGGCGCTGATCTTATGGCTCGTTCGGGGGCTCGCTGCTGTCGAACCCAGTGCTTAGGGGCAGCAAGCTGGAAACCGGCTTCAGCGCGCTGGTGCCAAGCGTTCCACTGCTTCACGGTGGTGTCTGTCGTCTTCGCCACGGCGGGGGAGGGGTCGAGGGTGCACTTGAGCTCGTCGGCCTCGGCGTCGTTGGCGAAGGAAATGCGGTCGGCGACGCACGGCGCTGCGTGCTTCAAACGCGCGAGCGGTCGAAGCGGTCGCTTAAGTGGCGGCGGCGAGTAGCTGCGCAAGCCACGATGCGCAATGCCTCCCACGAGAGAAACTTGACGAAGTGAAGCTCTGGCATCTTCTCGGTCCGACAGGAGGAGGGCTCGAAATGGGCTGGCACCCGCGGTCGTCGCGGGGAGGCTCGCCTCATCCTTCGCCCGGTTGGGGCCGAGGAAGTGCGCGTTGCGGGGCTTCCAGTTCAAATCATCGATGATCGCGACAGCACCTCCCAGAGTGGCGCTCCAATCCGGGAAAGATGTCATCCAAGGATCATCGCCTTGAGCTGGCCCGCGCTCTGAAATAACTGTACTGGGGTCTGTCTCGACTGCCGCAGCGCGGTTTGTAAAACGAGAAGGGCGAATGATTTTGACCTGGCCCAGGCTGCTCCCCCAAAAAGCGGCGGCGCCGCCGTTGGTGTGCTTGTGGCGCCCGTCAGCCGAAGGCGGGGGAGGGCAACTGCAGGCAACTCCCTGGCCGAAACTAGACGCCGTCTGGATCAACCAGCGCGGGCGTTCGGCACACAAGCGAGTATCTTGCCATGCCATAAACACTAACCCAGAAGAGTCAGCATGACGAGAAATCGCTTGGGCTCGAGCGTAGGCGAGGGCGGTGACATTCACGCAGCCCACCCATCAGGCGTCTGCAGGTAGAGGATCTCCGCCGCGGAGGGGATCAGCATCAGGGGGCTGAAGGTCAACGCCAGCCGGCTGCGACACATCGCGACGGCGGCCACGGTCTGAGCTTGAGCGGACACGTTTTGAAGGTAGTAGGCCTCGATGATGATCACGACGAAGGCCGCGGACTGAGCTTGAGAGGACACTAGTTGAAGGCATTAGGTCGCGGCGATGATCGCGACGAAGGCCACGGACTGAGCTTGAGAGGGCACTTTTTGAAGGCATTCGGACGTGGTGAAGCTGGCGCGCAGCAGGTAATAACTCATCGGCGCTTTCGCGCTTGCGACGGCGGCGGGCCCGAGCGGCGGCCGCGGGTCTCTCCCTGTCGACCTGGTAGTCGGCGCCGTTCAGCTTCTTGACCCTGGCGGCCTTCTTCCTCTTCTGGGTCTTTGATTGCTGATTCATCTGCTCGTTTACCCCAGCCTTCTTCTTGTGCCCCCTGTTGAGGGTGGCGTACGTGGCGTTGTAGGCTGCGCGCTGCTCGGGGGTGTCGCACAACTTCCTGCGAGCTCTCGTGCTAGCGCGTGTGCGAAGCGCCCATGCGCGCGCGCCCCTTCCGCGGCCCCTGGGCGATCATCCACAGGCGCTTGGCGGAGACGGCGGTCGTGCGAGAGGCGCGCGGCGAGACCATCATGGCGTCTTCCAGTCGCTTGTAGTTCCCACAGCGGGCGCAGCGGAAGCGTTCCTCCGCGCCCAAAGCGGCCTCGCGGACCTCGAAGAAGTCGAGGGCGCAGAAGCCGTCGCGGAAAGCAGCTGCGCGAGAGTCGCGCTTTCCTGGAATTCGGTTGCCCACTGACGGCCCCGTTCTTCACGAGGAGCGCAGTGCCGATTGGCATTGCTGAGGATCTGGTAGCCGGCAGGCTTAGGCGGGGGTTCGCCACGGCACTGACGCCAATGACGGACAGCCTCAACGTACCTGCCAGATGCTGTAGCGTTGGTGGCCTTCCAACCGCAGCCAGGTGTTGGGCAGTTGAAGTGGTGGCCGCAGGGGCGCTCAAGGGCGCGCCCGGCGGGGTCGTCGTCGGCGGTGGAGGAGGCGCTGGAGTTCGCAGCGGGGAGGCCCAGCACGGAGCGGGCACGCGCCGCAGCGTTCGGCTTGAAGGTTGGGGAGAGGCCCAGCAGCGAGCAGGCCTTGCGCACTTTAGATCACGGCCAATTGTCTCGGCCAGCCCCACCTGGCCCAGAACCCCACCTGTCTGCCCCCTCGAGTAAAAAGCAGATCCACGCCCGACTTCTGGCCGCTCGCCCGCAGTAGTTCTTTGCGCCCGCCTTGTCCCCATGGTTTTCTGCGCGTCGCCTCGGAGGCCCCTGGATTGGTGGGCTCTTTGGAGGCGTAGGAGAGCCTGTGATAGCCTCGCGGGGCCTCGACGGGTCACTCGGGCCGTGCTGGGCCGCCCTGGGGCCCGATGGGCGCCTCAGTGGAGCGCATTAGAGCCCGGCGACCAGAACGTGCAGGGCATGGGCATAAGAGGGTCTTGCGGGAGATGTTCGGAGCCCTCTCGGAGGCCCGTTGGGGGCATATCGGGCCATCGTCGGGGGTTGGGGGCTTTTTGGGGCGTCTGACGGGCGCCTGGGGCCGTTTTCGACTTGTCTGGGGCCGTCCGGGCCCCTTCGGAGGCCGTTTTGGGTGACCCCCGGGGCCGAGTTTGGGCTTGTCGTCGGGCCCTCTTGGGCCATCTCGGGGGCCTCCTGGACCGTCTTGGGGGCTTCGTGGGGACATATTGGGGCCCTTTTGGGCCGTCTGGGGGCCCTCTGGGAGGCCTCCTGGGCTGTCTTGGCGCCGTTTTGTGGGCTGCTTGGGCCTTCGAGAGCCCGCGTAGGCCCAGAAAAAGAATAAAGTCTTATTTGTTTGCTGATCATGGCCATTTATGCGCAATCCTGCGCTCTGAACCCTCGTCGCGAGTGTTTCCCTATTAGTCATCCGACGCACCATTAATTGAATCTTCGGGATCATCACCGAGTGCCGTTTCCTAATGCAAGACGATCTGCCACATCGCGGTTAGTCAGGGGGCCCAAATGTGGAAGTCAGTGCGAATCAAACCCGCTTCGCAATCGCTCTAGGGGGCATGCGTGTCAGCGCCTGCGCTGCTGGCATCATCGATTCGCCGAGCCATCGCTGGCGTCGGGATGTTTACTGTCGCTACCTCCCCAGACACATCCGAAGGGGTGTTTCTGGGGGCAGCCCGCCCGAGGCACGGTTTTGCAAGTGCATTACGGAGCGCTTCGTCCTTGCATCGTCGTTCGCTTCTTTGCTCGGCTCATCGTGCCGGATAAGAAGCGCATCAGGCAACTAATATGTCAGCTGGCGTCGGTGACCTTTGAATGCGTTTTTAACCAGAGCGTCCCCTTGGCCACCCATTCGGGCCAGACGCACGCAAGCCAGACTGATCTCGAAGCCGTCCTTGACCATGCAAGTGTCAGCTGCAAGCGCCCAGGCGGCAGCCCGGGGCTAGCACATTTGGGAGGCATCCCGTTGAACGGGAATCTCCGCCGCACTAACGCAGAGACCCCGGCGGCGCGGCGCAGCAGCCAAGACGCATTGTGCGTTCAATTCGAGCCAGAGTGTTTACTGTCCTGCCGTGGAGGCAGTGCCGCGCGGGCCATGTCCCGCGCAACGGCCCGCATAGAGGCGCACTCAGGGACCACACACCGCGCACCCCGTCTGGTGTCGAGAAAGCGCCACGCTTCCCATGTCCTGCGCCATGGCCCGCATGGACGCCGCGCTCAGGGACCACCCCTTGCGCACCCCTTCTGGTGTCGCGAAAGTGTCTCGCCTGCCGTGCCCTGCGTCATGGCCCGCATAGACGCCGCGCACAGGGAGCACCCCCTGCGCACCCCTTCTGGTGTCGCGAACGTGCCACGCCTGGCCCGCATAGGCGCGCCGCGCTCAGGGACCACCCCCTGCGCACCGTGTGGAGTGTATGTGTGTTGTGTGTGTGTGTCTTTGTGTGAGTGTGCAGTCGCACGCCTGTCGCGCATGTCACACCACGCCACGCTTCGCAGTGCGTGCGTGCATCATCCTTCTCCTGCCTGCGTGTGGTGCGTATGTGTGCTGTGTGTATTCGGACTTTCAGCGCTAGTGCAAGTGAGAAGGAGACGGAGAGGGGGAGGTGAGGAGGCGCGGGTGCGGCGTGGATGGGAAAACCAGAACCCCACGAAACATGTGGGGAAGGAAACGCTAACATTTGGCAACAACTATTATAATTCAGTGTTCTCGGTTTCTAGGGGCGCTCTTGCGCGCCTCCTTGGGGCCCTCTGCGGCCGTCTTTGGGGCTTCCTGGGCTCTCTTGGGGCTGGGCTCTCTTGGGGCCACCTGGTATTTTCTTGAAACTGTCTTGGGTAGTTTTGAAGGCAAGTTGTACCGCTTGGACTCCCCTGTGGACTCCGATAGGGGGCACGAGAAGCCATGATATGTTTCTTCCGTCCGTTTTAGCAGGAATATGTAAGATGATTCGAAACGGGTCGGCACCTCGGCGCAGGCCTGGGGAGGGGATTTAGAGGAGGGTATTTTGCAATGCATAAGAATGCCATCCATATTGTGCACTTCGCCTTCCCGGACGTTTCCTGACGTGGCCCTTGCGTCACGCACCCGTCCTGTCGGACTGCCGAGACGCTTCGCTGCGGTCCGGACGTGGATTCAAGAGGCTCCTCCTCCTCCTCCTTCTCCTCCTCCTCCTCCTCCTCCTCCTCTTACGCCTGTCTCCCGATCCCCAGAGGAGGAGATGTGCGGTTTCTGGTGTCGTATGTGCTATCTGCCGCTTCCCGTCGTGTTCCCTGCGCGTTGCTGTTGCTGGTTTGTCCTCCTCTTCTTTCGCTTCGGTTGCGGTGCTTCCTGGAGGCCTCTTGCAGGTCTCGGGGTTGGGCGGCCTCGCGGGAGCCTTTTCACGGTCCGCGGGGGTTCTGAAGCCTTCCAGGGGCGTCTTGCGGGCCCCTTGGGGGCGCTCTCGGGGGCCATCTTACGGGGGGGGGATTTTAGGACCCCTGCGGGTTCCCCTTCTTGGGCCTCGCCGGGGCCCCCCTCGGGGTTCGTGTCTCTCGTGGTGCCGTTTTTTGGAAGTCTTGGGGTGTGTCTCTTGGGTCGTCTCGGGGCCCCCTTGGGCCGTATCTGGGCCCTCTTCAGGGGCTATTTGGACCGTCAGCGGCCCGTGTGGGGTGGCTCAAGGGCCGCCTGGGGCTTGCGGACGCCCGAGAATGCGGGAACACGACATACATGCAAAAACCACAGGGAGGTCGAATGTTTGGTTTTTAGTTCTTCTTGGGGGTTCTCTTAGGGCCCTCTTGGGGCGTCTTTGGGGCTCTCTTGGACCGTCTTGAGTGTCTCGACGTGGTGTTCCCGCTGCATCTTGCCACGGAGGCTGCTGCGGTCTTGTCCACCAAGCACACAGTGATCTCAGGGACATCAAGGCATATTTCTACAGTGTGGAGCCCTTGCGCGTGGGTGCGTGCTTGACTTCGTGGGGCTTCGACATCGTTGTTGCAACCGCACTGGCCAGGCTTCATCTGTGCCCAGACGTGTCCCTTGCCAGCATGGGCGAGGTTGGATCGGTCGGCGGACGAGAGGCCTTTCGACTGGCAGCAAGAGCGGGGGGTTGTGTTCCCAGGTGCCCGTGGTGCACGTACTCTGCCACCCTCGTCCCGCCTGCTGCGCCGGTGCAGGTCTTGCCGGCTTTCTGGGCAGGCAATGTCGTAGCGGAGGGTTGCTAGTATGCGCGCGCGTAAGACAGTTGCTTGTGCGCTGCTCCTACCAGCGTTGACGAGTCATAACCATCATAACAATACGATTACGAATAATGACGACCAGAATAGTAATAGTAATAGTAATGATCGCGGCAACCGTAAGATCTTGGTTGACCAAGGGTGGTAGACTCGTTGGCTTCGAATGCCCCGCAGTTGCGTTGGTGTGCTCGTCCCCCCCCAGCCCCACCCCTCCAACGTGATTCTGGGCCTCCGGAGAGGGGGGAGGGAGCGGGGGGCCATGCGGCAAGCGAGGGTCGGTTGCTCTAGCGATTTCGATATCGAATCATCGATCTATCGGGAAAAAATCGGACAACCGTCGGAGCAATAGTCCGAGCAGCCATCGGAACAACCAGCGAACAAGATCACATAACACGGGGCAGCCCGGCAACTACGGGGCACTTGCGGAACAACCGCGGGGACAGTCGCGGGGACATTCGCAGGACAATTTCAAAACAACGACAGCCGCGGGGGAAAGGCGGGACAACCGCAAGGCAACCACGAAACAAGCACAACACAACCACGGAACAACCTTGGAACAAGCATGGGGCAATTACATGACAACCATTGGGCGACCATTGGAACAATTACGAGATTACCCGCCGCAGCCAGGGGAAAACCACGGGACAACCGCGGGGCAACCACGGGAAAACGAAGGGACAACCATAGGGCAACGACGGAACACCCACGAGACAATCACGGGACAGCCACGGAGCAAACGCTGCAAAACCATGATGCCGTCCCAAGACATTTGCGGGATAACCGCCGGGACAAACGCGGGACAACCACGGACTTCAGCACTTGGCGGCTAGGGGGAAAAACGATTTGATGCCAGCGCTCTCCAACAACACCACGCAATGCCCCTACCTACAGTTAAGTGGGCAGGAATAAAACAATATTGTATTTCAGGAGAACACGTCAAACATAATTCGCACGGGCAGAAACCACGCATAACCATAAACAAGGACGTGGGCACATAATCTACACCAAGAGCGCTCACCAAGGACCTGCGCCAATGACGCACACATGCGTTTAGCATGCCAATATATCAATAACAGCATTACACGTGTGTGCGAACCGCATACGCCACATACTTGCGTTTATACCATACACCAGATTGTACACCAACCACAAGAGTAGGGCCTACTCCAATAATGCACCAATAGCATGCATCATTGGCCAGTCCCACGAGCATGCATGCGTATTCACTTGTCTGTGCATTACAAGCACGGGGCGCAAACCGCATACATGGAATGTACCAGCAGCAGGCGCAGCTTTCGTACAAACATTGCGCGTACACATCGTACTTCGTTTCGCTACGCACCCGCACAAGTAATGCGTATGGCTGCTACACGTGGAACTGCACACACTGGAGATACGCATTCACCGTATGTAAACGAATCGTGTGCATACGATCGCACCGTCTTGTCACACGAATCCGTCTTCCAGCGCATGCACACCTTGTCCTGGGATCGGATCGCCCGACGAAAAACCGTTATCGATATTGGAGCTCCACTTGGTTATTTTGCCATTCGGCCGCGCCCAAGGTCTGAACCAGCACTACCCCCGCGCCCTGATGAACCGGTCAATTTCACAGTCCGTTCTTGGTCAACATCGCCAAGCGGCCGCATCTTGCGTCACCGCTCTAGGCCAGCGGGGGTCGCAACACCCAGCCTCTCTCCTCCTCGTGCTCCCCCTGTGTATGCTGTCAGCCGAACGTGGGAGGCCAAGGACCTTGCGTGTGAAAGACAGGTGGGCATTCCAGGAGAGATTCGGGGAGACAGGCAGGGCTGTGGGAGCGCTGCGGATACCCCACGTGCGCCTGGAATGCCGCAGATTCGCAGACATTTCGGATGTTCCATGGAGCGTATCTAAGCTGTACCCGGCCCCTAAACACGGAGTGCTTACTGTGAGCGGCCAGTTGTTTTTTTGGGGGGGAGGAGAACATCGAACGCTGGGGGGCAGCATTTTGCACATCCTTTCCAGGCAAGATCCCCTTGTGGAGCACGGACGCGGTGTGGGCGGTGCTGCAGCAGGCCGTAGGGCGCGTGGACGACGGGGATGAGCTCGTCGAGGCAGTGGAGAAGAAAAACATCACTCAGGTTCGTAAGCTGCTGGCCCCAGAGCTCGCCAGCGTCCCCAAGACCGACCCGGAGCCAGACGTCGCGGCTTTGTTGGGCAAGATCGGCCTTTAGCCTCCCAGTTTGTGTTCGACGTGCGCAGGGTGAGAGGACGCCCCGAGGTGCCCGCGTGCGTCAGGGGGCCCAGTGCGTGGGCGCCCGGCCCGCGCACTGGCCCCTGAGTTCTTTGGAGGTCGCGCCCCGGCTGCCTGCCTCTCGGGGGCCTGTCTTCCCCCCCTCACCCCGCAAACTAGTTATATATTGCTAAGGACTTACGGCCAGTGCCGCCGACCCTGGATGCCTCGGCCCTCGAGGGTGACGGGATGCGTGATAAGAGGTCGGAGGTACAGGAAGACGTGGCGGAGGAGGAAGACGACGAGGAGGAGGAGGAGGCGAAGCAGGAGGAAGAGGAGGCGTGGAGGAGGGGGGAGGGGGAGGGGGCGGGGGGGGAGGAGGAGGGGAGGAGGAGGAGGAGAGGAGGAGGAGGAGGAGGAGGAGGAGGTGGAGGAGGAGGAGGAGGCGAGGGAGGAGGGAGGAGGAGGAGGAGGAGGCGGAGGAGGAGGAGGAGGAGGGAGGAGGACGAGGAGGAGGAGGAGGAGGAGGAGGAGGGGGAGGGGGCCTCCTTCCCCCCGCTCCCCCGGGTGGCATCTTGGGGACCCCATGGGGTGGTATCGGGATCTTGTTCGTTGTTACTGTCCCTCAGCGTGAGGACCCCACTCTGGCATCAAGGATGAGGAGGGAGAAGTCAGCCAAGATCGGAGGTTGGGGGGTGAGTCCGACGTGAATTGGAGACCCCTCCTACCGGGAAGTCGATTTCGGTTTCGGGTTCGTGTCGTGCGTGCCGTGCGTGCGCGCGTGCGGGCGAGGCGAAGCTGCGTGGGCGGGCGACAGGGAATTCTCCTGGCTGGGCCGCGGCCAGACAAATGATTCTCCTCTGGCGGCCAGTGGCCCGCGGTGTCCCGCTGGTGTCCCGCTGGTGTCCCGAACTCCTCCTGTGGCTGGGCCGCGGCCAGACTGAATGATTCTCCTCTGGCGGCCAGTGGCCCGCGGTGTCCCGCTGGTGTCCCGCTGGTGTCCCGAACTCCTCCTGTGGCTGGGCCGCGGCCAGACTGAATGATTCTCCTCTGGCGGCCAGTGGCCCGCGGTGTCCCGCTGGTGTCCCGCTGGTGTCCCGAACTCCTCCTGTGGCTGGGCCGCGGCCAGACTGAATGATTCTCCTCTGGCGGCCAGTGGCCCGCGGTGTCCCGCTGGTGTCCCGCTGGTGTCCCGAACTCCTCCTGTGGCTGGGCCGCGGCCAGACCAAATGATTCTCCTCTGGCGGCCAGTGGCCCGCGGTGTCCCGCTGGTGTTCCGAACTCCTGTGGCCGGGCCGCGGCCGGACCAAAAGTCTCTCCACTCGGCAAGCGGTGCCCCGCAGTGTCCTGCTGGTGTCCCGCTGGTGTCCCGCCGTGGCAGCGGCGAGCCATCCAATACAAGTCTACATGCAAACCGACATGCAAACCGAAAAGCACATCGAAATGCAGATCGACATGCACACCCAAATGCAAGTCGTAAGGCGCCGTGGGTTGCGTATTTAGAAGATCGGCGCCTGTGGCGAGCTTTCCAATGCATGTCGACATGCACATCGAGATGCAGATCGAAAAGCAAACCGACATGCACATCGATATGTCGACATGCAGATCGAAAAGCAAATCGACATGCACATCGATATGCGCACCACAGGCATCGTCAGAACAACAGTCGCCACTGTTGCCCACTGCTGCCCCCCCAAACCTCCATATCACCCGCAGGGTGGTCGTGTAGGTATCGAACGATTTCATAAGCAGTGTTGGCAACAAGCGGATTGTACCCGAACATGAAGGGTTTGGACATAGTTGTTGCGAATTATCGTTGTCGGCCTGTGGTCCTATGGGTCGACCTAGTGGCTTCTGGTCTATGACGCCCGAGCTGCTTCAGGAGAGGCAGATACACGCAGACACAATTCATCGTCGATTCCCAGGAAAAGATTTAATAATATGGGAAGTGGGGGAGGAAGACGAAAACCTCGGAAATATGAGAAAATATTGGGAATCTGTTTATTTGTGTGTATTTATTTGTGTGTCCTGGGGCCCCTTCACTTATGGCCTATGACGCCCGAGTTGCTGCGATTTCTCGTGTTCGCCATGCTGCACCTCGAGAGTGCCCCGTGCTGTGTTGGCCATATAATGCTCCAGTTGTTGTGATTCCTCGTCTCGCCTCGGTGCTGTATGGCTGATACCCTAAGATGCCTCATGGTGGCTCACTTGTAGGGGAACAAAAAGTGGCACAGACATAAAATCTCGGAGGTCCGCGCGGATTTCTCGGATCGGCGCTGGGGCCCCCCGGCGGCGCCTCCGGCGCCGCCCCTGGCGCGCTCCGCGCGCCAGGGAGGGGGGTCCAGCGCCGATCCGAGAAATCCGCGCGGACCTCCGAGTTTTTATGTCCATGTCACTTGTTGTTTCCCTACTACGATGCCTCATGGTGGCTCAATTGTTGAGGCTTCTCGTGCTCGCCTTGGTTTCTGGCTTCAGCGTGTGGTGTCTCGGCCGCCCCTGGCTGTGCGCCCCCTCCCACCGCCCGACACTGGGGCTCGCAACGCACGCTCTCCCTTGGGCCACACTGGCCCAGGCCCGTTTGGCGCACACGCCGCCCCGTCGGCCTTGGGTCCGGCAGGTGGACACTTGCCCCTGCTCGGCAGCTCGCGCTGCCCCAGCTGGGGAAGCGCCGCCGCTGCGTCGCCCTCCCTTTGTGCACCCCAGCTGCATGCCGGGAGCCTTCGCCCAGCTCCTGCTTCCGCTGGTTGCCGCCCCGCCCATGGCTGTGATGCGTGGGCCGGCCTTGGGCTCGGCTCGCTGGCTCTTCGCCCCCCCTGGCCACTCGGCCTTGCCTGGCCCTTCCGCCCCGCCCCGCCGCCCCTCCTTCCCCGGGCCGCGGCCGCGCCTCGCCTCTGCCACGCCGCACCGGCGCAGGGGTGCACGCCGAGCCCACCGCAGCTGTCACGCGCAGCCACCACCTGGCCCCCTGCCCACGCCCCCCGGCCCGCCATCCTAGCGGCCCGCCGCTCCCGCAGTTCCCACTTGCTGGGCACCGCCCGGCACTGCAGCCGCCGGCTCCTCCCCTGGGTGCGCCCGCGTTGCCGCACCGCGTTCGCTGCCAGGGGCTGTCCTGTGGCTTGGCCGCCCCGCGCTCCCCCCTCGCGGCCTCGCCGCTTGAGTGCGCCCCCTTTCCCTCCTCTTGTCTCTGCGGCCGTCCGCCCTTCGATTTCCCCCCTCCTGTTGCACGCGGGTCAATTCGCAACCGAAGGCTGCCTGGACGCGCGAGAGGACTGCCTTTGCCACGCTGCGACGTAGAAAGTGTTCGCTTTGGCCCCCTGAAGTTTATTCCCCACGGCTGGTGCCCAAGGGTGCCGCAAAATGATGTTCTAGCTGTCGCGAACTCTAGTTTCCGCCCTGGTGCCTTGTGGTTGGTGCCCTGTGCCCAGTGCCCTGTGATGCGTTAGTCATCGCGAGTTCCAGCTTTTGTCCTGGTGCCTTACGGTTGTCGTTTGATGCTTTATGAATGATGATACTACTTGGGTGTCACACTGGCAATCAAAGGTGGCAAAAGGGCACATGATGAGGAGGCGAAGGATGAGCTGAATAAACAGGGTGATGTTGCGACCCTTGCGCAGATGATGTCCTTTCCTCGTCCTTGTCATCTTCCCATATCCTCCTTATCCTTCGGGTTAAGTATGGTATGGTCTTGTTTGATGCTGGGTTTTGTTAGGTCTGGACATTCGCTTTCTGGTCTGGATTGGCGAAGAAACGCGGACGAGGGGCAGCAGGAAGAAGAGGAGAAGGATCAGCAAAACCCCAAATTGTGCTAACGATGCTGCAACACGCCGGTCCGCCCCACACCCCCATTTCGTGATCTCATGCGGGTGTTCACTAACGGGGGCGCCTCCCTACAACACGAGCGCCCGATTTGCGTGCCATGCATTCAAAAGCCGCGCTTCGAAACAGAAGCGCTACTTTGCTATTTTGCAATCGTGTTCAAACATGAATCAGAATCAGTTTCAACATGTTGTCGCCGCTCGCTCCCATCTGGCCACCAGGCCTGGGTCGTGACCTCCACCTCTTGCGGCAACTCGAAGGCCAATTGGATAAATCTCGGGCCTCTCGTGGGACTCTTGGGGCCTCTATGGTGGCCTATGGGCCTGGTGGTTGTCTCGGGGGCCTTTTGGGGGTGGAGGCTTCATGCAGTTCGAGCTTGCCTCATTGGGCTCTTCTCGTGGGCCTCTTGGGAGCCTTTGGGGCTTCTTTTTGAGGCCTCGAATGGCATCTTTTGCGGGCCTTGGGGTTCGGGTCCTTCTGGATCGTTTGGGACGTCCTCCAAAGACCCGGGCGTGTGGAAATCACTCATCGCTTGTTTACTGTTGTGCAGGAGTGTTCGCGCGAGTCTTGTGTGGACACCTTGCGCGGAGGACACTGTGCGCCCTGTGCGGGGTTCTTGACGATGCTCTTGGGAGCGGATCCGCGCGCGCGTCCTTATGCAGAAAAACAAGGAGGAGGCGCATAACAAACACGATCAACGCGGACCGTCTGCGCAAGACCCCTTGTGCGTTTTGTGCGCGGGCACTCCTCGCGTCGATAGTGTTTCATCTGTGAAGACGGCCGAAGATGCCCTCAAGACAACTGTCGGATGGACCGTAGGGCTACCCGAGGTTCCTGAGCTGTTCGAGCATTGTTTGGATGCTATCCAAGGACGCTGGTCTCCAAAGGAGGCTGGGCAAAGGCGAGAGGTAGTGAGCGTTTGTCCGCGGCCGTTTGTTCTCAAGCTGCCGGCCGCCAACATATGACTGCGCCTCATCGCGAGGCACACTACTTGCCACTGAGACCGAAACATCTTCGCTTGACATGGCTCGTCGCTCCCGCGACTCTCTCCGGCTTTTGGGGCTATCGCTACTACGGTATAACAGAGCTGGATACGGGCTTCGCCTTGGGCGAAGCATCTGGTTGGGCCTCCCAACCCCCTTCAAACTGCTGGAGGCGGTTTGGGCGGGGTTGATGTCTTGGAGGTCCACGCGAGAAACGCCAGAAGCGCCGAGGAACGCCCGAGAATTCCGGCAAATATGTGGCTTGGGCTCGTCATAGTTCGACCATATTTTAGCTATTAACACTTGTATGGGCATTGGGGCACTCCGCGTGGTGAAAACGCGGTGGTGGATATCGAGTTGCTGCACGAGGGTTCTTCCGTCTCTGGATGATATGTTAATTGTGCGCTGTGTGTCTGCAACTATCGTGCTGTGAGGGTCACTGGGTGTGTGTGTGTGTGTGGGTGTCGTGCTTCGTGTAAGCTGGCATGCCAGTAAGTGTCGAGAGAGAGAGAGCCCCATGTTGAAATGGAGTTACCGTCCACTCGTGCCAGTGTTGCAACATCTTATGTGTTCGGTACCTCGCAGATTCGGGAGTGTGCGACAGCTCCGCTCTGACAAGGAATCGCCGTGCACTGGTGTGACGGTTGCGCATCTCACCTTCGGGTAAGAGGATGTGGGGAAGTCTTTATTTTTCAACCCGATGTAGAGAAGGACCACCCGCCATCCACCCGTGTTAAGTTTGTATGATACATGTGTGCGCAGCGTTGAAGCGAGAAGCCATGTGATGATAACGATGAGCGTGTGTGTAGTCATCCACATCCCGTTGTACGGTTTTAACACGGGTGTGCGCGGCGCTCCGGCGAGAGGGCCACGTTTTGTGGGATCGGCCCGATCTTGTCCTCGAGAGCTGGCGGCGGGAGCAGGTGAGCCCCCGGGAGGCGAGTCTATGGGGACGTGCATCGACCATGGCCGGACATTGGTCCAGCGCGAACCTAGATTCGAGCTCTTTTTGGTTCGAGGCAATCCGTCTGTGAACACACACCACAGACAAGCCGCAGCACATTGCAGGCTTACGCGAAACTGCACTGCAGGGGATAGTATCGCTTAGGTAAGGATCGACTTGTTTTACGCAGCGTGGCGTTGATGTATGTGCTTCGTTGTTGCTTCATGCAATTATATGCATTGGTCTGCTTCGTCTTGCTATACATTGCCATGCGTTGGATCGCGTTGCTTTTGGTTGGGTCACCATGCCTGGCTTTGCACTTCGTTGCATGGCGTTGCTTGATTGTTAAGTGCGATTTGATTTCCTTGCGCTGCCCCGCCTTGCATTACCTTGGCGTGATCTGCTTTGTGTGCTCTGCTCTGCTTTCCTTCTGCTCGTTTTGTTCCGTTTCGATTCGTTGTGACGTACATCGCGTTGCAATGCTTTGCGTTGTTTTGCGTCGAGATGATTGGTATTGCCTGACATTACATGGCATTGCACTTGCACTCCAATGCAGAGCACTGCCTTTCAGGCGGGGGAGGTTCTCGAAGAGCGGGGGGGGGTACCCTTAAAGAAACGGGGGTGGGGGGCATGCTCGAGAAGCCGGCGTGAAGGCACCCCCTCCAGGTTGGCGTCATTTTCGCCAGGAGATCATTCGCATGGGGAGCATGTAGGACCCCTTTTGGCAGAAGCCGGATCCGGGACGGATCTGCTTCACGTGCCGGTCTGCTCGGCAGTGCCTCCGAAGGCCTTCGGAGGCTCAGCCCTCTCGCGGCGCGCCCCCCCCCCCCCCTTCCCGCATCCGGAGCGCGACTTCCCAGCCTTGCTCAAGGCCCCGTAGGCGGGGACTGTCTGGTACACCAGGATTTCGAGGCGGGAATTTGTACATGACCACCGCCTGGAGGATCAATTTTCGGGGACCTCGCAGGCGGTGGATATGGATATATAGTCGGGCCCCCAGGGGCCAAAATATATCCATATCCACCGCCCGCTGGGGCACCAGGGCGTCGGTCCCCAGGCAGTGGATTGGATAGATCCCAGCCTCGCAAGGATACTGGCCCCCTCGAGAAAGCGGCAGCCCTGGGGGGGAGACGTTCTCCGCTCTCCGAGTCCTCTGGGTGGAGTTCTTCCAAAAAGTCCTGCTTCGTGCTGTCCTGGTCTAGGGCCCCCCCCCCCCCTGGTGCGCGCATCCGGAGCGCGACCTCCCGGCCCTGCCTGCGCTCCCTCCCGCCTCGAGCTCCCGCGGCACCGCCGGGAGGCCGACGGGCGCCCTGTCGGGGTGCGCCGCGCGCCGCGCGGGCGGGCGGGTTGGCGCGCGGCCCTGTTGCCCGCCGCGGCCGCTTGGACGCCGAGCGCATCGGGTGGGCGTCGGGCGCGTGTCCGCGGAACGTCGGAGCTGAGCCTCCGACGCCCCCCCCCCTTCCCAAAGAGGAGGAGGAGGGGGAAGGAGGGGGAAGGAGGAGGAGGAGGAGGAGGAGGAGGAGGAGGAGGAGGAGGAGGAGGAGAACGACGACGGCCAGTGCAAACCCAAGATGCGTCAACGACGTTGCAGTAAACCCTCCCTCCAAGTTCCCGCCTCACAGGTCCTGGAAAGGAGTCGTTGTATCATCGCGGGTAGTGGTCCATTAGCAGACGATCGTCTGAGAACCTTCAGTCTTGCCACGACGCAGATTCTGCGACTTCAACGCTTCGGATCAGCATGGCTGTCGCGTGCGAACGCACCGACAATTCTGAATCATGCGAGAACGCCATTCCTGGGACTTTGGCCATACGAATCATTCAAATCATTTAACCTGTTGTAAACCTTTCAGGCGAATGCGCGTGGCGCTCAGGCGAGAACCACATTTTGAAACAGACCCGTCCTCCGTCCATGAAGCTGTTGCAGATGTTTGAGGCGAACGTGCGCGACGCTAGGGCGAGAACACCATGTTGGAAAGGACCTGACTTCCATCCGGGAAGCGGTTGGAAATTTGTAAGACGAATGCGCGCGGCGCCAAGACGAGCATAATTTTGAAACCGACCCGCCCTCCATCTGTGAAACTGCTGGCGGCGCTCAGGCGAGAGCAGCATTTTGAAAACGGCCCGCCTTCGTCCGTGTAACGGTTGCGTATTCCAAGTTCCAGGATCATACATGGCGAGGAATTGTCAGGCGAAACGCCCGGCCCGCCCAACCGACACGTCTGGGGGTGCGACAGGGAGGAGTTGTTTTGTAGTGAGAAGGGATGGAGAAAGGAGAAGGACAATCTAGGCGCGCACGCGCCATAATCTTTCCCCCACCCCTCCCAGCCATTCCTTCCCTGGGCGCTGATCATTGCCTTTATCAGTGGATGCGTGTCAGAACGGACCTGGAGATTCCCAAAAGAACCCGTGTTTATCGTGTTATGCGCAAGCGTACATGGAGAGTTGCGTCTTTTTCAGGAGGAGGTGGCGGATGAGCAGGAGGAAAGGATGAGGAGGAGGAGGACGGAGGAAACTGAGAACGGAGAGCAGCAGAAGGAGTTGAAGTACACGGACCAGTATGAGCAGGATCACCAGGGGAAGGTGGAGGAGGGGAAAAGAGGGAGGCGACAACAAGAAGGAAAGACTCGCAGCTAGAAAAGATGTCCATACTGGGGCGAGAGTGCCATTCTGAACGATGGGTTGAAAGTGCCGATCCTAAAATGAGACTAGCCCTGCAGCGGGAGCACCATTTTGAAGGACCGGCAACGATTGGATGGCAACAAAACCATAATGAAAACACCCTTTGTGAATTCTTCTGGGTAAATAAGACAGTACGCGGAGAGCGCCAAACATCTTCTAGACAGAGTCTGGGGAGAAATGAGAGTAGTATACGAAAGCTGTAACTTACGCAAATACATTACGCAAATACACTACTTGGCGTATTCCCTTTCATGTCCGAGCGCGGCGCGGCACAGCGCATGGGGAGCACGACGCAGCCCCTGGCACAGTAGCGTCGTCACGGACATCTCCAGCATTGCCATTGCCCATCGCCCGATTGAGGTGTTTGGCAGCGTCACCAGGCCGCGCAGTTCTGAACCCGTTCCCGAGTTTGCGGGTCGATCAGGGGAACGCACGACGCGAAATTACTACGCGACAGTGCTACGCCGAAAGCTAACTCCACGCGGCGAAACGCACCCCCCGAAATACACTACGTAAGTATTACATGCAAGCATTGAACGCCAAACGGCGACACGAACACCACATACGAAAACACTACGCACATACACCACGCAAGAACACTACGCCAACACACTACGCCAGCACACTGCGTCAACACACTACGCGAACGCACTACGTAAAATACACTACGGCAATACACTACGCAAATACTGTATGCAAATACGCTTAGACGTAGATACGCTACGCAAATACACTACGTATATACACCTTGCGTCAAATACACGACGTAGATACATTACGCAAATACAGTACGCAAATACATTGCGTGGAGCGTTTCCTTTCATGTCCAAGTGCGACGCGGCATTGCGCAGGGGAACACGACGCAGCCCCCGGCACAGTGGCCTCGCCACGGACATCTCTAGCATTGCCACTGCCCGGCGCCCGATCGAGATGTTTGGCAGCGTCCCCAGGCCTGGCAGTTCTAAATCACTTCCCGAGTTTGCGGATCGACCACGGAACCGCATGATGCGAAATTACTACGCGACAGTGCTACGCGGAAAGCGAGTTCCACGCGGCGAAATGCATCACGCCTAATACATTACGCAAACATTCCACGCAAGCATTGCACACAAAACGGAGGCGCTAATGCCATACACAAACACACGACGCACATACACCACGCAGGAGCACTACGCCAACACACTACACCACCACAACACACTGCTCCAACACACTACGCAAACGCACGACGCGCGCGCACTACGTTAAATACACTAATTACGTGGAATACACTACGCAAACACACGATGCAAATACACTACGTAGACGCACTACGCCCATACACTACGTACATACACCCTACGCAAACACACGACTTAAATACACGACGCAACGTGAACGACGTAAATACTACGCAAATACATTACGTGGCGCAAGCGCACTTCGCGACAACGCTACGCGGAAAGCTAATTGCACGCGGCGAAACGCATTCAGCGAAATACATTACGCACATATTCCACGCAAGCATTGCACGCCAAACGGCGACGCAAGTATCATAAACGAAAACACGACGCAAATACACCACGCAGGAGCACGCCAACACATTTCGTCAACGTAGTACGCAAATGCACTACGTAAAATACACGACGTAAGATACACTACGCAAACACACTACGCAAACATACTAAATAGGCACGCTGCGCCAATACACTACTTGAATACCCTACGCAAGTACATGACGTAATACATACACTGCGTAAATACTACGCAAATGCATTACGCAAATGCACTACGCAAATATACTATGTGGCGCGTTCCCTTTCATGTCCAAGTGCGGCGCGACACAGCGCACGGGGAGCACGACGCAGCCCCCGGCACAATGGCGTCGCCATGGACATCTCCAGCATTGCAACTGCCTATCGCCCGATCGAGGTGCAATCCATTACGCGAAGTACATTACGCAGATGTTCCGCGCAAGCACTGCACGCCAAACGGTGACGCTAATATCATACACGAAAACACTACGCAACACAAACAGACACCACGCAGTAGCACTACGCCAACACACTACACCAACACAACACACTGCTCTAACACATTACGCAAAGACACTACGCAAACGCACTACGTAAAATACCGTACGTGAGTACACGACGTAAAAACACCCTACGCAAGTACATTACGTACATACACAAAGTAAGTGCACTGCGTAAATATATTACATGGATACAATACGCAAGTACACCACGCAACTACAATACATACATTCTCGTGTGTGTGTGTGTGTCTCGTGTGTGTTGCTTGTGTTGGGTGCTCGGTGTGTCATGCTTGTGTGTATTGTGTGTGTCCTCTTTGTGTGTTCTGTGTTTGGTGGGTGTTCTAAGCGCGTGTGTGTTCTGTGTGCGTGTGTGTTATGCGCGTATTGTGTGTTGTGTGTATGTGTTGTGTGTGTGCGTGTGCGCGTTTTGTGTGCATTCCGAGTGTTGCACGTCGGGGCTCGAGTTTCGGAGGACGTCTCAGGTGAAACAGATGTTGTTTGCAGAATCCTGTTGAAAAGGGGCTCGATTGTTGGAGGATATCTCACGCAGAACTGAAGCGTTCGAATACTCGGGTTTCAAATCATGGAATATCATTGTGCTTGTGGAGGTTTTATGCTGAACTGTTGAAGACTCATTGTGTTTTTGAATCGTGACGTCGCGATCTGCATGAGGGGTGCGTCCGATTTTCAGAATGCTGAGGATGTCCCAAGATCCCGACGTCCCGAGCGAAACAGCCAGAACACAAAACACAGCTTCATTTAATCGTTTATGAGCTCTACACCTTCGGAGAGGCGCGCATGAGAGTGCGAGAATACTACAGATCCCCTCTCTCTCTCTATCTCTCCCTCTCTCTCTCTCTCTCCCCCCATACATATGAAACGGCGCGTTCTGTGGACGCCTGGAGGGGGAGGGGGTCGAACTGGGTGGCAGAACCCCTCTTGAGAATTGCCAAGGGGGGGGGGGGGGTTCGAACAGGGGGGGGGGGCCGAACTACTACTACTTCCGCAGGCCGAAGGATTTTCCTCTTGAGCCCCACATGTCATCCTCTTTCCTTTTTCCCTCATCTTTCCCCTCTTCGTTCTGGGAAGGGCCCCCTCCCCCGTAGAATCATAGCATTGGTCTGCAGATCCACAGCTCCGTGGATACTGGGGATGTAGCATGATGCTTCACTTGCGGTGCTCCGCGGATCCAATTTCCCCTGGGCCCCGGATGTTAATTATTATCATATGTTTACTCCCGGGAAATAAATGTATCCATCGTTGTTTCACACACAGGAAATTGGATCCGCGCAACACAGAAATAGGATCCACGAAATTCTCTCACACCCGAAAAGGGATCCGATTGGATCCGTGGATGTTCTCATATTTTGAGTCCAAGAGGACAAAACTTTCGGCCTGGGGATGTAGGGCGGGCCCCCCCTCCCTGAGTTGCAAGGGGGCGGGCGGGTCGCACTAGGGGGAGGGGGCCTCCCCCTCCCTCAAGGGCTCAAGGGGGGGATGGGGGATTCGAGCTGGCCCCCCCCCCCGACCCCTCAATTCAGTCGTAAGGAGTCTTTCAAGGGGGGGGTGCTTCGAACTTGGCCACCCACCCCCCCTCCCCGAAAATTGCCAGGGAGCAGGGGTGTTCGAGCCGCATGCCCCCCCCCCCTGCAACCGACGACGGCGAGCGCCGGCGCCGTCGGGCAGCGACGACGACCACCACGATTGCGACGTCCACGACAACCACGATGCTGATGACGACGCCAATGATGACGAGGACGACGACGATGATGATGATGATGATGATGATGATGATGACGACGACGACGACGACGACGACAAGACGACAAGACGACAAGACGACGACGAGATGACAAGACGGCGACGATGACGACGACGGCGGCGACGACGACGGCTCAAATCAACAAGCGTCTCACACACGTCGCAGGTTCGGCAGATTTTATTGTCCCGCCCACTCGACCCGAGCCGCCCGTTAGGGCACACGCGTGCCAATTCGATGATGCATCATGCTACTTTAATTTCCCGCCCGCCCGACCCGACCCGCCCGTCCGGGCATGCGCAGGCCGACCCAATGATGCATCATACTTTAATGTCCCGCCCGCCCGACCCGACCCACCCGCTAGGGTCCGCTCGACCCGACCCGCCCGCCCGACCCGACAGCGCGCCCGACCCGACCCGCCCGCCCGACCCGACCCGCCCGTCAGGCGGGTACACGCGTGCCAGCCCCGTCACGCATCATACTTTAATGTCCCGCCCGCCCAACCCAGCGCGCCTTTTACAGTCCGCCCGACCCGACCAGACCCGCCCGGTTCCCCGACCCGCTCTCGAGCACCAGTTGAATTTAATGTGGGTTGGATCTCACTTATCGTAGGATTGCTTTAGAGCTGGATCGAGCTGTAATGATATTCAAGTGTAGTTGGATTCAGCTATAGCAGGATTTGGTTAGGGTTGGATTGGGCCCGAGTCGGATGCTGTCGAAGTTGGGTACAATTGTAGTAGGATTTATGTAAGGTTGAAACGAACCGTAGTGGGATTCAGTTGGAGATGGATCCAATTACAGTCGGATTCCATTCGAGTGGGATCGAGCCCGACTGTGGGGTGCTAGGAAATTCGGGTTCAGCTGCAGTCGGATTATATTCGACTTGGATCGAACCTGAGTAGAACGACGACGACAACGGCGACGACGACGACGACGATAACGGCGACGACGACGACGACGACACGGACGACGGCGACGATCGATCCATACTAGGCTGGTTTTAGGAGCCCGCTTCTTCATTGCTTGGGCCACGACGGGCGTCATGGCCCCCGCTCCCCCCCCTATGACGTAACGCTCCCCCCCAGTGCGCTTCAGGCACTGCCGCCACGCGCATGTGGATCCACGTAGGTGTCCGCGTAGGAATCCGCATAGGATTCTGGTCCGCAGTCGTCGTCGTCGTCGTCGTCGTCGTCGTCGCTCGTGGCTTGTCGCTCGTCGCTTGTCGCTCATAGTCGTCGTGTGCACGGGCGCGGCTGAAGCCCGTTTTTCTATTCCGGGCCGATGACGGCAATCATCTGGGGGGGGGTCGATGACGTCACGTTTCGCGCCGGCGGCGTCTGGGAATGCCTAGGAATGACTGAGGACGGGTAGCGCCAGCATGTAGGTGGCGATTTTCACCACAACGCCTGCGTACACCACAGTGCCTGCGTGCATCGCAGTGCCTGTGTACACCACACCGCGCATGTACACCACAGCAGCCGCGTGCAACACAGCGTCAGTTTGTGCCACCGTGCCTGCGGGCACAACAGCTCTTGTGCACACCACAGCGTTTGCGTGCACCACATCAGCCGTGTGCAACACAGCGCCAGTGTACACCACAATGCCTGCGTGCATTGCAATGCCTGTGTACACCACGGCGCCTGTGTGTACCACAGCGACCGTGTGCAACACATCACCACGGTTGCATATCGAATATTAGAAGGAATATTTATGACAAAATGGAACGCTTGTGGATTCCACAAAAAAACAATATAAACTAATCATTATGGATCACGGAGCGCCGCTGGAATCTACGAGTCCTCCCGGGCCCGACCGCATCACCGTAACTCCTCCCGCCTACGTCCAAGAGGCTTTAGCTAAATTGACCGTCCGAGAACCAAGTGGACCGATTCAATGTACCATTTTGCGGCGCGCGCTGTGATGCGAACGTGCGCTGTAGCGCCATACCACACAACAAGGGGGTAAGGAGGAGGCGGAGGAGGAGGATGAGGAGGAGGAGGAGGAAAAGGAAGAGGAGGAGGAGGACGAGGAGGAAGTGGTGGGGGCGGGGGAGGAGGAGGGGAAACCGTCGCATTCGATTATCAGCATTTTTTTGGCGTGGCGTCTAGTTGTCCGCAGCAGATCCTCACGTACATGCTCCTTCTACCTGTCGTATGCACGGGAGCAGTGTGGTGTACACCAGAACTGCGTTGCACGCGGATGTTGTGGTGTAGACGCGCGATGTGGCGTGCACATGCGTTGCGGTGCACGCAAGCACTGTGGTGTACACAGGCGCGGTGTTGCACATGGTGGTTGCGGTGTACACATGTACACCGGCGCTGTAGTGTACGCAAGCACTACGGTGTACACAGGCGCTGCGTTGCACACGGTTGTTGCGGTGTACGCAAGCGTTGTGGTATACGCGCGCTGTGGTGCACGCGAGCGCTGTGGCGCAATGGGGCATATCGCCACCTACATGCTGCTCGCGTCGTCGTCGTCGTCGTCGCTCGTCGCTCGTCGCGTCGCGCGCGCGGGCGCGGCTGTGGAGCTGGATCCAGCGATTATCATATCGAGGGGGCCGAGCGGTCGTTCACTGCCCCAGGGTGCGTGACTGAAGTGGGATTTCTCGATGCGGATGAGTTTTGTTGTTGTTGCTGATATTGCTGCTGTTGTTGCTGTTGTTGTTGCTGTTGCTGTTGGTGTTTTTTTTGTTGTCGCTGTTGATGGTCATGCCAGTTGTTGTTGTTGTTGTTGTTGGTGGTGGTGGTGGTGGTTGTTGGTTGTTGGTTGTTGTTTGTTGTTTGTTGTTTGTTGTGTGTTGATTGTTGTTTGTTGTGAATTATTTGGTGTGTGTTGTTTGTTGTGTGTCGGTTGTTGTTTGTTGCTCGTTGCGTGTTGTTGTTGGTTGTTCGTTGTCTGTTGGTTGTTTGTTGTATGTTGCTGGTTATGGAGTTCGTACACACATCCTATAGGATCCGATGTGATTCGTATGGGTGTCTGGGTGTCCTATAAAATCACATGGGATTTGTATAGGAGTCCAGTGGGATTCAATGAGGTCCGTACAGGAGTCCTATAGGAACCCATGGGATTTGCATGGCAGTTTTAAAGGATCCAATGGGGTCCGTACATGGGCCGCATCGGATCTCATGGGGTTCGTACGGGAGTCCTATTGGTTCCGATGAGATTCGTATACAGGGCCTCATCGGATCCGATGGGAATCGTACAGGAACCTTACAGGATCCGATGAGATTCGACACGAGTCCTATAGGATTCCATGGACTTCGTATAGCATTCCTTTAGGATCCGTTGGGATTGGTATAGGAGTCCTATAGGATCCGATGGTCGGATCTTAAGGGATTCGTATAGGGGTCTTGTAGGATCCGGTGGGATTCGTATAGGAGTCCTATAGCAACCCATGGGATTTGTATACGAGTTTTATAAGATCCAATGGGGTTCGTGCAGGAGTCCTAGAGGATCCGATGGGATTCGTACAGGCGTCTTGTAGGACATTATGGGATTCTTATAGGAGTCCTGCAGGATCCGGTGGGGTTCGTAGAGGAATCCCACAGGATCCGATGGGATTCGAATAGGAGTCCCACAGGAAACTTTAGCGGCGTATCGGAGTCCCATAAAATCCATTGGGATTTGGCCTGGGAGTCCGATCGGGCCCGATGGGCTTCGTGTAGGAGTCTCACAGGATCCTATGGGGCTTGTATAGGAGTCATCGAGGATCCTATAGGTTTCGTGTGGGAGTCCTATAGGATGCTACGGGCTGCGTGTAGGAGTCCTACGAGATCTAATGGGATTCGCATGGGATCCCATGGGATTCGCATTAAAGTCCTATCGGATCCTATTGGATGCAATAGGTCCCACAGGAATCCCATACGAACCCCATAAGGCTTCAAGGAACCCCATCGGAATCTTACATATAGGGCTCCAACGAATCGCGTAGGAATCCAGTAGGCACCAACCATATAGGGCTTCAACGAAACCTATCGGAGTCCGGTGGGACTCTTATCGGGCTTCAACGAACCCTATGGGCATCCTATAAGGGGTCATATCGGGTTTCAACGGATCCTTGTAGAATCTATCAGACCCCCGTTAGGGCTTCAACGAATCCGATTGGAAACCGAATTGGGAATCGGA